>VMRN01000060.1:435821-523495 GCA_010277015.1 Poeciliopsis turrubarensis
AAATAAATAAATAAATAAATAAATAAATAAATAAATAAATAAATAAAAGAAACCTTATTTTTATGAGATCGTGCTTATCAACAGAAAAAACAAACAAACAAAAAAAACCCTTCCCTACTTATGCCTCATGCACAAATGCTCTCCATTTCAAACACTTAAGGCCACACATCCTGCAAAAAGGTTCACTTCTGGATGCAGGTCAGGTGTCATGTCTGATCCGTTATGTCATCATTCACGTTCCGGCGCTTACACAGCGGGGCCGGCGCGCTCGTCAATACGCCCGCGTCTCGCAAGGTCACTCTGACAGGATGTAAACTGTGGCAACTCGAGTATTTACAGGAGGCTCTTAATGTAACACATTCATCCTATAGCGCTGCATGTGTGACGGCGTGTGTGCCACGATGCAACCACGTCGACAAACCCGAGGAGTGGAAAGCTGTTCAATATTTGTTGCGCAGGTGTGACAGGCGGCGACTCCAACGTCTCCGGTGTTTCCGCCAACTTTATTCTCGAAAGCTCGCGTTCTTTTGATGTGGAAGTATTAGCGCCGCTATCTTTTTGCACATCTTCTTGATTTGCAACCACAAATTTGATTGTTTTACAGTATTCAGCCAGGTAGTTAAAACTGGTGCGATTGCTTGTAAGAATAAATACAGCTGCAGCTACAGAAGAAACACTACGTTCCAGGCCTCTGGAGGAGCAGCACAGATCCACAGCTCCAGTAGGGGGAGATTTGTCAGCTTTGCACTTCACTAATCTGGTCAGAGAGGCGGAAGAACTAATCCATTGCTGAAGGAAAGCCATGAGAAAGTCTCAATTGCCTTTTGCTATATGAAACATATGAGGAAAAACTCATAAAATCAATAAACAGATTGATTAAAAAAAAACATCCTTTCACACAGAAAAGCCAATTAAACTTATTTATTATTATTATTTTTCTGAATGCTTTTTTTTTTTTTTTTTTTGCTGAGGAGACTTCAAAGAGAAAGTGAGATAGATACAAAATGAGATCATTTGTTTGCTTTAACTATAGTTTTGGACGCAGCGTTTTGCTCCAGGACCCTCCAAAAGAGCAGCTGAGAGCTGATGCGCAGCATCGATCCAGTGTCCTCGCGCTGAAGGAGGGTCTTCCGACTCACTACACAGCCCTGCCGCCCTCTATTGATTTTATGCTTTTAAAGGCCAAGAAACCCACCTGAACACAACTCGCGGGAGGCAAAAAAAGAAGAAAAAAAAAGAAAAGTGCCTCCGAACAGGAAGTCGAGAGAAGAGTCCAACGTGGATACAAGGATCCCTGCCTTTCCACTGAAATAATAAAAACTAATTTTTTTGCCGGTGTTCGATTGATGGCTTTTTTATTTACGGGGGATGATACAATAATCATACATTACCAGACCCGCTGCGCACTCTGGTCACAACATTAATGTTTATTGCGCGCAACTCCTTCCTCAAGGCCAGAGACATCCAGCCTAAATGAAAATGCGATGCCGTGATTAAATTTAACCAAGTAACCTTGATGGAAGTGATGAGAAAACGGCATGAAGCCTGCGTGCAATAAAAGCTGAATATTTATGAGTGTAATATTGGGTTCTGTGTTGCTGGGCGTCTTAAAGTATGTGCAGCTGCTGGACCGTATCAGCCTGAAAAGACTAAATTTGCGCTCAAGCCTCACACGGCTCCGACTACTGCCTGGGTTTTTGTGTATAATTACAGATGCTGCTTCCCTAATGAATAAAACATGCGCGCCGTACACAGACTAATACCTGAGCGCAAACTATTGCCTGACAGATGAGCGAGGCCAGGAAGGATGTCAGCGAGCTCGTTTCAAGTGGTTTAGGTGAGAAAGTGCTAATGGAATGATTGGAGTCTTCACGATTCCCCCCCCGATATCCACATGTGTAGGTGTTCACGTGCTCCTTTCTCTACCTTAAACTCGTTCTCCTTGTCTTTGGTGCCCTTGTGGAAGGGTCGGTCGTATCGGAACTTCCAGATGTGATTGAACTTGTAGAAGCTTTTGATGTTGTCCGGCACGCCGTCTCGCTGCAACACGTCCTGGCTCTCTGGGATGGGAGTGACAGCGTAGATCTGCAGGTCTGGAATTCCCCCCCCAACAAGTCAAGGAAAGCGTGAGAGTGCAAACGAGGGAGAAGTGCTGCGCAGCTGAAATGGACCACGGGAACCTGAGGATGTTCCGATGGGCAGATGAAGACTTTTTTTTCTCTTAAAGTGTGTTTGACTGCCTCGTTTACATCCGCCTGGAGGGAAGGGACTGTCGACATTGACATGGGGTGTGCCGGGGGTCGTCAGAGCAAGCAGTGGACGGAGACAAAGGAAGGGATTTGGTTTATTTTTGCTTAGCTCAGCCTCACCTTTATTAGCCGAGACTCTCGCACTGATGAGCAGATTTATGGTAGGAAGAACGGCTGATTAAAATTAATCCTGAGTGTTGGTGATAAGGATACACGAATGGGCGAACAATACGACTGAGGTGCTATTGACTGGTATTGAAATAACACACCAGGTGTGGATGTAGACAATTGATATTGATGTCAAATTTACATGGGTATGTCCAGAAGATTCACATGTAAAATGTAAATGTGCGTGAATCCTGCATGCCATTTTACCTGAATACACGTATACATTGCACGCATGTAGCAATTAGTAAGTGTCTGTGTACAGTTCCCATGTGAATTAATCTAATTTGCAATGGTGTACGGATACATTTCACACGAACACGTGCAGATTTCATACATGCAAACAAATAATTCACATTCAGATGTTCACATTCACACAATTTGTGTGCATCCATGTATCGTTCAAATCATTTCAAACGGATATATGTGCGCGCATCCCACCAGCATGAGTCACATTCACCAACACATAATAGACACATCTATTCACAAGTAACGCATGGCGCACAATCCACATCTGCAAATGGCACACATCCTATTCGCGCAACCTTTAAATGTACACATACGATTCGCATGTGTGCACAAATGATTCACATGCAAACAGAGTCTTGTCATCCTTCGAATTAACCTGTAAGCTGACACTGCAAAAATGCGTGGTAACAACTCACAAGTACGTGTTGAGACGTCACTAAAAACATTTCGTTTTAATGTTCACACATTCAATGCACATTTGCATGAGCGCGCATCCTATGCACATCTACAGGTGTAAAATAACCTTCCCCGTGCATATAGAGCGCTGACATATACGCACACATCCATTTCACACGTTCACACTCAGAAATCACATGACACACAACTCACAAGAGGATTTATATGTAATCCAGAAGTAGACGTAGAACATTGAGACGCAGATAAAGTGGTTTTTTTTCTCCAGTTGTCACGTCTGTGTTGCTTTTCGGTACTTCTATGTAGGCCAACACTTGTCCCATACATTCATGTGAATAATTAACAAGGCCAACATGTTGTATTTATTAATTCAAGCAATGCATGGAAGCGAAATGAGCTTTCCTTTTGCTATTCAGAGGACGTGCTACACGTACAGTGAGAGTGGTTTCAGAAAACAGAATAATGCCAAGTGCAATAATTGTTCTGTGCAGCACTGTGGAAGCTCAGGGAGCCAGAGATGCAATTCTTACAGCTGAACCAGTCAATATACGTTGACCTATTTCTCAATCTGATCCCCCACCCCCAAGATCAAATTTCGTAATGTTTACATTGACTGATTAGGTGATTTTAGTTTTCTGTGAATCTTCAAAACCAAACAGTCTCATTCCCATTTGCTAGCAAAAAATCATGAGCCTCTTTGGGGAAACCAGATCCTGGGTTTTTTTTACCCCACCACAATGCACCTGACTGCAGTTTGTTTGTCTCATGCACGCTGCAGTACAGTCTACTTGTGTAAGTGGATGATCAAACGGCAAGGAATGGCATGTGGTCAGTGATGGATACAGAAAACATACAAGTAGCCGTGTTTTCTGCTGTCAGTAGACAGTTGCACAAAAAAAAAAAAAAAAAAAAATGAAGAAACGATTCTGTCTTGTCAAGGATACACTGTGCATCTGCCTGGTATATGGTCTGGTCCGGCTGGTTGACGTGCTGCATAGCGATGGCGTGAGGAAACTCGTTGAGCATCCGCTGCTGGAAAGCCTCCAGCCTCTCGTAGTCATGGCCGCGGCACACAAACTCTTTATTCTGCAGCAAAGAGCGAGGGGGGTTTTAAAGGTGAAGCAGCACGGGGTTAGCTTGACATCTAGTGGCCAGAGCACGCAACTGCAAACTCCAATAAGGACCGGGTCTGTTACATCATTAAATGGCGCAGAATAAAAGTTGCTGAATGTCACCTTACACTGGAGGAGTCTTGCGTAAGAGAATGTTAATTCTCTCTGCAGCTTTTTCCCAATTTTGCAGACTTGAGAAGTATTACACAATCCAATATAGAAAATACGAAAATAATGTTTCTGTTTACCCGTAAGAAGAAAGGGAACTTCTTTCCATAGAACCCAACTCTGAAGAATTCGGGCTCTAGTCTTTGCTGGTCCATGATTTTGTCATACAGGGACGCTTCCATCATCTGACGAAGAAAATCAGCCGCTGCGTTTACATTTCCCTCTTTTCTAAAGCTAAACGGATTAATAGAAATCTTGTTTCAAATCTTGACTGCATGCCTGCGGCTCCTCTCACAGCTCACCCTCATTTTGCTCAAGTTCCTGTAGTCGTAGTAAGACTCGTACTGGTCGGCGAGCTCCCTGCAAAGGATGATGCCGTTCTCCCAGCACTGAGGTTCGAAAAGGACAGAAAGAGAGAAAAAAAACAAACAAACGTTAGAACAAACGCTGGAGGAAAAATTAGATTTAACATGCAGGATCGTTACCAAGCCACTTGATGGCACTATTGAGCCGAAAAGAAAAAAAAAAAAAAATCAAGAATCAATTGCACCCTCTCCTTGCACAAGTATTGGTACAGAATCCAGCAGACTTGCTAATTAAACAGGAAGCTTTTCCTGCTGCCTCCTCGCCCCTGCGAGGTCGTACCGGCAGATGGTGAAGCCAGTGAACGTGAGGGAAAAGTGGAATATTTGTGTCAAGAGGAGCAGTTTTAATGATTCCCTAAATCCGTCTGGGATTGGGGAGCTTTTTGATCATTTGTCTCTGCAAGAAGTGTCTCTCTGAAGAGCAGTAAACTTCTGATTAAACTATAAAAATGTTGGCGTACTAAATTAAAAAAAAAAAAAAAAAAAAAAAAAAGAAAGAAAAGAAATCGGCGGACTCAGCATGCCTAAACTTTTAAGTATTTCACCGGAATGCAGGATGAGATAGCTCACGCTGTGTGCTGGCTCACCTTTCCCCTATCAAAGTTCTGGATGATGGTGAGATGCAAATACTCCTTCCTCTGCCACTCGCTCTGCATGGGGTAGTTAAGAAACTCTCTAAGCGGTCGATCTGACCATTCCAGTAGCTCGTCATACAGCAGCAGGGTGTACGAAGCTTCTGCAATAATCACGAATAAAGAAGTTCAGATGAGATGTGTGCCGTTAAGATAACGACTGGAGAATACCAATACGGTACAGGCGTTCAGAAGTACTGGTGCGTTTTGAATTTTTCCACTTTTTCTTAAGCTACAACCATATTTTTTTGTATAATTTATGGGATATATTGTCTTGTTGGAAGGTGAACTTCACCTCAGTCTTAAGTCTTAATAGCCTGTACTCTGAGTCATGTTTTCCTTTAGCAACTACACAAGCAACTGTTTTTTTTTTAAGAAAGCAACTACGGGCAAATTCATCTATTTTCTTTGGTGTTGTTGACTTTTGGAGACCCCAATGACGATATAGCAGTTTTTCTTTTGAGTTTGTCCATCGCATAAGATCTCAATGCTACAAGTTTGTGACTAAAAGTGGAAAAGTTCAAGGAGTAAAAATACCAAGACGGTGAGAACAGCAAAACATGAATGCGCATAAAAAAACCCCCAAAAAAACCTTGTCCACACAGAGAGTACCTGTGTAGTTCTGCGCTTTGAGATGGAGGTCGTACAGTTTGTGGATGTAGCGGATGTACATTTCCTCCTTGTTCAGCTCCGTTTTATAGAAATTCTGAAAGGAGAAAAACCCGGATGATTCAGTTGAAAGAGAAAAAAGAAAGGGCAAACAGAAGGTAAGGAGGTTGCAACAATCCGAGAGTTTAACGATGTAAATAGAAAAAAAAAAAAAAAAGTAAATAAATAAAATGTTGATGTTTGGCAAAGGTGCAATAACATATCATCTGCAATGTAACAGAAACCTCTCATTTATTCGCCCACACACCCGGGCGAAGGAATTACTTACATAAGCAAAAGCCCTGCAGGGCACGCTTATATTTTTCCCATCCATTAGATTTCAAGAATCAGTATTTCTTTGGCAAAACAGCCGCGTAAAATAAGCAGAACATAAAAACTCTTAGGAATTTAGTAAGCGTTCAAATTTATCTGCATTTAACATCAAATCTAATCAGATTTTTTGTATTGTTTTGAAAAGGAATGCAAGAAAATTCCAAAAACGATAGAACGTGTCAGAGGTTCCTGTAGTTTTATCCAGCCATGAAAAGAACATCAATAACATATTAAAATGTTGAGAAAATTACCACTGTTCTTGTTTTACCTGAGATACTAGAAAATCTCACTGCAATGATGCTCATTTTGAACGAAAGACTGCATTGTCTGCGGTGCCGTGTCATGTAAAATACCAAGTTTATGAAGCAGGACAGCTTTTTTCTCCAAGTTCCATGTACCGTAGATAAAATAGGATTGACTTAAGATATATTACATGCTGAATTATCAACGAGCGACATCTAAACGGAGCGAGCATGTTGGCGGTGACGGGAGTGTACTGAGAACTAGCTCTATTTGTTAAGTTATCCGTTTTCTATAAGAAATGTTGGTGTTTTGTAGCACATTGCAGCAGCTTTCTTAACCAGACCGGAGATACACATCTGAGCTGTCCTGCACAAAACCAGACTGGGATAAAACCCCAGTCACATTCAAGAGAAAGGGATTCTGTAGCTTTCAGACTGTCATACTAGAGAGAGCTGGGTGAAACAATCAGTCTACCAACGTATTGCAATGCTGATGAAATGTACTGTTATGTCCCAGAACATGTAACCTTACTGAGTTTTCAACCTTATATATGTTTATCGCATTGAATTGCTTAATTGAAATTAACTTTGATCAGTATGGATTGGGCGATGAATCAAATTTTCTGCTTTTGAGGTTTTAATTTGTAAAAGAAAGAAAGAAAGAAAAAAAAAATCAACCAATGCACTCTTTGGTTTATTCTGAATATGGATTGATGTTGGCAGCCTCTATTAATTTTGACTTTGAACTCATGTCAACACACAGAAAGAAATGATAAGATGAAGGGAATTTTGAAAAATGATTTTCTCTCATTCGTAATTTCTTTTTAAGGAAAAACTGTAAGAGAAAAAACAAACTGAAATCAGAACTTGCATTTAATAATAATAATCAACAAAAAAGATTTTATTTTTGCGCCTTATCGCTCAGCCTTAAGGATGGCGCCATCATCCATATTTAATCAATTCTTAGTTTTTGATTGGATAAAGAGTCATACATTTGATCAGATTTTCAGCCAGTCAGTGTTAGACTATTTTTTATTTCGTAAATCAAATTATGTGAGCACGTTTTAATTTCACACAGATTGTGGGTTAATTACTTTCCTTTTCTTTTTTTAAAAATCCAGTCATGTAATTTACATAACTGCTAATCGACTGGGGTGGAAAAATTGCCGCACTGCACTTGTCACTAATTTTTTAGCAGGTTTTTGTAAATTAAATTTGAGAAATTTTGTGCACAAAATGCTCTCACACTAACCGGATCAGATGAAGTAGATAAATAATCATTTTGAAGGGGAGAGCGAAAACTCACCAATAAGCTGACAGTACATCCGATCTTTTTACCGTCCACTTCCCCCAACTTCATACAATCCCTGTGGAATAAACGTGAACATGTCACTCGACATGACACAAGAGCGGAATCGGACAACCTAATACATCACGGAGGACACGTGTGCGCGCGTGTGTGTGTGTTGCACCCGTGCGTGTGTGTGCGTGCTCTCCGACCTGTAGTCCAGCAGCCTTTCCATCAGACGAGTGACGGTCGCGATCAGAGAGATCCCGCTCTCCCTCCACGTCTCCCTCTCAATCTTCTTCAGCAAGCTGCGGGACAAATGAAGAGAGACGAGGACAAGATGGAGAGAACGTCAAGACTCGAAAGGGGGGGAACGAGGGAGATGGAGAGCGCACGGGAACGGGGGACAGCGATGGAAGAAATTACTGAAGAAAGGAAAGGGCTCAAAGCGACGGGGAAATTAATCTCGGTCATGCAAAGAGTCACCTATGCTTGTTGGCTCGCCTGCCGGAGTTAAACCATGAAGCTAAACAGATTATATAGATTATAATAACTGGTTGGTTTGATGGAAAGTTAGGAGAACACACACACAATAGTCTTAATTTATTTGCATCTTTTTGGGACCAATTGTTCCCCCTGTTTTCCCCTCACACAGACGACACAGAGACCAAAGACGAGAGCGTCTTACCTAGGGTACGGACCAAACAGAGGAATTCTACTCCAGGCGGGAAGCATAGGCGGAATAAATTAATATTGACATGATTAAAAATCGGCACAAACTCACACGGCTCAGCTTAAGGGGTGGGAAAGGTCAGCAGGTGGGACAGTTGTTGAAAAGCAAAAACAGAACTGAAATATGCTGAAATTATAGAAAATTTATTGCAATTTAATCAGAAAAAGCAAGAAGTTACAGACTAGAATAAGCAAGAAATAATAATGGTAAAAGAATTAAGATTATGGGGAAAAAAATACATACTTCTTTGGCATAATCACACTGCATTCTACAGATTACATATAAGTAAACATTGGCTATTCAGTGATCTGTTATTTCTATTAGGTAAAAAATGATGAGAGGGTGAATGATTTACGACAAAACGTCTCACAGTTTAAATCACACCTACAGCGAATCACGGATGTTTTCATATCCTTGAACTGTTACACATTTTGTCAGGTTATAACCACAAACTATTATTGGGATTTTGTGTTTGGACGCCACCAGCTTCCCTAATCTTACCTAATAAAAGGATAAAGGAAATAATAAAAAGTTTTTTTTTTACAAGTAAAACTCTGAAAAGTATGTCTAACAATTACATTCAGCACACTAACTTACTTTTAGACTATTTCGTAGTTAGGAGACATAGTCAAATCATTCTCTGAGCCTTTAATAGTAAAAATGCAGGTAGTTTTTTTCCTCCTCTGCTGCAGCTGTGCTTTATTTGTAAGCCTTTTGCAATAAACAAATTAATTGCACGATAAATTAAAAGAAAATCAATCATTTTCATTTGCTTGATTTATCGTTTTTTTTCTCTTTTCTCCCTCTGTTTTTTTTATTTATCAAAAACCGGATGATGAAAGTCTTCAGTTTGACGCTTTTGAAAGACAATTTTGTTTACAGAGACGTCAGAATTCATTTTATTTGCTGTTTGTTTGGTTTATTTCAAATTTGGATATTTAAAATGTCTTCCAGTTGCAGTGTTTAAAAATTCATTACACTTGAAATTCCATTTGATTGTTGAGAATGTGTTCTTGCATTGTTATGCCGTTGTTACTACTGTGTTACTTGAAAATGGTCGCAAAGCCAAAAGTTCGGACCATTTATCGTCCGGCAACATTTGTTATTGTGACAGGCCTAACTACTTGTATCCGTCACATAAAATCCCACAGAAGTGCATCAATGTCGCATCTGTAATGCGACAAAATGGGAAGGAGTTCAAGCATTGCAAAACACTTTCGTGAGTCCCTGTATGTGACAGCGAGGAGATGTTGCTTATGCAAATGAACTTGAATTATTATTTAACAGGAATGAGTTGACAGTAATGTCCAAATATTAGCCCACAATGAAGGACAAAATATTCAAGAAGAATAAAAACAAATGACGAAAATATCACACACGCAAAGTCGGACGCGTGCATGCAAACGAACACCGAGCAGATGCAACAGAAAATCTGGAAACAGACGAACAGAATGAAGAAAGCCCATCGACAGATGTGGTGAGAGTGAAGATCAAAGTGAAAGTGTTTACTACTTACCTCTTCATGTAACTACTCTACTTGATTTAAACTGCTCTGATGTAAAACTCCTCATTGCAGATTTCCTAACACTAATGTTCAAAACCAACTAGAAATCAAAGACGAGACTTTAACTTTTTAGTTGCGTCTCCCCCAAAATGTTCTGTATTATTCTACGTAATTTGTGTTTCTTTTGCTTTTTCAGTAACTCACATGCTATTGAAGAGTTCCCTGTAGGTTTCGTCGCCTTTACCCTCAGACATCAGACTGTCCAGCTTATCGATCAGCTTGGCCTCAACCTGGGAGGAGGAAAAAAAACAAAAAGAAAAGGAAGCTATTATATATTTGTACACTGCAATAAATTTGACGTGCACTGCAGAGTTGCATGCAGATTGGTGTCCCTGGTTTTCTTGAAATGTTAAGTGAGTAAAGACCTCTTAGTAAATTAATGCAATCTTAACATTTCTTAGGGTTGTCGGATTATGTACTCCGATAAAATCCGCCTCTTCTTTCATTGACGAGCCATTCATCCTCCACGTTTTAAATCCGCCTTCGTACGGCTGCTTCTCGTCTCCTCGGAGTATACAAAGGAAGATTTTAGGCGGGCGATGAAAAGTGTCCCACCTGCTTGAAATTGCCGCTGCGCCTCTGCTCCCAGTCCATCATGTCATGGAAGATTGGGATCATGACGTTCCTCAGGTCGGGTTGGGGCACCAGGGTCACCTCCAGGAACGGTCCAATCATGGCCGGGATGAAGTTCAGCTTGTGTTCCCCTACGTCCAAGACAAAGTTCGAGACACGGTTTCGACGTTTGATTGACTCGTGAACGTTTGCACCTGATATGACATTGAAATTTTTCTTTTAAACTTATATGGCATATTTATGAAGTGACATGAATGTATTTTAAAGACTTAACTTTAGCTAAATTTGTCGTCCACTTCTGTTTACGTATCATCACAATCAGTAAGACTAAGAATTTATTTCTGTATCTTTCGATGAGCATGGCTGACGGCTAATGAAGCTGTGCTTCACTTAATAAGTGTTTTTATTAACACTTTTTCCTTCCACTAGACTTTCCACGAATCTTCCTGGATACATTGCTTTGCGTATCAATGAAGGTAAACCCTTTTATGTCTTTATCTTCACTGAATGATCAGTGATTATAGGCCACAGCATAAGCAGCACTTGAGATACATTTTAAGTTCTTCTCAAATTGTGAAAATATACACTTAAAAAAAGAAAAAAGTTTGACATATATGGGTTACTAAAGTAAAGTTAAGACCAGTTAGACAAATAAGTAAATAAACCACATGTATGAAGTCCAGCCTTAGTGCGTCTATCTCACACATATGTAATAATTTCCACCATTGGATTCAGTTTACCTAAATTCTGCCACATGCTGAAGATCTCACAGCCCATCATCACTCTCATGTCTCCATACCTGCATGAAAAAGAAAACAAACTGGCGTCAGGAATGCACGCTGATGACATGCAAAGATGAAATGGTTCATGCTGTAAAAACTAAACTGATTTTCAATAGTCTGAGTCCATTTGCAGCAGCTGACACTCACTTCTCCAGAATCTTCTTCCTCTTAGAGGGCGAGAAGGACTCAAGCTGAAGACAAGGCTGGTTGATGAATATCACAGACAGGTAAAAATACGAGTCCCAAACCTGGAAAACCACACCAACCAAGCTTTCTTTTAAAAAGGAGCATTTCATAGAATTTCGAGAGACAAATTTGGCATTCGTTCCACAAATATTTCCATTCATTTTAATTCTTCCTGTCTGACCTGCTTTCGCTTTTAACCCAACATGTTACTAGTGATTATCAAATAACCAGAGGCAAAGGTCCCTTAACATCCTGGAGATGAGCTCAAAGATGGGATTCTAACAGCTGTACCTTGTAATCAAACTTGTCGTTGAGGAAATTCTTCCTCAGGGCGTCAGAAAGGTAGAGGACGGTCGTGATGATAACGCTGCGAGGAAAGGGCAGACATTTTATTGACTGTTCATATCTGGAAGTCAGGCACTTGCTTGAAAACACTGAAATGTTAGCAAAAAAAAAAAAAAAAAACTGCTGAGAAAGAACAGCAACAATAAGAACTCTTGCAATCACGCCTTTGTAATCTCATGTTCTGTTTGAGGTCTTACTTGTTCGTGACGAGTCGCATCACGGTCCAGTCTTTGGGAAACATTTCCGGTCTGATTAGGATTCTGAAGACTGTGAAGACGTGAAGCAGGAAGTCCTGCAAAACGAATCCACAGATGTAGTCAGACGACACTTGGAGGCAGTTTTCATATTCATGTGTTTTATAAAGTATTAACTTTCATCTGCTGCAGTCTTATAATTAAGGTGCTTTATTTATGCTTAATGTTTTTTTTAAAAAAAAAACCTTAAATCCGATGATTGCTTTTCCACACGTCAGCAATACATCAGTAGTTTTGTATGAACAGGAAATGATAAAATATGGATCTCAGGGTGATTACAAGTCGCCTGCAGGCATTGGCTGAAATGCATGTCCTCAATCAAATGATGCTATGCTCAATTTAGTTTGCTTTTCTAGTGAGATGAGTTGAAAATACTGAATGCGAAAATTATGCCCAGTGCTGAATGAATATTGATTTAGTCAGAAAGTATTTTCATATATTCATTAAGTGATTTTGCGATGGCACCACATTGGGTGCTTACCTTCATAAAAGCTTTCTAACTATACGAAATAAAATAAACACCACTATGGCTTTGATTAAGTAGATAAAAAAAAGAAGAAAAAAAAACAAGTAGAGAAAAAATTACAACATGACCCCTCTCAAAACAAAAACATTTAAGAATAAATGAAAGAATTAAAGCTAATTCTGATATGCATTTACAGATCTTTTTTGCTAAAAGGTGATTTTAAGCAAAAAAAAAAAAAAAATCACTTCAGGCAAAAAATGATATTTAGTTTAATTTCAGAACAGCACGGCGATACTATTATAGATGGTTAATTGAGAACAGTTTTCCAAAAGAATGGCAGAAAAGGAAAGATGATATATGTATACATATAAGCAGCCTTACCCTCAGGTCGTCTTTGCTGCTGAATGCCTGCAGCAGCTTCTGGTAGTGTTTGTCACTCATGTGTCTCAGGAGTGCCAACAAACACGCCACAAACTCACCCTGACAGAGTAAATGCACAGAAATACATGTTAGGTTAGGAAACATTAAAAGTGGATAAACTGCAGAGTCTTATTGTCCTGTTTCTTGTTTTTGTTGCCTTGTTTTCCTTTATTTGACATTTTCAGGACATGTTAGACGTCCAGGAAACAGCCTGCAAACAGCTAATCCAACATGATGGCTGTCTCAATGGGAAAGTCTTCCCCTTATATTAAAGGTTCCATTATCACCTAGTAAAAATTATTACCAACAACATCTCCACTCCCCATCTCAATTACCGCCTGTAATATTAATAATGTTGGTGGAGTGATAGTCGCAACTCAATTTAACATCCCTTAATGACGCTTGGATGTTTTGCACGTAGCCAAAGCTATTAGGACGAGCACAACACGCACACACACACACACGCCCACATACAGTGACATCTTGAAACTGCAGTCTCATGGCAGGCCCAGCGGGTTGGGGCCGGTTGCTGATTTCCAGGATGGTCTTCAGCAGCACTTCCAGCAGGCTTTCCACTATCAGCTCCACTTCCTCTGACACAGCAGGCTCCTAAACAGCAGAGAAATCAAACATTTTTAACAGGAGACACTTACCAGCATCCACATTCAGCTAGCAAAACAGAAAGAACATTTTGTTTACCATTATTTGAGAGAAGAATAGGGAGGGGGGGGAAATAGAGACTTAGTGACTTTAATAAGCGTTGGAGAGTTTTTTTTTTTTTTTTTTTAACCTACCCATCCTTCGTACTGTACTGAGTGCCAAGATAAACTTAGCTCCTTGTCTGGTCTCGATTGTCACAGTGCCAGTTGTTTAAAAAAAAATGCTGAGACTGTAAATCTGATCAAGTTCAGCAGAGGTTCTGTTTCCTGTTCTGAACTTTTACAAACTATAACGACATACGTTACTAGAACATGTACACTTCATCTTCTGTTCTGAACATTAGGTAGAATCATTACCCTGATTAGATTAGTAATCAGATGCAGCTGTTAGGGCCATATTAGTTCATGCAATTAACTTTTTTTGGAGTGGGTTCCATGGGGCAGCGCTGGGCAGCTCACCTGCAGGACGAGGAACACTTTCAGAGATAGAAACGTGCACATTTCAGATGGGAGAGGATGGAAAAACCATCACGTTTAAGGATGAAAAGCCAACCTAAACCATAAAAAGGTTCCATCGTTCTGTGACATGAAGTCCAGACTTGATGTATTTTTATCTCAATTTTAAATAAAAAAAAAAATAAAGGCACACAAAAGCTATCAAAATAGAGATTAGTAAGCAGTTTAAAAGCATTCACATTCAGACGTTGGCATCATCGGATGAAAAGACTTGTCAATTAGCAATGATCCACACACTGAACAGGAGAAAGTTGACAGGACATTAGTGGCTGTTAATATCCCTGAAGCATCCAGCCAATTTTGTTTAGGATATAAAATGTCATCAAGAAACAGGATAAGTAATCCAGTTCCCTTCTATTTAAGCTCTTAGGACTAATTATTTAATAGAAAAAAATTGCTCTTGGCATTCGATACTGTTTTAACAACTGCATTAGTGTGCCCAGGTTAAAAATATGAATATTTACTTTTACTTTTTCGTACGTGATATTAAGCTAATAAATGATTTGGATGCATCTTCGTACTCTTAGCCACACAGTTCTGGAGGCTTTTGTGTAAATGTATTTTATCTCAGTTGTAAATATAAAAGATAAGCTCGCAGAAGTGAATAAAATATAATATAACTCAATAAAACAAAGCAGTTCACTTCCCTTCTTGCCTTTCTCTCCACCTGACAAAGCATACAGGTTTTGGACTGATAATGAGAAGCTGCCAACTCTGCCGCCTCCCTTTAAATATGGTGCCAATCTGAGCAGCGTCTGTCCTTCTAGGAGCCTTTGCCATTAACTGCCCTTCTGGCAAAAATCTGTGCAATCCAGACCCTTCACACACACATGCACACACGCTAATCGGACAGATGGAAAAGCTCAAAGTCACTTCAACAGCCCCACTGCTAAATTGACCAGCCTCATTAGTGAGCCGCACACCTGCCAATGTCCGTGTTGCCGCCGCTAATTGACAGCGCGCAAACAAACAAAGCAGTCTGGCTTGTGGACGGTTTTGCCAGGGAGGCAGCTTCACGAAATCAATCTTACAGCTGCAAAACCGCCTACGCTCGGCTTCAATTACTTCCGGAGACGCCGGTAACTTTGACCGACGCGACCGGCCGCAGCTCAAGACAGCCCAACGTGTCATTTTGGAAACCGGTTAACTATTTGTACTCACCACGGTGCCGTTGTCCTCCTTCTTAATGAGGGACAGCATGCTGGTGAAGATGCGCGCACACATGACCAGATCTCTCTGCTCCTGCAGGCAGGTGTGCAGCACCCGCAGCACCACGGGTAGCAGGATGCATCGGGACTCTGTAAAACAGAACAAAAGATGACCGATAGTTGCACTCATTTATTCTTATTTAGTTATCTTTACATTTTCTTTTGAAAGGTTATGAAATTAAAGCTAAGTGAGGCTAATTTGGAGTTAAATTGGAATCTTGAGGCATTTTTAATAGCTTTTTTCTAAGCAAAACTTAGGTATTGTTTAAGTTTTGTCCACAAGTTTTGTCCACAACTGGACAAAACTCAGGAACCTGACCTGGGTTAATGTAAAGCTGGCTTTCCACCGTCTTGGAGATGCATTGCAGCTTGACCGCCTCCAGGGGGCTGTCGGCCTGGACCACAGTGGGCAGGCTTGCCAGCGTCTCCCTGACGAACCCGGCCACGTCCCGCACGGTGAAGAACTTCAGCAGCTCGCTGTAGATTGCCGGGAACGTCCGCAGGAACACCGCCTGGGCAGAGGGAGACGAGGAACGCTCGGTTATAAACGAGCAACATCCATTACGACCAGAATCACTCAGCCAAAGGACTTATATACCAACATTAGATTAAAAAGAAGCTTTCGCGGAAGCGCACGCACGGATTTCTCATATAATATTTTCGCTGTGCATTCAATGAATCTTTGCCTAAATCAGAGCTGCGTACAGCAAAACTAATTTGCAGAGAAAGCAAATGGGGGCCACATTCAGGGGATTCATTACACCAGGTTTTCTTTTTTGCAAATTACCTTTACAGTGATTCCTGCAGCTGTAAAGCAGGAAGAATCTGAGATTTTTTTTTTCTGTCCACACTCCTCTGACAGGATATGAAGTGCAGTGAATTGTTCTAATTGTTTAACCAGAATTAGAGAGCAGACAAAAGATCAAAACAGGCAACGCAACACAAACATCCAGAAATAATTTCCCTGACAACAGCGCTTAGCCGCGCAGCATTTGCTCCCACTGTGCAATTAGGATTATCTTTGGCATCTATGACTTGCTTGTTTTGGTCTTGGTTGAAACGCGCGAAAGCAGCCGCTTCGCAGCACGGACCTCCCACCGGAAAAAGAAAAGAAAACTGTCACAGAAATTTCCAACTCTCGCCTCCGTGCCCCTCTGGCAGCGTGTAATTCAATCGCAGACAAATTCTCAACCCGTCACAACAGCATTAGCATCCTCTACGAAGAAAACGTGATTTGGTGCAGCAGGCGGAGAGAGGCACGTCTCTGATGAGTTGTTTTTTTTTCTAACCTTGCTGCATGTTTTAGCACACAAACACAGCTCTGGATAACACACACACACGCGTGCACGCCCACCTGCGTCTGGGTGACTGGACTGATGCCTTTGCTCTCCTGGGAGAGGAAGAAGCGGATGGACATGAAGAGCTCCAGGATGCAGGCTCTGAACTCCTCCTCATTCTGGCCTCCGGTGGCCAAAGAGAAGAGCCGGCGAGACTGGATGATGTACTTGAAGATGTAGTCGCTGGCCTGGAGGACAGAGAGACGCGAATCAGTTCCTGTTTGTTGGTTAAATAGAAGAGTCTGAGCAAGTTCTGCATGTAAAGCTTTCAAAGTAAAGTAAAAAAGGAACTCTTCAGCAGAGATGTACTTAATAGTACTGCAGACACACAAAAGTACACTTTTGTTTAACTTTGTGTTTTGGAACACCTGACGTCAAATTCAGATTTTTAGGAACCCGCTAAAAGCAGAAAGTCATCATCTACTGAAATAACCCTCATTTCACGATGATTATTGGTGGCATCACAAAGCACAGCACCAGCTGATTACTCATGCGGTGTGGTGCTGCAGACTTGTCTGCGGTGTATATGCCCCATTTACTATTCATCGACAGAGACAGGTCTGCAGAACATTTCTGCATGCATCATTAAAATAAAATTATGAGGATCCCCAGCACCAGCGGCTCTGGGTTTCTGCTGATTAAACCTTCTTGCAGCATGACTGACAGAGGGGTCGAAGGAGACGGGGCGGATGCGAAAGCAAAAGCTCGAGAGGGCAATCCGTTTCTGTCTTACAAACATTCTTGGGGAATAAATAAATAAATAAATGGAAAAAGGTCCAGATTGCCTTCATGTATGCCTCACCTTCAGCACCTGCTGTATGTGATCCTGGTGCTCTGCCTCCACAATGCGATCCACGTACCACTTCAGCACTTTGATCAGGTCCCTGGAGAAGACAGAGAAACACACACACACACATAACAGCTCGATCCCCGTTTACCTCCATATGCATCTGAGCCTGGCTGGCAAAAAAAACAAACAAACCCACAGTCGATGAGGCAATGCGGCGGTTTAACGCGTAATCCTGTTTCGTCAAGGTGGATGAAGTTGATGCTGCAGCCGAGAGTAATGACGGAAATATAAATGATGAATGCCATGAAGTAAATATTGCGGCGTGGTACGGTTAAAAATCTACTCCAGGTAGAGGTGTGTTTTTAATGAGGGAAAAGCTGTCACAACCTAAGACTTTCTCTATTTTAATACTATTTTATGTGGGAGGACAACACAAAGCAGCAGATAAGTTAAAGAAAAATGACGCGTTTTGATAGCCATAAGTGTTGAACTTAAGAAACTTGGCAGTCCGCCTGAAATGACACACCGGTCAAGGGGAATATTAATCAGAGAAGTGATTAATATTCACTTCTCTGAATATTAATCAGAGAAGTGATTAATATTGGTGGGACTGCAGAGGTCATGCTAGTTCTCAAAAACTTTAAATATCTTTGCTTTATGGAAGAGTGGCAAAATGCTGAGAAATCCTGGGGAAAAAAACCCCGATGGAGGCTGCAGAAGGTGCAGAGTTTTACTTTAAAGCGGGACAATGACCCTTAACATCCAGCCAGCGCTACAGTCAAATAGTTTAGATCAAACCACATTCATGCGTTCTGAATAAAGTCCACACAAATTTGTGGTGGTAAATTTTAAGACGGAGAAAAATTCAATTTGTCTGAAGAAGCATCAGGTGCAAATGAAACAAAAGCTATAATGCGAGAGCTTATAGGTAGGTGCAGCTTATGCACATGCGAATCAAAAGAAAAAGGAAGCCGTGAAATAAAACAGCAGTGTGTGAGGTTCTTCTGTGCTTTCATGAGACGTGAGAGGCACAATTCGATAATTCTCATTCCACCAGCCAGGTGGCACCATGAGCATTGTGTTCCTTCCTCAAAGCACCACGTTGCACAGAGCCGCTTCTTGCCAGTGGCGTAGGCCGGCTGCTGTGATGCATTCAAATACAATAAGTGGGAAAGGCTGCAGGGCTCACGCACTCGCTTACACGTGAGCGAATCGGAGAGGGAGGCTTTACAGACCTGTAGGACAACGCTCCGGCAAAGTGACTCTCAATGTAGGTGTCCATGACCGGCTTGAAGTGCTGGAATTTACTGTCCTGGAGGAGGTTGATGATATGAACCTGGAGATTAGGAAAAGATAAACATCAGGAAGGAGGATCCCAGTCTGAAGTGCCTTGCAAGTGGTATTTAACAATCCCAAATGTTAAAATTTCTCATGGGATTTTATGTGAGAGGACATAGTTGGAAAGAAACAGAGAGTTTTATAATTTCTTGACAAATAAGATAAGAAAAAGTGAGACATGCATCTTTATTCAGCTCCTTTGATCTGAATAAAATTCATTGCCAACAACTGTTTAAGAATAATTACCAGAAATATGAATGAAGTCCACTTTTATGTAATTTTATCTTAATAGAAGATACAGAAAGTTTGTGGAACTAAATTTCTTTACAATTACAGCTGCAAGTCACTGATACGCAAGCTAAAAGGTAGCACAGTGATTTAATTTAAATATGAATGGACACAAAGGTCAGATTTTTATTTGAAATGCATTTTTGAAAATTATTTAATCTCCACTTCACAATTATGCAAAAACGTAAGTCGCATAAAACCTTAAGAACCTTAAGAAAACAAGCTAATTGCTGCAGTTGTAGCTATAGATGAAAAATAGAACTTCATCCCTGTAGCAGCAAAAAAACTAAAATAATCTGTCATATGAGGCTTTTACTGGCCAAACCTGTCAATATTCTCAGAGATGATCTCAAAAGCATAGAAAAAAAAAAAAACCTTGAGAATGACAGCTCACCAGGCTTTTTCATCATTAGACAAGGTGCAGAGAGAGAGTGTGTGTGTTCATGTCTCAGTGTGAGATTGATGGGCAGAGAGACAGAAGCAGAAACCCAGAGATCGATCTCCCGCCTCCGCTCGGTAAAAGCTCGAGCGCGCCGGGATTGGTTTAGGGAGCTGTGAAGCGTTACATCACTATTTTTTTTTCTTTTCTCCCCGCAAGTTTCTGTACTTGTCGTTATTGTAGATTGAGAAAGACAAAAAAAAACAAAAAAAAAAAACAATGTACTCACGAGTGAATCAAACACCTTGAGGCTGTATCTCTGGGAGCTCTCGTCCAGAATGCCAAAGAGAGTGTCCAAGGTGTCCTGGAGAAACTGACAGAAGAAGCGACGCAAAAGTCGTTCACGCCTTCAGCGTCCAGGCCGAACTCGACGGATTTGAAATCAAACGAGAAGCAGGGAACATACTTTGACGATCTCCGAGCCGTCTATCTCTTTCAGTTTCGAGAGGCTGTCGTTGATTCTTTCGGGGTGGGCTCGCCACTTCAACAGGTCCAGCATGTCGCCTGTAAGGAAAGAAAAAAAAAATCAAAAAAATCTGGAGTCACAAGAAATAAAACCACAGCACACATCTTGTTTATAAGTGAGGAAAAGCACCGAGCGGAGGCAAAACTCAACTCTGCTCTCGTAGCCTCGTTCAATTACAGCCCCTAAACACCACCGAATCCAAATAAATGACAACACTCTCTAGTGCGGCGGGATGAAGGAGATGAAGAGTCATTTTCCCCCAAGTGAGGGTCCCCAGACGCTTGAATGAATAAAACATAAGCGTTAAAAAGAAAGCCTTTCAATTGTCTCTTCGGTTTTCTAAGGCGTATCTTTTTGCCACTGTGTGGAAAATCGCTGCCACTTCTCGTCTACAAACGTCCCCGATGTTGTTTGTGTTTTTCTTGTTTAGCCCGTCAGCAATATTTCTACAAACAGTCAGCTGAAAACAGCTATTTATTTCTGCAGCAACTCGAATATTGTCACGTCTTTATTTCGTGACGTAAAAAAAGGGACTTCCACTCTGCCCGACAGGGGGAAACGTTTAGCTTTAGGTTCATTGTACATAAAAGTTGCGTGTCGGCTGCTTTCCCTGCAGCAGGCAGGATGCACATTGCTGTGCAGGTTTATGTAGCTTAAGGGAAAGGCATCCAACTATTGTAAACACTGTGGTGGATTTAGTGTCGACTGTATCCGTTCACACTGAGCACAAAAGCCAGATGTTAGCCATTATTCTCTCACCTAATTGCAGACACAAACACCCAGTTTCCTTCCTTAATATTTACACATTCATTGTTGCATTTGAATGATTTTGATGGTGCCATTTTCGTTCTTCCAAGCCACTTATTTCAGGAAGTGAAACGCATTAAATAAATTACAAGTACGATAAAATATACCAAGCCTTCTTTTTATCTTTGGTCATTTTGATGATTATGTCTTACAAATGATAAAACCCCCCACAAATTCTGTCTCTCTGGAAATTAGAATATTGTAAAAATGGTAAATAATGGAAACTCGGGGTGTCACGCCCTAATCAGTTAATTAACTCAAAAAACCTGCAAAGGTTTCCTGAGCCTCTGACTAGTCAGAATGGCTCAGTCTGGGTAAGTCTGTGGCCCAGTGTTCAGTGCTGACTGAACAAACAGAGCCGCAACATGCAGTGCAAGAAGCTGGTTGTTCACAAAGCGCTGAAACCAAACATGTTTAAAGAAAGTTAAGGTGAAGGAAAAACAGTTTCCCAACTCATGACTACAACAACCGAGACCCATTCACCATTTTGCGTGAGCTTGGTGGAACAGAGGAAGCTGGTGATCCAGAACGACTCCTTGTTTCCTTTCAGCGTCAGACTGTTGGTCGGAAGGTTGGCTTTGGAGTACGGCAGCTTCAGGTAGCGCGAACAGTCCGCCAGGCTGGTGTTCTCCTCACACTGGAGACACAGAATAGTAAAACCGATGAGTTAAATGTAGCCTTGATGAGCTGTACAGCTGAGGCTGTTTGAGATCCAAAGCTTCCACTCAGTGTTGGACTGATTCTTCAGAGTCTATTTCAGGTCTGGGGAGAAACTAGGCCATGCCAGTTTTATTGGGCTTCTCTGCAACCGTCCATCTGGCATTACAATGCGGTGTGAACAGGCAGAACGAAGGAAGTGGGCCTCGGAAATCGGCAGGGCACCAGGTCATGGGTGTATAACACTGAATCTTCACACTAAAGATCACTACTGTACAACAAAATCTGACTTTGTTTCTCTGTCTTTCTCAGGACTGGAGGTTGCAGTACACACCCTTTGCCTGCGGCTGAGGAAACCCAAGAAGTCTGCAAATATTTGCAGCTACAACTCAACGCAGCGCGCCGGTGGCTTTTTAAGCGAAGATACTTATTTAATTTGCATTTACCCTTTGACATTTCAGCTCTGAAACGATGAGTTGATACACAAAATAAACGGGCAGAAGGATCGTTTCCACATGCGTGAGCAAGCGGATGAACACCGGCTCTGACTCGAGGTTAAATTTGACCTTAAAGAGGGCATTACTCATCGGCCTGCTGGAGGCAACGTGAGCCGCGTCTCCACCAGTGGCACAAACAGAAGGATAAAATAGAGAAGTACATCGTGCCATCCAGAGGCGATGATTCATATAATATCAAACAGGGCGAATAACCCCCTTTGAAGTACTCTTAGCAACACTGATGCCAGCCAGCGAGAGATTTCACTTAGGAGACCACAAACTGCATTTTACTAATCAACAAAATACGACTAGAGGATACAAAAAAAAAAAGAAAAAACTCTGCTAAATAAAACACTTAGCCAAGAACAAAGATTGCTTGATGCTATGCTGCTCAGGCAATGCTTTGGTAAGGAGAGGAAGCGGTTCTTACCTTATGGATAATGAGCTCATGGGTGCCATCTGGCAGAGTCCTGCCATCTTCCTGCATCAGAGGAACAAAGGAGTAGCCAAACAGTTTCTTCTCTCCTTTGTCTTTAGCTGTCAAACAACAACAACACAGAGGCATGATTACGAGCCCAAAATAGACAACAGAGGCCTGCAAAGTCAAGAAACAGATTCACATGAAAAGAAAGCATCAGCACAAACTTCCAATTGTTTCTGAAACAATCTGACAGACCAGCTTTGCGAAAGCTTGGTGAGATCAGATAAGTTATTGATGCGTCACTAACGACAATCGCTTCAGCACGTGAGTACAGTAGCTTCATGGTGAAATGGCGAGATGAGGAAATACAACAATAATATATACAGTATTTATGTGCCACATGGATCACAAAAGCAGCAGGAACCTTTTAAAATGCTGATGTTCTAACTTCCTTCGTCACCTAGCTGTGCTGCACTCCTAATACCAGCTCGTATACAAACAGGAAGTAGTGTAGACTGGCATTGTTGCAATGTTTGGAGTCCCAACCGTTGCTAATTTGGTTTGAGCTGACCTTTCCTCACTCATGAACCCCTTAAAGAATGTCGCTTTGTTTGATTCACCACAAACTGCACATTTATTCAGTGGAAAGAAAATCCTACGCTTAAAAGTATTTTTAACAAAATACATAGTGATATACTTACTAGCACCCTTATGAATATGGCATGACATTCTCCTAATGTTACTCTTCAAAATGGCAAAGACAAGGCAGCTTGTTATTTATTTAATACAAATGTGTGGCTTTAAAACAAGTAGCCTCATGCTAACAGTTGTACATATTTGAAAGGGCTAAAAAAGTTTCCCAAATTGTTCGCCAGTTTTAGGAAGAATAATATAGGAACTGACATGAAACAATAAAAACAAATCAACAATTAAGAACCACCTAATGCAATTAAGTCATTCGTTTATATTGTGCTTCTTTGCCAGGCCGGCCCATAAGTGTGAATGGTGCTGCATGCATCGGCGTTCGGCCAGGAAGCAGCTGTAGATATTTAGAGCCAGTCTTGTTTACTGCAAAACGCTTTTAGGGTAACAAATCATTTTTAGCTGTTCACACAAACTCATTCGGCAGCCCAGGAATTTTATAATGCTTTACAGACTTCCTCCTGACCCATAAAGGAAGACAGAACTGGTTATAATTTAAATTTAGAGACTCGTGGGGTTTTACAGTGAATTTTGAGAAAGTAGAACATGAAAGTTTTTCAAAGATTCATTCAGAGAGTGAAACTTGTACTACTAAAGAACTGCTCAAAAACCTGTTACTCAGAAAGATTGAATAACCTGCTAGATAGGCTATTAATTCAGCGCTTTTCCTCAAAAATGTAAATTTTTTAATTGAGTTGGTTAATAAAAATGTTGTAGTTTACTTAGATGTACCCGTTTAGGTCAGACATCAGAAGACGATGTCTTCTAACCAGTTTTGCCCCAAGGTGTTCATTATTATTTGGCCTTCAAACTTTGGTGTCACCACAGGTTTAAATTAGGATCCTTACAGGCCGCCTGTAGGATGTAATAACAGCCCTGCCAGAATTAATGAATTCTGGCTGAAATCAAATTCCAGACTTATCCAGACTGCAGGAAAACAGTTTGAAGAAATGTGTGGTTGCAATGCTGCGTGTAAGAAGAAAACTGTTTCCCCTGCAATCCCTCCAGACAGGAAAGGAGCAAAACCAGCAAAGGAGGTGACATTCATTGCAACTGAAAGCTTGACAGCGTCGCAGCTCGCTTACTGGAGCAATGGCGAAACTCGAAGCGGACGTGAGACCCTCGAAACATGTCGACGGGGATGGGCAGCTTGATCTGCTCCGCCCAGCGGGGGCTGTTGTTGTGGTACAGCACCAGAGAGTGGTACTCATCCGCGCCCGGCTCACCGGAGCCAGCAGCCACATAACCCTGAAAGACAAACAACAAAGAGAGTTTAGGGGGCGAACGGGGCGGCATAGTAAAGAAACGGAGTTACGTGGACAAGCTTTATGTGCGCATTTATGTGCTTTCGAGGGCTGTGGCTGCAGTGACAGGGTTTATATTTGACTCCATTTTCTCTCCAAGGCTGCGGCGGTGGAGGAAACCGCAGGAGCAGAATGTCACATTGCAGAAGCAGAACCGGGGCAGCACATCTGACACACACACTCTGCTCCCATCTGGATGAGTCACTTTTAATCCGACAGCTAAGAAAACCTTGTGACGAAAACAACACAAAACAAAAGTAAAGGTGTTTTTTTTTTTTTTTTTTTTTCCACCTTCAGGATTTGTCCGTCGGCGTCCAGCACGTTAACCGTAATCTCCACGTTCCTGGCGACGCTCTTGCCGCCCTTCTCGAACTCCCCCTTCTCCAGCGTCATGTAAAGGTCGTTCCTCATCTCGCCTGCAGGAACGGGAGAGCACGAGAGGCCTCGACATGTTAAACAGGCACACGGTCTATACAGCATTATCAGGGAGCACTCAGATCTTTGTGTGATATCTCCCTGCAGACTCTCACAAGCAGCAGGAGTGGAGAGCATTTACGCTCGCTGTATTTAATGATGTGTTGCATGCTGCCCATGGTGATGACATTTAGATCCCTTAAATATCAGCTTTAGATGGATTTAAAGAAAAAGGAGAAGTGTTCACTTTGGAAAATTTGGTATGAAATCACTTCCAGCACAGAGACTTTTGGTTTGACTCAGGATTCCAAGACAGAAATGTTTATATTTAATGTTGGGGGGGGTTTTTTGCCCTATTGAAAATTTTCCCGTTTATTTAATCTTGTAATGGCTTATTATCATTCCAATCTTTTTAGAAGGGTTTGTAACTACAGCTTCTGACTGCAACATTTTTTTTTTATAGAAACACAAAAAGTGCAACTCCACACCGAGGCAATGCAAAAATTTAGGCCGATGACTGGTAAGCTGGATTTGCTTTGGTGATTTATTGGTACATCATGCCAATAAAGTACGGTGGAGAATCTGTGTTACTGTGGGCTTGTTTTGCCTCAAAAGGGCAAGAAAACTTGTCGAAGTTAATGTCACTCTTTCAAAATACTGAGGCATGACAAATGGAAATCTTGTGTCATCTGACAAAAACACTAAAAATGTATTTCTTTCAAGAGAATGATGATTTAACTCAACACAGAAATGGTTTGCCAGACACAAAATCAGGATTCTTCTCTGAGCCACTGATGCACTTTTATCCTCAAATCTGCAAAGCGTGCAGGTTAGGTGCCAGGAAATGCTTCCTTACTCTTCTGCAAAGTTTAGAGGCCATCTTTGAAACTTCTGACATGTAAAACATTATGAAGTGCAATCACAAGATCTCTACCACAGGGGTCAACATTGATTTTCTGTCCTCAACAACGGAAACCATAGCAACATGAGGTAGTCTATATGAACCCATACTGTATCCTTACACATAGAGAGAAATGCACTTGGAGCAGGAAGGCTTTGAGACATGGTGATATATGTTTTTATGTTCGCAACAATAAGAAAACTGGAAGCAGGAAATGGTGGAGGAGGCTGCCAAAGCAAAAAGGCGCTGTGGCTAGTGCAAAAGATAATGAGGAGGAATATGCACTCGGTCAGATACAAATCTAGACTAGAAGCACTAGAAACAGGAGGAGAGACTGTTTCCTTTGCCCAAGGGCTGACTTAAACATATGAAAGAAGTGAGAGCACTTAAGGGTCTGCAGCCAGACAAAGACAATGAAGGAGATGGTGGGGATAAATCTGTATTAGTGAGGCCCTGGGGTAACACAGTCTGGTCTGTCTGACCTCTTATTAAAGAAAATCGTCATAAATGAAACTTCCCCCCTTTATTTTAAAGCTCAAACTGCACCTTCCGTAAATTGCTTCGCGTCCTGCATGCGTAAAATTAACAGACATGTACCTGTTTGGTTCCCTGTTACAAAGTCAAGCGGATCTCCATTTGTTACCAAGGCGACGAGACCGCATCCGACTAAGCCTTGGGGTATTGGTGTGGGGCTTGTTAATTTAAAAAGACGGCAATCGTCGAGAAACAATGTATTCTCATTCGTGGAGTCAAGAGTAGAGAGAAGAGATTTCAGCATGAGGCCTTCAGAAGTTAGCAGTCGCCATACCTCCAAACCGACTAGCAGCTACAATTGTGCAGAAAGATGATCTTTTGGAGTCCAGGTATGAGACATAGTTCTCTCTCTTTATGCTGATAGGTTCGATGTTACAAATGATACATCTGAGAAACTGGCTGAACACAGTAAAGCACCAGATTTCATGTTAAGCTAACAGCACAACAACGTTGCTGGCCCTCCATTACAAGCTTTCTGGCGTCTCCTGGCAGCTGTACAGGAGGTTGTACTATAGCGTTTCTAAATAACCATATGCACTGCTGACTGTATATAGTTTTTGTGGTTTTAATGTCGTATTTCTCCATCATGCTAACAGCCCTACAGTCATCCATTTATTTTTCCATCCCCATTTAAGGCTTCCCTGTACGCCCAGTACAGACTGGTCCTACTTCTTCTAATGAAGTCGTGATTCTGACAATGATTTGTATTACGTGTTTTCTCTATGAATATCTCTTGACCTGGAACAGGCAGCACACAATTTCAATGTCAATATGTCCGAGGTTAAGAGATCTGAAACGCAACGTGATCATTGGTTCGGTGAATGAACGGACTGCAACTGGTTTGAATTAGAAACTACACCACCGATGTTGATTACAAAACAGAAAATAAAACAGTTTAAAGAGATCTGTAGATGTAAACCAGCAAATGTATATTTCTGTGATAAGTAAAAGACCATATCATGTTAATGGTGAAATGGTTAGCGGATTAATTGGCTGTTAAATTAGCTCTGTCACCACATGAGCGTTGTGTTAAATGTACTATGAAATTATGTCTTTCTTTATGTGCGACTTTCTCTTGAACCAGGATTTTGAGGCATTACATAAACTGGGACGAATGCCTTCTTACTTTTAGAGAAAAAGGGCATTTCGAAAGAAAGACATTTTCATTTTCAACACAGAACTGTTCCAACATTATATTTAATTTTAAATATAATATAAATATAAAAATGTATATTGCTTCCATTCATCAAAATACTACATTATTTTTTTTTTTTCCATCTCAACTATTAAGGTTCAAGTTTTTTGTAAGCAAAAATCCAGACTTATTTATATTACATTAAATGTAGACATTTTTCACATTTATCCGTTTTCGATAGTCAAAAAGGCAAAAACTCTACATTACAAGACTTCGGTCATTCAAGTCAGTTACTGTATTTGAGGGGTCACGACCTTTTGGAAACCGGGAGCTAATTCAGAGGTATGGAGTATATGTAGGGCTACCAGTCTGATACACACCATAACTTAATGATTTATGTATTTTATACTCAGCTTTTGAAATATAAAGGCGAAGAGTACACACTTCAAGAATACTGTTGTGCAAAGCAAACAATGGCATCCTTGAAAAGAAGGATAAAACGTCTAGGAGGTTCTGGAAAGTCCTACCTGGCATAATGATGTCAGAGAAGCCCAGCTTCTTGGTGATGCACACCCCGCGGGTGAAGAGGCCCATGTACTCCCGCCTTAGTTGGTCTATGTCTCCATGGAGAAGCTGGAGAGCCACCGCCAAACCTTAAAATATGAGATAATGACAACATTCTTACAAAGCCACAGCATTGCCTCGATGAAGAGCTCAAAATAAAACACCGCCCAAGAGTCAAGATAATAAAAGATCACATACTTGCAGTGAAGTGAAAAACAAAAAGGACACACAGTTTTATTAGATACATGACTATGAATATATATGTGTCAGCTGCTGCATTAACTGTATAGAGGGCAAGCAGACGCCCACGTGTGGACATAAACAGAAAAATACAAGCAGCCAGTGAGTCATCTGCACCCTTTCATTAGGAGGAAATCTTGCATGAAGGTAGCAGCCTCAAATCAATATCCCTTAGAACAACTCCAACTGTTGGCAAAGGTACAAGAAAACCCTGGCTCACATTCATAAAGCTTAAAACTTCATCTTTCTGATGTCCTTGTGAGTGCGCTTTTCTGTGATCGCGGACCCCGGCGAAGAGCAGGGGAGTCGTCTCGGAGAGAAGACGAGACAATGAAGTAATCTCTGCTGTGGATGCAATTCGGAGGAAATTGTGAGGCAGTCTAGAAATCATTAAGTAGGAGTCAAAGAGAGACAATGTACTGGACAAGATTTCCAAGTTTTCCCAACTGGCCCGTCAACTAAACGTCACACAGAAAGACTTTTTAAGTGTTCGTTGTGTGCCTGTGAAGTGTGCCGTAACGCTGCATCTCTAATACATTTTAGCTCGACTTTCCTTCAGTTTATTTACGCCGTTATAAAACGAAGGACAAATCTAGAGAAAGGAACATGAAATGTCGAACAATGCAGTTTTAAGAGGCCACTTGAGGCTTTCTCAATTCTACCACCCTCCCAGGTTAGAAATATTTAAGAGGCCAGTGCGCACAATCAATGACAGAATATAAGCAAACCAGAATGACATTTATTTTCTAAAGCCTAAAAATAAGATGTAGGTTCAAACCTCTTAAAGCTGAATTATTTGAACCATTTTTGGATGCTGTTGATTTAATAACAGCAGAGTGACAATGCCAGTTGTTAAAAGTAAACATCTTTGGAAATTGGAAATATGCTTGTATATCAAATAAATACCTTTTTTTTGTATATTTTACTAAAGTAATTAAATTAGGGAATGAAAATAAAATGTAAATGAGATGTACATTAAAAATAATTATTTTTTTACTATTTTTTTTTCTACATCACTATCTAATTTAAACTTCTACTGTGTCTCAATTAATATAACTCAGCCTCTGATTGGCTGCGCTGCACAACAACTCAGATGCAGACCAAACACCTTTCTTGGGTCCAGTGAAGGATTTTGCTTTGTTATAACAAAAATATGTAATTCACATCAAATATTTATTTATTTAAGATAAGAATGGATTTATTTATTTCACACATAAAGCACCAGCTTTATATAATAATTCTCACATTTTAAAAATAGCGATTCAGGGCCTCGCTAAAGTATTGAATTGTGGCAATTCTAGATTTCCATACAGTTTGGTGGCTCAATTATTTAAAGTCTATGATGCTGGTTGTGTTTAGATTTGAGCTCCAAATGTCATGAGAGGAACTTTCCTTTAAGTGAGATCATTCTTCATAAAGAACTATTCTTGATTTAATATTGTTCCTATGTCTTGGGCCGTGATGTCAAAATCATATCTCATCTTAGCAGATGAGCTGCTCATCTCCAGGCTCAAATCCTCTGTGCACGGCGACGTTTTCTGTTGGAGCCGTTCTAGTCAGAACTTCCACTAGCAAAGACACACAACGCGCCTGTGACAGAAATGGCTGAGTCCGTTACTGGCATTAGAGCAGAGGTCACGGAGTATGAGTGATGCCCAGCTGCAGGTGACAGTGGATTGGAGAGCGAGCCGAGGCAGGTTCCGCAGTCAACGTGATGGAGAGACTGTCTGACCCCAGAGCAGAGAGGAACAGATTGAGGCCAAGTATTTTCCTCTCTCCACTGTAGCGGACTGAGTATTTTATACTTTACTGGAGCGCACTAATTAGAAATTGTGTAGGGGTGGTGGATGGGGGGTGTTCTAGACTCGTGCAACAAGGGGAAAAATGTGCACAAGTTTTTATTTTTTTATTTTACTTAAAAAGTTCTTTTAAGTAAAATAAAAGAACCTCCAGTCCTCCAAGTTTCCAACCTACTGTACTAGCCAACTAGAAAAAAAAAAATCGAATTTGCATGTTATCTATATTGGCTGAGAACATCATCTAAAGAACTGCAGGAATCACTTGTCTCAGTTGAGACAATAACAAAGGGAGTAAAAAATGGCCTCCATGGGAAAGATCCAAGGTGAAAACCACAGACCATGAAGAAAGTAAACCCACAAAAAGAAGCTTTTTGAAACGTGTGCACCAATTACATTTGGTGAAAAACTATAAGCACAAACTGTGATAACAGTTCAGACACAGTGCAATGATCTGGGCCCACAGTGCTGGACAAATCTCTCATCAGGTTGTGACCTTAAGCACAAGAGCTCTTGCATTATGCACAAAGATAAAGACCCAGATCGACACAAGTCCTGCTCTGATTGGCTACGGTAAATAAAAAATAGAGTTGAATAGAGAAATTAATTTAAAAACCTTGTTTTCCATTTCATATTGTACAGATTGAAAAAGCAGAAAAAAACCTTCAAAGTTGCAAATGAGGAAAAACGATATGTTAATATGACTTCCAGTCTTTTTCTATTCACAAACTCTTAAAGCTATTGCGGGGAACTAGGATTGCTATTGAGCTCGGTAGCTGTAGCCGAGGCTGATAAAAACACCTTCAACCTTCGCTGTTCTCAGCCCACCCAAATTGCCTCTTCTCAGCTTTGAAAAAGAGAGAGAGAGAGAGAGAGAGAGAGAGAGAGAGAGACAGAGAGAGAGACAGAAAAAAAGAAAAGAAAAAAAAACCCACCACAAGACAAAACAAAAACAGAGTGAGTTGTCGCAGCCTCTTCTGTCGCTGCCTACACACGCGCATGCGAACGTGGGAGCTGAATTATCAGCCTGACTCACACGGAGCCAAATTCTTATGAAATCCCATTTATGGACCACAGAGTCCAAGTAAACAAAACCATCATTTCCAACTCGTCGAGCCCTTCTCTACAGTCTGTTGAATTCAATTACCTGAAAAGGGAACACGCACGCGGCCGTGAAAATGCGCAGGTAAAGAAACAAAAATCATCACAGGGCTCGTCATCATAAGAAAAAAAAGGAGCTTTTTTTTTTTTTTTTTTTTTTTTTTTACATAACTCCTTGAGTATTTTTTATTTTAGAGTAAAACTGTTGTCTCTTCCATGCTAATTGGTTGCCAGTGTGAGAGTTTGGGTAAACTGCCAGTCCAGGTCAAAAAGGGGAAAAACACAAACAAATATGTGCAAACATGCACAAATACGAGCCCGGGATTATCTCACTCTGCTGCACACTTATTTCCCTCCTCGCCGACATGAAGAGTGATAAATGGTGCTCCCTATAGCATGCACAATGCACTCCAACCCCAGCATCTGTGTCCACGCAGAAACAAACTGCAAATGAGACATTCCTAAATAATGAAGATAAACGGCTATATTTCTGCTTTTATACGTTCACGCTGACATGTTACTCTTTCTTTAATTTTCGAGCGCTGCCCCTTCAGGTCAAATCTGTGATTGTTGTATAACTATAACTCAGCTGCAATTATGTAATGCCCTCCAGAAATAGCACGCCTCAAAAAGACATGTAAAATGGTTTAAAGCTAATCTTGTACTTAAATTTTTAGAAATTAGGATCATTATCCTAAAGGTAGTTTAACGACAAATAAAAGTTGTTAGCGTAAAATAAGCCATGTACTAATTAGCTAACTATGTTGCAGCATCATCCTTTAAATAAAAAAAAAAAAGGACTATATGAGGACTGACACAAATTGGTCATCGCAAGTAAAGATGAAAAGGGTTAAACCAGAGGTGTCAAACTCATTTTTTGCCAAATCAAGAACATGAATGCTTTTAAAGGCCACATTGTGCCAGAATGTATTGATAAAACCCGTTCACAAACCATTAAAATACTAATGAATTCTTAAAATGAAATATTATTGAACATTTATTCAGTCCCTCCAGGATTTTTGTGATTCCTTTTGTGATGTTCTGGAGTAAAAATCGAAGTGTTTCTGGTACTAATTTGGAAACGTTTGCGATATTTATTTATGACGGTAAATACGACTTTTTATTACTCGCTGTATAGGTCATGGGCTATAATCCGGCATCAATTAAGGCTGATGCAGCTGTTTAGCACAAGAAGGTCTTTGACAATTTTTGAGAAAAATCTACAATAAACTCCCAACTGTTAGCACCAATCGTTGGTTTTGAATTTCCACAATAATTGTCAAGAAACCGGAGGGCCTGACTGACATTCGGCAGCAAGCAGACAAAAACTGCACTGATTTGATTGAAAACATAATATTTAAGAACATTTAATGTTCAGTCTAGAATCTAGAGGGCTACATAAAACGATATGGCGGGCCAGATTTGGCCCACGGGCCTCGAGTTTGACACCTGCGGGTTAAACAGTTCAACATTCTGTTGTCTTTGGGTGATGCTGATGGTTATTTTACATAAGGTATGACAATTTTCCACTTGTATCTGCAGGCATCAAGCAAAGTCAAGAAGCGCACACACAATCATGGATTTAACAGTGCGGATACCGAACTGCGCGAGTCATCTCCTGATCATTTGATCCCATGGGAGAGGCTCTGCGCTGTTAATAGGGCCAAGTCAGCACAAGTTACAGTGATGAGCAAATAAAGCCGAATTCTCCAAAGAAACCTGATTAAGATTGTGTTGGAAGTTGAGTATGAGATAAGAAACCAGCAGGAGGAAGGAGCTGTGACGAATTAAGTAAACGGGTGCTTAGCATTCCAATTATCAGATAAGGCTTCAGTTTTTGTTTTCTATAACTAAGAAATATAATAAGCTTTGCACACATTATGAACACATTTGAATTCTTTTATGCTTCTTGCGTGTTACTTTGAAAGCACTGCTCAGACTCTGCACAACGTGCTTAATGCCTCTTACTCATGAACATGCACACGCCTGAAGTGATAACAATTTATCATCTTAGACTTGCAATAAGTTCCCTCAACAAGTTATTGGTCTTCTGGGGGATTCTTGACATTCTGCTAACCACTTTTCCACAATCCCCCTGCTTACTGCCAACACTCCTTAATTACCACGCTGTTTTATTAGGTGAACAATGGTGTTTTCAGTCTCCATGCCAGCCATTAGACGCAGTATGAACACCAACCGGCTGCTTGGGAAACTATAAGCCTATAAATCAGAAATTTTACGTCTCAGGTTAAAGTCATGGTTCGGAAATGTATTAGTGAGTGCATGTCTGCGTATCAAATTTCTAACTTTCGTTGCCGTTTCTAATCTCATTTCGGTATTTTCAGTGAATTCCTCCTCTAGTTTTCAAGTTATTCTTCATCATTTGCAAGTTTAAGTTACTCTAGTTGGTAACTTCATTTTAGGTAATGACAAACTGCGAAGTAGTGCATGTTTGAATCATCAAAAATTGAATGAGAAACAATATACGAGGAGGATCTCCTCACTTCTTTTATGTCATAAAAATGACATAAAAGAAGTCATAAAAACTTCTTTTCTGTTAGTGTGTCTAGCAGTTTTTCTTTGACATCCGAGCCACTGAATGTTCTCACTCCCCGCCAACCTGTTGCCATGGGAAACTGCTGATGCTGATGTTCAGCGCGATGCAGACGCAGCCATCTATTTATATAAACCATCTGAATGCATGTGAAATCGCAGGTTTTGTGCACACACAAGCCATCCAGCGCTCCTCCAAACACAGATTTTTAACATCACAGAAAAGCTGGATTCGGCATTAGAGATGCAGCTAATACAGCATTAGCTGGATCTGGCTTTAAATGATAAAAGTTTTATCTTTTTTTTTTTTTTTCATCGTAAGAATGATAAGACGTTTTCCCCCAGATGGAATGATAAAGAACATAAAAGAGATTCTTACCGGTGTTGGATCCAGACAAGTTGTACCTGGAATTGGCCTTTTTTATGATGTTCTCGTGAATTTGGTACCACTCAATCTCTGTGTTGCATCTTAATTGGAAACAAAAATAAACCAATATATAGGTATAGACTTTCTGATTGTTTTATTAGTCATTATAATAATTTGTCAAACAAGCTGTATGCTGGTTAAAAAAAAAAAAAAAAAAAAAAAAAAAAAAGAAAAATTCAACCTAATTGTTAACAAGAAGTCAGCATATGTTTTTAAGTGCATGTAGATGCAATTTTGACCATGACTGAATTGGAGAAGATACACAAAGCATTCAAACTTCTCAGTTGTATTGTTGAATGAATAAATCTACGGGAAAATGGCTGTAATTAAAACAGTTTTTTTTTTCCAATTGGAACACTTAATCACCTAACGTATGAAGGAAACAAAATATTCTGCAGACCCAAATTCCAAAAGCATTCAGCTCAAACTCGATAAAGACCCAACTAACAAACCCTGTTTACTATTGTCGCGCATTTAAAACAGAAGGCAGCATTTTTGAGCTAAATTTACATGTTCCAGTTATAATTTAGGTCAAATTTCTGTGTCACCCATAACTTATAACCTCAGGGCCGTCACGGGAGCAAACAGTACTGGATCGGCGAATGCTTCCTCTGATACTTCAGCAAACAAAGCCCATCAGAAAAGGAGTAATGTTTTTGCTGAAAGTTATATTCTAAAGGACCCAAAAAAAAAAAGAAAAAAAGAAAAAAGTTGGTTCCGAAGCATTCAACTGATTAAAAAAAAATAACAAAACTTTGACTTACGCATAAACCTTCAGTAAGTGGTCATCCTTGGAGTCAGCAGTGAGGAGATCTGCAATGCTGACAACAGCACAGCCGAACGGCCGCCTGTACTGCACACTGCATGTGTTCTTCTTCTCTCCTGCTCCCATCCTCCCTGCGCGCGCACACGCACACACGCACACACACACACACGCACACAATACAGAACGAAAGAGAATTATTAAAACGCACCATATTCGTGTGAACACAAATAAACCAAAGTAACACTGGAAAGGCTCATCAACTCGAATGTAAAAGTGAAATTCAAATATAGATGCATCACACACAGAACATAAATTCCACTTCTCATAAAACTGAAATATTCCAGAAGACCAAATATTTAAAAAGAAAATCATAACTTGATTGGTCTGAATAAGAAATGAACACTTCAATAAACAAACAATGTGATAAAAATTTCACCTTTACATGGTCAAAGGTCAATTCTTCCTAAATTATTGAATGAGCTTTTGCTTTCTTGCTTTACATCTCTAGGTTATGGTTGCACCTGTTGCTGGTGCACCATTTCCTGCCACACTTTTTCCTTCCATTCGACTTTCCATTGATATGCTTAACCAAGTAATGAGATTCACCCATTAGACGGACATAAAAACATCTGAAGAGATAAGTTCCTCCTACCAATTCTTATGATGTGCACGACAATGTAGACGTCTTTCCGTAGATCGCTGCTTCCCAAATCCTGAAAGAAGACAGGACTCTCACGCTCTGCTGCTTTTTACTTTACAGTGTGAAACATTTGTGCACAATCGCTCCCAGACAATACTCACCACAAACAGCGTGCATTGCCTTTCTGTCTTCTCGGGCCATTTGGGCAAGCCATTTTTACTCAGCCTGACAAAGAAGCGTTCGCTGTAGGACAGGAGACAGACGGAGGGAGAGAGCACACACACGCACACGCACACACACACACACACACACGCACGCGCACGCACACACACACACACACGCACACACACACAGATTAAAGAGGTCAGGAGCATATGCTAACTGTCGTGCAGGAAAAAAATAAATTAAAAAACCCTGAAAAAAAAAACTGAGTGTGTCCAAGTTACTCTGCGAGCAGGAACAGAATAAAGATTAGAAACCGTGTCAGAAATGTCAAGTGCTGAGCAGCAGGCATCGGAGGAATCACTTCAAAGATCAAACTGCATGCCGTGGCGCTCTGAAATGGAATACGAGGCGGCAGAAAGACAAGCCGAGAGGAACGATGGAGAGTGTGATCTTCCAATTCCCAACACAGATCATCTGGAAAATGTCTGACGGGTAACGGAGTTTTCTTTGGGTTGGTAAAAGTCTGATTTGTAAATACTGACGTCTTTGGTAGTTTAAATGCCAGCCTGCTGTTACAATAATCGAAAACGGGACGTAGGTGATCGACCAATCAAGATAAAAATTTTAAATTCATTTGATACCTTTTAAAACAGTCATATTACCACAGCTGTTTTATCAATAGCACCTTGTTTTTAGCTGTGTGGATTTGACCGAAAGTTAAAATGACCTGAATCATTTGTCGACATGGGTCGTCATCCAGTGTTTTAGCCAACTGCAGCAAACAGAAATGTATAAAATTAGTTCAAATGAATAAAAAAAAACCCAACATTTTTAAAAATCCCACATTCTAATGCTGCCATCGTGGATGGGTTGGCCTTGTGCACGTTTATCTTCTACTTAGAAATGCTTGAATAAATTGAAATTCCATTCTTCCTTCACGAAGCGTTTCACTTTTCATCGGAAAGGTTTCTCCGTCAGAAACAAAACCAGCACAATTCGAAACGTCTCCAGAATTCCAGTCTGCACAACATCCCTGATGTGAACATCTGCACCGAATGAATAAAACAAGAAATATGTGAAAACGAAACAACTCTGACCTCAAATGCACCAGGCCGCCTTTGAAACTGAATGTCATGCAAAAAAAAAAAATAAAAAAATAAATCTTGGCACTCTTTTTTTTTTTCCTCTGTACTTCATCCTCCCGGCTTTTATATTGTGCATTTTAAGCGAGGCAGCAGCCATGTCCTGCTGGGTGCCTCTCATCCTGGCTGACGAACTGAGGGCTAATCCAGTTAGGTGACTTTCACAGTCTACAGATAAGCAGAGAGAAAACCTTGTAATTCACCAGCGCTTTGACAATGAGTAAGGCCGCTAGCCGGGCTAGCTTCCACCAGCGACAGTAGGCGCATCTGAACAGATCCTGTAGGTTTATCCAGCGCACCAAGAGCCGCACAGAGATTAAGATGCAAAAATCCATTTCCCAAATTCTTATATTTATTTTTCCACTCTCTTTTGTGTTGTAATTAATCAAATGCTCAGTTATTTTTAGGTCATTTAACACAATAAAGCAAAAAAAAAAAAAAAAAATGCAGATCAGGCTGAAAATATGTAAGAAGGAAGAAGGGAAGAAAGGTAAAGTTTGACACAATGGGGAAACATCTAGATAGAAGAACAAATAGTCCTGCGTATTTTACAGTTGAAAAGCTTAAACTACATGAGAAGCGTGTATTTAAAGCCACGACAGAATTTTTTTTTTTTTTATTTTTTTTCCCCAAAAATTACAACTGTACTCACAGATCACAGGAAATGGGACTATTAGGGCAATTTTTCTAAACTCTGAGTCTCTTTACTTCAAAACTGCTGCTATTTTTAGCTTTTTAATGCAAATTTAAAGAAACAGAAAATGCTTGGAAAGACTATTTGCCCCCTGGAGATATCTTGAACTTTTGCTTACACTGTTACTTATAAATGCTTCAACCTAATTTTAATATCAGACAGAGAAACTTGAGTAAATACTTGAGGCAATTTTCCCCAATACATCCCCAATTAGGTGAAAAACCAATTCCGTAAAGCTATATGTGGAAACATTAGCTGCTCCTTTGTTAAATCATGAATTAACCCTGATTCAACATAGTTTTTGTCACAGAGAATTACTCTGACTGGACAAAAACAAAACAAAGAATCACTGAAATGGAACCCATCTGACAACATGAAGTGGGTGAAAAGATTCAAAAAGATTCAAAAAGCTTCACACCGCCCCCACCCACTGCAGAGAAAACAAAAGATTGACTAAAATTTACTAAATTACGTATTGATTATCCCCAGCACACTTGTATTATGATCTAAAGGACACCAGCAAGCAACTGTTATGGGGAGACATAGTCAAAGTCTTTATATAAATCCAATTTAGATACATTCTTACCAGGAGGATGGTACAATCAGTTATTGGATTTAGGCGACAATTCCTTAATTATCATCATCTGAGCTCTGCATTTCATATTTACTCCAGTTATCACTGCCTAATCTTAATGACTGTTTAATCATCTGAAACAGAAAAAACAGAGGAAATCTGTGAGGAAGTGCATTCCTTTTTTGTTTTTTTTTTCGTCCTTTCGAGTCTCGCAATAAAGTTGGACAAACGAGGTTTATAACGCGTCGCATAACGACATGATCAGCATGACTGTTGCGTTTGTTCAAAATCAAATGCGTCACAAAGCGGATAGCGTGTGATTACTTGAGCCTTGTTAATGTCCTGAATAGCAGCCAGCAGCAGATAAAAAGAGGAAATAAAGGAGAACAGCAGAGAAGGGAAATCAGAAAGAGAAGTGATCCAAGTGGAGTATAATCACAGCAGTGGACAGTAATTATGCACTTGTAAAATAAGGAGCAAGGGGGGGGAAAAAAAGACATCATTACTTTGAACGTGAGAGCTAAAAATTGATCAGTGATGATGATTTAATGGTTTTGAATTGAAACTCTTTCAAATCTTTCATGACTGTGGCTTTGGTTTGCACACGCAGAGCTACTCTAATCACTCTTGCTAGCTCAAGACGGTGTTGACTAAATAATTTCTTGTTTTTAGAGAACATACAGTTGAAGTATTTTAGCATTGAAAGCCACTAAAATATTTCCGATATGCCGTTCCTGTGACTTAATCCCGCTGTTAATAAGACACAAGAGACTCTGCGTCTGCTCGCTGTCGGCAAGCAAGAAAATGGAGTTCCCTGAAAAACTTGAAAAGAAAAAAAGCGGGGTAAAGAAAATTAAATAAAGTTGGATGAAAAGCATGTGGAAAAAAAAAATGTCCCACTTTCAGCTTTCTCTAAAATTTTACAAAGTTGAAATTTTTAAACTGGAGTTGTTTTTCCTACAATTAGAAATATATTTTAGAAGTCTCACAAGCACCAGGACCTAATTATGGTTTCAGAGTATGTACTGGTTAAAGAGTCGCAGTTCTCAAAAGCAACAATTTAAAAAATTTTAATTATAAGCCACAGACTGTAATAAGTCCTCTCATACCATCAATAAGTATATGAAATGCTATTTTGGCTGAAGCAGTGATAGAACTGGCATTACCGTTTGTAATACAAGCCAAATGGGGGTTTTTTTCTGCGTTTTTGCTCGGTTATCAAACGAGCCCATTCCTGTGCACAGTCAATTATTCACACAAGTGGTGAGAAAAAAATTCTTCTAACTTGAATTATAGTTAAAACAACTTTTTTTTTTTTTTTTGCAACAGAGTCCTAGATAAAGTAATAAAACATTAGATCCCACCAGTATCATCCTCATGTTTCTGATGTCATACTGTGAGGCGAAGAGACCAGTCACTTTTCAAATGAAGCTTCGCTGACACCGAGCTCGTTTCTCAACCCACTCGCTGTTCAGTTCACCTCGTTTTCTCTGCCCTTAAAAAACCGCTTTTTGTTTTTTTTCTTTGGACATAAAATGGAATCTCCTCCCTTTGAACTATGAAACTAGGGAGCTTCGTCACCGTCCCCTCTCTCTCTTTTTCAGTGGAGGGGCGGCGACACTTCATCAGGAGGATGTGGCGTGTGCGGACGTGTGCGCGTATGCACTCATGCTGCGTGAACGGACCGTATGGGTGAAGAGGTTCTTTCATGTGGCAGCTAAGACGTCATCATTTAACAGTAACAGCACGGCCTTGCCCACTTTTATGTGTCCAAGTGGACTTTAATGAGAGGCTCCATGTGAAAAATCTTTCACATGGAGCCTAACCAGACAGAAAATCTCAGTGAATTTAAAGAAACTGCCAACCAAAAACGATTTCTGATTGTCTTGTTGCTTTGCTATAAGAAAGTCCAAAAATATGACAGCTGCAGAGATGAATGGATGGATCTTACTTTTTTTAGACAAGAGGACAAAAAAACTTAAACTTGAAAATGCAAATATATTGAGGTAACATCTTCCTATATATAATATACACTCAAATCAATTCCGTAATTAATCAAACTTTTCCAGACAGGGATTTGTGTTACTCAGCTCTTGCAGGGTTTTCACCTGAGCGGCCGATTCTCCCGTCCGTCATAAATGTGAAAGAAGACTTCCAGCTCCTCCCCCAGGTTGGCGCTCATCAGGCTCTTCACGTGGACAAACAGGTGGTGGGTGCTCGCGGGTGTAGCGGTCTCCTTCTTACGATGCCGATGTTCCATCTGCAGCAAACGGGGAAAAAAAAACCACGTAAAAAAAAAACAAACAAACAAACAAAAGGTTTTCCAATCGCTTTCCACAGCCGGAGAATCTCTGACAAGTTATAAAAAATATAAAGAAAGAAAAGTTTGTGCCTTTTAAATCTTGAAAGAATGAAAACAAACAAAACCACGTACAACTAAAGAGGGGGTGGGGAATAAAAAAAAATACAAATTTGCTTCGGTTCTTTAAATACAAGCCAATCGCATTTTAGCTTCTTGTATTTAATATTGAATTTCCAAGTCAGAGATAAACAACATCCCCCCCCAGAGACATCCCACAGCGGGGGGGCCATCTTTGCAGGCAGATTTGCATTTATATCCAAAACTCCAAAGAGGCTCAGATATAGATTAAGTGAAAACAGATCGGGGTAATAAAGCATGTAATATTCCAGACTGCCTACAGCACCAGAAGGTAATATGGTGAGAGCTTCAGCTGGACTGTTTAGCGTTTGTTTCAGTCTCATCACGAAGAAAACAATCAGCACACTGCTTGCAGAGCGAGACGTTTTTCAAAAGAGTGCATTTACTTTACAACATGTCATAAACGTCTACGTGCTTCACTGAGATTTAGGCGGTAGGCCAACACGAAGTATGAAGATGATGCTTTAAGTGTGAAAAGTGTGGTGGTGCATTTGTGTTCACCCTGTTCGCTCCAATGCCTAAAAGAAGAACAAGATAATCCAGCCACTGCGCATTTATGGTGAGGAACTAACACTAAATATCACCAAAAACCATTGCAAAGTGATGGGTGTTCAGATGGCTAAATAAAACCAAGAGCTATCAACTTCCCCACCTGTTTGTAATTTAATTCCAGTACAAACGCAGCTCTTCTGCAAAGGTCTGAGTGGTTTGGTAGAGAACAATGCCAAACAAGATCAAGCAGGCCTGGATTAGGCTACAAAACATTTTTAACAGCATTCAAACCACAATGTGTGGCAGAAAGCTGCTGTAAAACTTACACATATCTGTTTACATGCCTCCTCTGTACCATCTGGACAAGATTAAACGATTTTGCAAAGAATGGGCAACGCTTTCATTTCGAGACGCGCAAAGCTTTTTGTGAAAATGAGATACAAAAAAAAAAGTTTCAACTCAGGGGTTTGTGAATTAAAATGTATGCCAAACCTTTTGGATTTTCAGCTGCAATAAAACATAATATCTGCATCATCCGTTTCTCAGTTGTGAACTGCTTTTGTTGGCCTACCACACAAAATCCTAATACAAAAGATGATAAGTGCTTGAATATTGGACTACGCAAAAGAAAAAACTTGTTCACACCAATGAATGTAAAGAAAGGGGCATTTTATGTCACCTAAACGGCTAAAAATAACAACCTCCCTACTGATGTTTTTACCCATAAGCGTCCAATTATATTCTGAGCAAAAATGATCTAATGGTCTTTTAACGCAGCAAAACCAGGAGCATGATTAACCGAAAGTAAATGTCACATCTCAGTGTGGTCTGCAGGTGGTCATTACATGCTGCATTAGGTCAGGCTATATAGAATAGCAGTCAGGCCTTGCCCAGGATTGCGTCATAGAACGGCAACTACCATCTACATCAACATGCGCATTACTGCTCACTTAACAGCATGAGAGGTTTATCCCGGTCTGCTGTCGATGTCCAAAAATACTGCACACAAACAGCACCAGATGGTCAAAGGAGGTACTGCCAAATCATGTCTTAAATTCACTGCTGTAGTAAAACACACAACAGGAGGTTTGGGGGGGGGGAGGGGGTGGAAGACAGGGAGGGGTTGTAAATATACAAATTTGAAAATGAGGGAAATATTTTGAAAAAAAAAGAAGAAGAACTGCAAATACACAACTGGGGCAAGTTAATGACAGAGGGGAACAAGCTGCTACCAAAATGACTCCCTGTAGAGCTTTTGCATCAGCAAAAGTTGCATATTGTGTTTTAAAAAAACAAATACCAACAAACGGTCAACCTCAGCATTGACGATGCTGAAACTGTCCCTGAGACATAACCTTCAAACTTGTTAACTTAATATTTTTTAGCATTTTTTTTTTTAATAAATTCAGCTGTTATTCTAATATTAATGGAAAGCTAACAGATCCGACATGAAGGGATAGTTCAGCACTTTTATAAGTGAGGTGCTGTTAAAAGCTGTATGCAGTTAGTATCAGCTGCAATAAGTTGCACCTGGTGTTTATTTTAAATCAAGATGAGTCAATTCTGGAGGTCACAGTTGACAGCTAGTCCAAAGGAAAAAAACAAAAAAACAATTCTGTTTTATGAACTTTAGAAAACCCAATGATTATTTACAAGGAAAAAGAGAATCTGTGAGGCACAAGTAATCTGCCGGGCACCCACTAAAAACGCAATTAGCCAATGTGAAACTGTGATATAAAAGGAAATGTTAAAAAAGACAAGCAAGTAAAGATGCAAGTGAAATAGTTTTAATACCGGGTAGTTTCGCTTGAAGTAAAGGTTTCACACAGGAAGACCGTTAGCGGTACACGACCTCCACACTACTTTGAAAAATGTAGTTTTCGAGTTCAACAGCAAAAGTAGCTTAACGCTATTGCCAGGAGTTACCTACTGTGGGTAGATGGACGGTTTTATACCCGTGAACAGAACCTCACTTCAGTCAGTATTGCGTTAATGAGAAACTTCAGCCAGCGTGTCAAAAACATTGAGAGAAGATTCTGTACTTAGACAAGCTAAACGTGATAAACAGACACGCAGGGAAAACGGCACTTAACAATGTCCTGCAGAAAACAGCTTTGCCATAAACACAGCACTGAATAAACCACTTATTCGCATGAGACTCCTGCAAAGATGAGCTCATAAATCATTTCAAAAACAACAAGGCTTGTTGAAGTGACAAATATGTTTTGTCTAGTCCCGTCTCCCCTGCACGAACCAGAAATAGCCACCTGTTGGAACGATCTAAAAAACAAGGCGCCCGCCTCCGACCTCTTTTAGGGATCAGTGCCTCGGCGACGACGCAGGCCGGGGCCGGGCTGCCGAGTTTGACGTAAAATGACTAGATCCTGGAGAACGCCTAATTTATGCTTTGGGTTTTTATTACCAGGCTATTTTCAGCGCGTCGTTTAGAGCTGCCTGATGGGAACAATCTGTGGTTATGCGTCAGCTTCTGGATGACTTGACACAAAGGACGGGCACGGCAGGCTGGCATTCCAATGTCATTTTGCCTATTTATTTATTATTTAGGAAATTTTGAGAACGATGCAAAGTGAACCAAACAAGAAGCTGGAAAAACTGCAAGGGGGAAGACAACCAATAAAAGTCACTAACCACCTATTGAAATGTATTTTTCCTCTCTTTTTGTTTTGTTTTGTTTTTTTGTTTTTTTTACATACAAAAATGGCTTTTTAGCCAGACAAAGCATTACTTCTAATATTTTCAGAAGCATGTCTTGCTTTAATCGCATCCATAGCTACTGCTAATTGAGATTTTGGACGTGATGAATGTTCTGCATGCACTAAAAACCACAGCACTGAGGTTTCTGCTATTTTAACACCCTTAGATGTGTGCTAAAACAGCATGCTTAACATTTGTTATGTAAAGCCTGATAGTAAAAGGGGAATAAAGTTCACCCAACAGCGTTCAGAGTTGCAGAAGGCAGCTACAAAGTTCACTAGTAACCATCTTGTTAGATAGTGAACAACTGGTAACTACTAGTAATTAGTAACACCAGTAATATATACTGTATTTTTAAAAAATACAGCATTTTTTTAAGGCTCTGTAAAAAAAAAACAAAAACTTATTATTCAGAATATTTAGAAAGGGATTTGTTTCTCTTTATTTCAGAGTACTAAAATACCCATGGTGCACTGCTACGGGGCCAAACATTGACCTCAATAAATTTCAATAAGTCATGAATGAGTTGTGATGAACCACGATTTTGCAAAGATGAGTTTATTTTACCAACCACATCCAGTCACTTAAACATAAACTGAACATAAATATATCACACAGCTAAACACCGTGCCCCAGCCTAAAGAAATTCGAGAATGGAAGAGAAAGTCATTGAGATGCACAATCTTTAATGGGTTGCAAAGCCATGTATAATTTCTGTTGAACTCCAGTAAACCACAGAGAGCTTTTTCTTTTTTTCCCCAAACAGGAGTGGGTGGCTGAAAAAGATATTCCAAGAGCGCATTCACCCATTTTCCCGAAAGTTGTAAAACTTGTCCAGAGCATTGTTTAAACCACTGCACTGCTTCGTACACCTCAATTAAAGTCGGTGTTTGTGATCCGACAAGAACACGAGACTGGAGGGAGAAAAAGAGGCATCCTTGGGACGATTTGAAGGAGAAACGGCATGTGAAAAATATATATCTATTTAAAAAAAAATACAGTGTTAGAAAATAATTGCTCTTAAAAAATTATATATATCCGTAGCAAACTTTTTTAACTTCAGAGTTGAACTTTGAAGACTTTTCCCCTGAGGCATAAATTTGACAAGACACAAAGGCCCGATTCATCTAGAGACTCTCCAAAACCAGAACAGGTAATTAAAGAAAAGCAAATATCCATTGACTTTTTCTGGAAAAGGAAACGACTGAGAAAATATGAAAGCCTCTGATATAAAAATGTTTTTTTTTTCCCATTTTCATTTCTTTTTTTTTTTTTTTTTTTACATGTCTTTACTAAGGGTGCCAAAAATCTTGGGAGAACGCAGGCCTTCTCCCGCAACAAGCAATGCCAAAGCGGAAGCTTTGCCAGCACGTCCTGTGCCAGGCCCGAGTGATCCTTCACAGTTGTATGATTCACCACAATTAATGAACTAATCTCAATCTCCAAGGACTAAGTGGGAAGTATGAGGTTCAATTGCATTTGGGCAGTAGGAGACGATCCCAAGTGAGCTGACTCAGGCTGAGAATAGGGAGCTAATTAGTGGTTTTTAAAAAAGTGTCAGCGTCTCTTTCTGCAGAAGTTTTTTTTTTTTTTTTAAATAAATATACGATAAAGAAAAAAAAAAACCCAACTTATTTGTAGAAGAGAAATTCAAAACAAATTCATACATTTTTGCTTGCAACCAGGATAAAGGCAATATAATATGCAGAGCCGCAAATTAAACCGAGGCTTTTCTGATAGTAAATCCTCTTATCCTTTCCCTAAAGCCAAAATCTCAAACTGTGTTAATTTACTTTCGGAATAAAAACTGAGAAACGTCTTTTTACAGACAGATCAGACGAGCTTACGACTCAATGTTGCACGATGTTACCAACTTCTTAAGACAAATCTAACATTCAAACTTCTAGATGTCAAATATTTACATTTAGTTAAATCCATTTCCTGGATTGGGAAATGGATTTATTGCCGTTATTAACTTAGGAGGCTCCAGTTTTCTTTCTTTCCTTTCCAAAGTTCATCCTTTCTGCTGTATGTTGGTTTAGCCGTGTCTCTTTTCTTTGACTGCCTTTAAATCAGTGTAATTTTTTCCACTGAATGTAGATTTGACTTCTGTGTTTCGCTGTGTCTCTTTTCAGGAGGAAGTTATTAAAGTCACTACTTTTGCTGTTAACTTTGCTGTCATCAACTTTACATAGCCTCCTTGTTTTCCTTTCTGATCAAAAAACAAAAAAAACCATACTCTTATGTCAGCCACAGCAAAATAACAGATCATAAAATACAGAAGCTGAAGGCTTTTTCACAACTTAAGATCTCACTGAGAAACACTGATGTAATTACGCAGCATTTACACGGTTTATTGTGCCTTTGTGTAATCTCATTTCTGGGTCTTTGTTCATGTATACGCGCGGCGAGTGCCTTTCTTTTTGTTTTGTTGTTGTTTTTTTTTTTTTTTTTATATCGCCTCGTTGTAGCTGGGAATTGCAGTCATTTGCTTATTTTGTAACAGAGGTGTGTTGTTTTGCTTTCATCTCTCTACGGCTGCCTTTGTTTCGGCTAACAACCGAAATGAAACAGATGGATTAAGGGCCTCAATTACCCCTCTCTGAAGCGAAAGCCGACGCAGCGCGAGAGTACGTGTGATATAATTCCCCCCCTTGCTCCGAGCCGGGGCAGAGGAGTGGTTGCCATGGTAACAGTGGATGGGGTTCAAGAGAAGGCGGGTGGGAAAAATTTTGGAGGAAAAGGCAGAGAGGGGATGAGGGGGTGAGGAAGAGAATATGGAAGCAGACGGGAGGACGGTCAATTCTGTTCAACAGCAATGCTGCTCTTGGAGGAAAACACCGACACTGGTAGTTATCAAAAACAACTTTTGTTTGCTTCCAAGCTACATCAAAAACACAAATTAGATGTTTTTTTTTTTGTTTTTGTCTGAATGTAATCAGGTGAAGAATATGTCATCTGTGCAAACAGGAAACTGGAATAACCACAACAATCAGAACTCTGACATGCACAAAGATTCTCCAAACCCCAATACGGCCGTTGGGGGTCTTAAAAGATGAAACGCCAATATCAGTGTCTGAATGCATCAAAATCGTACAACTGATGATGTCTGGCCACAACTTAGCAAAAAACAGATCAGAAATCAAAACACAAAATTCTGATCTGCGCATCTTCAGAGAGTTATGTGAACTGCTTGTGAGCCACTTTGCTGTCCAACAGGTCACAACAGATGGCTACTCATCAGGAGGTAGGAGATGATAGAGGTTTTATTGTGTTAAAAAAAAAAAACAGTTCCTGTCCACAGTCACCACATTCTTGTTCAGGAAGGACAGTTGCCAAGTTTGCAACGAGACTAAGGTCCAGGAGACGATTTCTGATGCCTCTACTAATTTTTTTTGTAATGTAGGCTGTGCATCCGAACATTTTTGAAACAGGGCTGCAGGGTGAATACATCTCAGAATGCCAGTTTAATGTTTCCGTGTCTTTCTTTTTAAACAATGACGTCTCTAATTATCTCGCATTCGCGTTTTCTTTGTCCCGTTCTCTTGAAGTCCGACAGAGCCACCGATCAGCCCGGCATACTCACTTTCGACATGGCTCACAAAAACATACACTACTCCTCTCTCTGTATGCATAGGGCCTACGTCAACTGAGACCGACACTGCGTTTTAGCTTTATATGTTGGATTGATCTGGACAGAACATAATGGGCTCTGATGGTGATGATATAACTGGATTGCATTATGATTCAGTTGAATTGATTTTTGCTCAAACTGAACTCTATTTAATTTAATAGGAATTGGCCCTGCTCATCTTGTAAAGTGCATTAAGGGAAGCTAAGGAAGTCGGAGGTGGGAAAAAAAAAAAAAATCATATTGACTCCGAGACCTAGAAGTAAAAAAAAAAAAAAGAAATCAACACTGTCAGTAAAACATACAGCAAAAAATTGTAGCCCAACACTTACACAGGTAGAAAACAATTAAAGGGAAAGTCCCTCAACCATCTGAAGAATAAATTAAGGTTTTGACAAACATTAGGAGTCCTCACCAGTCTGTACAGTTCTGTTACGCTGATTTCGTCTGGGTCCACCATGCTGAACTCCCGCCTGGGCACCAGGTCCAAGCAGAGCTGTCTAAAACAAACACAGATAAGACAAATCACACACAGAGTGCTTTGAACTGTGATGCGCAGCTGCAAAAATCAACACCACCGCCGCCTGAGCCGGGGTTTTAAATCCGTCTGACAAATGGTTCGCCTTCTTCTTCAGCTCCTTTCCATTTGCTCCGTCCTCCTGCACCTCTCAGCAGTTGCTCATATCAGTTTATGCGCCTCTCCTGTCTTGATTCTCAACTATCCTGATGTGGGAGTTAACACCGTTCTTTCATTGTTCCTTCCCCTGCGGTTCAGACCAACACCATTCCATGGATTGGCGTCTCCTTGCAGCAGTAAAAGAGAAAAAGGCCCACAGAGAGGGACTCTCCAAACATGTCCCCCTCTCACTAATGAGGGGGTCATGCACATTTGAGAATAACCAATGGTGGGGGAATGAAGAAAAAAAATAAAAAAAATTAAAAAAAAAAGGTAAAAAGCACACAGAATGAGGATGTGACACAAGTTGAGGGTTTTTTTCTTCTCCTTCTTCTAACCCATCAGCATTGAGCGGTAAGAGATGGGAGAGAGGCAAACAGCAGGAGGGATGGAGCGAGCGCCGGCTGTGCGAGACCGACTCGATTGAGTGAGGAGCGCGCTTACAGGGAAGAGAGGTGACAACAAAAGACAGACGTGTGACAAGCGAGAAAAGCTGGAGAGGAAGAAGAGAGCTGCAAGAATGTGTAAGAAATAAGCTGAGGCAAAAAGCGAGGAGAGATTTTTTTTTTTCTCTCTGCCACCCCCCCCCCCCAAAAGAAGTTAAGTCAAGCCAAATCGGTGAGATTAACGCGACCACGCTGAAGAGACCTCGAGGTAGAATTTACTCCCTTATTTTGTTGGCATGCTCCACTAATCTCCCAGAAAACTGCAAAACAGGCGAAACACTGAGTTTCTTCAACTCGAGGCCTCAATATTTTTGATGATTTTGACGTTATTTGGCTAAATGAACTGCTTATTGGTGCTTCATAACACCAATAAACTACCGCATTATGGTTTGAAGGTATAAAGCACTTTGTAAAGTTGGAGGTCACACAGACAGACTCTTGTTCATGTGACTTTACTGTCGTGCTTGATGTAACTCTTTTTAATACAAATCAATCTTATCTTTAGGATAATATCTCCCTGGCGCATGTAGAAAACAAGTTTTTTTTCATGTTCAACTCAAATTTAACACTTTATAGAACATGCAGGACCATATCGGAGGAACCTTTGCAAATAATTGGATTCTAAAGAGGGGGTCGTTAAACACAACCAACGACCCCCTCTAGAGATTGTACAATTTCTGCCTACGAAGCAGGAGAACCCTGCAGCTTTGACGAGATAAAGAGGGAGCCGAAAACAGAAGCGTCTGAAGGTCAAGATGAACTCGGCGAGACCAAGAAAACTTGACGAGACGCCGCTCGTGGGATTGCTGGGAAAAACAAATCAAAGATTTAGCTGAACTCGGCAGGAGTCTGACCTTCATGGAAAAGTCATCAGAAGAAAGTCTTATTTTTTTTTTTATTTATTCTCACAACAACAACTTCAGAAGAAGTACAGAAAAACAAGTCCTGCGGAGTCCGGAGGAGGCGGGAGCAGAACGTACTCGCTCAAGGACATTACAGTTTTGGTTCAACTGCTTCTTTTGCTGCTTCGAACAGGACAAGGCTGGGTTGACGACAGATTAGTGATCTCACTATCAAAGCCAGAGACTTTTTCTTGTGACACCTCCCAAACATCAACGTGCTTGAACATTGGCGGCCTGATACTCACTCGTTGCCCCAGTCCAGTCTCGCCGTGATGTGCTGCTTGACGTCCTTCATTCGGTCGTGAGTGAGGTGGCCGACCAGCACCTGCCTCCTCAGGTCCAAGATTTCATTCATCACGTGCCAGAGCCGATGGAACAAATCGCCCTCGTTCTTCTGCGGGAGGTGCAAGCGATGGAGAGGAAGGAGAAGTAGGGGAAAGAAAGCTTTGAGAAGAGACACAGCCAAACGTGACGGAGTAAATAATCGTACATTTAAAGAGGAGCAGGTGGAATTAAAGCAGGCTGATTCCAGCATTCAAAATCCTCCATTTGGAACGGAGCGTGAAGGAATATTTTGTAATCTAATCGTGTAGCACAATTATTAACTCATATCATGATCGTGCCTTTTCCAATATAATATTTTACATGGTTAGGCCCTAAGGTTTCTCTAGATCGTGGCAAGATGGACAGAGAGCCACGACTGATTCTGGTGAATCTTCTATTTGTCGACTTGTTTTATTTTTGTCCTATTGAAAGCCCAGTGGCGACACATTTTCAGTTTATCTGAGGCTCCAACAGATGTCTATTAACAAGGAAATGTTTGAGATGCAACAGATTATCCAACAACAGAAGATTTGTGTTTTTAAAGGTTTTTTTTAAAGAGCTTTAAAAACAGCTGTATGAAAAAGGGACACTGCCTGAGTCGAATACACAATTACGTAAGCATTGCCAGCTTGAAAATTTACAAGTGACAAGCCACTCTTTAAAGTGTCACAATAATGAGGGGGAAAAAAAGGCTAAAAATTGACTTGCGCTAATAAGCTTCAATGCCCTGCTGCTTTTTGTAGCGAATCCATGCTCTTCGATCTCAAAGTATTCATCAGTTCAGTTCAATCAGCCCCTGAGATAGCTTAATGGGTCACAAACACAATCAATTCAGCAAATGAAAGGGTATGGAAACGGCTTTAACTGTTTTCCAATCACCAAGTCCCACGGAAACTCACACTGAAATTGTGTCTTAATGCACGTAATCATCCCTACCACGTAGAGCTGCTTCCACATGGCGCCCCATTCTCTCAGGGTTGACGTCATCTCCGTGATGACCGAGTCTTCGACGGGGATCACGGTCTCAAATTGCCTGCAAACGGAGACGTTTGCGTGAGAACGAGTCGTCACTTTCACCAAAGGAAACGGCGAACCAGAGAGACGCGACTCACCCTTTGTTCTTCACCACGGCGTTCTTCAGGTGGATGTAACTGCATGGGAAGATTCCCTTTGGACAGAAGAAAGGCAGGTTAATTGAAACGCTCTCATTGCTGTTTGCCTCTGGCGCCATTAGCACGAGGCTCCCAGTGATAAACAACTTGGAGCCAAGTATATGTGTGGATAAAATGAAGTCTGAGGTAGATAGTTGCTGGTTTGCTGAAGATTAAAGCAGAAATCACGTTGATGAATGCAAGGGCAAATTCAGAAATTTGCCCTTGCAAATTTCTGAATTTGCAGAATTCAAATTCAGAAATTTGAATTTCTGAATTCAAATTTCAGAAATTGCAGAATTTGCCCTTGCAATTTCTGAATTGCAAGGGCAATTCAGAAATTGCCCTAGCAATTTCTGAATTTGCAAGGGCAAATTCAGAAAACAAACAAACCCAGAAGCTTTCATTACCGCTCATCAGTGGTGCGGAGAGGAAATGGAGATATTGGCAGCATTGTTACAGTCTGACAATGTAAACTTTTCTGAAAGGCTTACAAGAAAAGCATGCAGAGAATTGTATATTACCCAACTCTTAAAACAAATTTAAGGATGTGTAAATGTGACCAGATTCAGATTCATAATCAGACCCAAAAGATTGCAATTTTGGGAAAAAATATGTCAACACACGTTTCAATGAAGATAAGTCATTTGACAAATATCAAATAGAATACACTTCAATATTGTCTTTTAAAAGACATGTCCCAACTATAAGTAGCTAAGTGAGTAATATTAACCTCATAATAAATTCAAAAACAGAGATTTCAGATTGCAATTGTCAAAATATGAAACAGTTAACTTCATGAGCCTTACAAGATACGCACTTTAAAACTGCAGCATATTTAACTCGTTCTTCTGCATAGTATTTTCGTTTTAAAGGTTGCCCAACGCCGCTGCATGTTTTGCTCTTTACACAACCATTGCGGTAGATTGCTATGAATTTACATTCCTCTGCTGTCTTCCTTTCATCTTTGGCTGCATCATTTCTGACGGGGAGGCTCGTTTCTGCTTACTTTTTCCATCAAGCTCATACTTGCGCCACTGTTTTTCAGAACAGAAGCGAAGCGCGGCTCTCCAAGCCTCCCTATGCGTCTCTTTGAGATGGTCGATTATTGGAGTTCAGGAGAGACCAAAATGCAACACTGACAGGGTTTGAAAGCAGGTGCAGCTGCTGGGTTTTGAATTCTTGTCTGAGACAGACTTTATAAAGCTTCATACAAGCAAGGAGATGAATACATTTCTTAAAAAAGTCCGTTTACCTTGACATTAGGATTCTTTAGAATGAATCCTCTGTACCATCCTGTGGAGACAAAACACAGTTGGAATTCACTAAATGGCACTGGAGATTATTTATACTTATAATCTTAGATAACAGGGTTTCGTTCATCGCACAGAAAGCACTAGTGGTTTCTTTATTGTGTTTAGCTTCTTTTTTTTTTCTGGAAACAGCTGTTTGTGAGATCTAATTCTTTCATTTACTATGTTTTAGCCTTTATTTTTAATTTACTCATGGGTTAGTGTTTGTGAGCTGCACTTCTCTAGTTGTATAATAATATATAATAATAATATATATGTTCTACATATGAATTGATAGCAGCACAGGTACAAAAAACCCGGAAAGAAGATAGAAACCTTTCAAATATCTCTGACTCAAACAGGCAGATGTGTTAAAAAGAAGAAGCAACGGCCAGAAATTAAAAGGAAAATAAAAAAAAAAACTGTCTTCACACCATTACACGCTCCAAAATGGACCAGCACCAAATTAGCTAACATGCAGTGCTCTTTGCAAATCCCAACCCAGACAGAAACAATCTAATGAATTTACATTTGTGTGCATCTGAGCTGATGCGCTTCACCCAAAACAGCCCATTTAAGCTCACTCTGCAGCCACCGCAGCCATTGTAAGTCGCTCCAGATAAGAGCATTAGCTGAGCAGCTCAGATGGACTGTAAATGTATTAGATTATTCTAATCACTATTAGATTTCGCCAGAGCATCGGTGACTTAGCACCTCTCATCTCTTTCAGGCAAATTTGGTCATGGTCGCGTTGAATAATTTGTCTTGGTCTATGCTGTGGAAACTTTGCTCAGTTTTTCCAGAGATGAGTCAGTGCAGAACGTGCCTCGCAGCGGTGGCTCGATGCAAAGCTCTGCGGCAGTAAGCTGAAAAGTAGACAGCAAGGTGTGAAATATTTAAATGCAAGAAGAAGCAAACGTGACCAGCTTTTACTGATTCAGTCGTGCGAAATATGACTTTGTTCAAATCCGGTAGCATGATTTAAAGAAATGGTAATTAATATCTTCAAGGGACAGCTCAGAGATTTAAGAGGTGCAAACACAGAATCAAGTTTTGATTTACTAGAAAAAGACAATTTCACATAAAACTTGAGATGTTTTAAAATAAATAAAGTTCGCTTTGGTCTCTTACAAGCCTGCAGGATCAGCTGATTCGGATTTATTCTACAACGGGCCTTGCTTTCAAATGTCTCAATTATCCTTTAACATTGGCCCAGCAGGTTTTATTGGCATGTCAGACACAAAGCTAGTTTTTTTTTTTGTTTGAAACTGTTTACGAATTCACTGACCACAAGAAGTTACTAAAGAAAGCGGAACTGAAGAGGCAAATCAAAAATCAATAGCAGAGGTGCTACATTATCAAACTGAAGCCAGCAGCCAGTAAAGGCTCTCTGGCAGTGTGTGTGTTTAGAAGTGTCAATAGTATCAACATGAGGCAGAGCCATTAGTCTGTCTCCTCTGCTGTCACCAGTCCCCTCCTGTCTCTTTGCTGCTGGCAGGATTTTGATTTAGTTCCTCCCTTCTGAGCCGAGCATTCAGTTGGATCTGCTATTGTCTACTTCCTCTGGGTCCCTTACCACAATATCACATCCCTCTGATTGGCAAGATGCATGACTGCCTGTCTGTTAGGCTGTGCGGATGTTGTTTTTTTTTCTTTTTTTTTTTTCCCCTCGATCTCCAAAAAGGAAGCGAGAGACGAGCTCCGGAAGAGACCGAAGTGACTGAAGGTTTGTGCACGGCCGGTTATTTGTGGCAAAAGCGTGCGGAAAGAGCGCTCGCCCTGCAGCGAAACGATTTCGGGTTGTTCGGAATCTCGCAAAAGTCACAGGGGTCGTGCAGAAAGCAAAGAGCTCGCGTAAGAGAAGAACCATCGACAACGGGAGGGTTTAGAAGAGAAGTGGCGAGAGGAGAAAAACAGATGCAGGATGCTGAGAGAAAAAAAAAGGAGAAGAAAAAAGACTGTGCCGGAGGAAATGAAGCCAGCCTAAATCTCTGCAGGCGTTTGTCGTGCAGGGGACGCTGCTCACTTTTTCGTTTTCTTTTTCTTTGCAGATATTGTATCTTATTATTTCTCTGCAAAAGAATCTGGACGTTTTTCATCAGCTCTTTAAATTCTTAAAGTTGACAGGAATTTTGAAAATATCACTTGATAATCTGGTGTTATTGGAATATTAATATGAACACCAACTATAAAGTCTTAAAAAACGCAAACATAAAAGAAAAAACTTCAATAAGCAATGCTTAGCCTGGTGAGGGCACAAGTTAAGCCTGGTGGCCTGCCAGGCTTAAAATACACTGGAGGAAACAATGAGAGTCAAAATAGGGACATTTCTAGATCTCTACTTTATAAATCCTAACTTGAAATCTGTGCACTCTTTCTATGTATTTAGTCACATTATTTGTGAGCGCTTTATCAGGAAAATCACCTAAAGAGGGGCCATCACATCCTAAACGTATTTTGCCAATGAGAAACAGAAGTGATCTGCGTGTTTTTACTGCTCCGCTCAAGTGGAAGCAAGTGATTTCATTACATCTAGTGTTGTGTTTCACTTCCATTTCTTCTTTCCCTTCTCTGGGAAAGAAGTAGACCCAGAGAGAAAACAAGCTCTCTGTGTGTCGCCGTGTGCAGCGTACCTTCACATTTCTCCAGGATCTGCACCGTGTCTCCGATTTCCAGCGGCAGGCCGTGCTGGACGGTCCCTCGGAAGCTGGCCAGCACTGGAAAAAAAAGGATTCAAAACACAGACGTGAGCCGAATTTCATCTCGAGGTTGGAAAAGCAAAGCTGAAAAGAAAAAAAAAAAAAAAAAAACAACAACCAAGAAACGCAAAATGTGGAGACCAGGAGGCGTAAGGAGTAAGACACAATCAAAATCCTAAATTTCTGCTTAAACTTGAAACAATAACACAAAATAATTATTGCAATATTTTACAAGTTGTAAGTTGGGAATTAGGAGTCTTATCCATGAATAAACTGATCACATTTGACAATTAGTGCTACTATATATTAACAGTTAGAGTAGTAAACAAGTCAGTGATTCATAATCATGTGGGAAATATAAATCACTTTGTGTCATGAAAGGTTTTGAAAAAAGCCTGTTTTTGACACAGACACAAAATAATAATTCAATCTGCTACCAAGTATTAAAATAAAAACAATTCCTTAGCAAAGGATTTTTCCAAGGCTACAAATGTAACCTGAGAAGACAGACTGGTTCCTGGTATCAAGGTCTAAAAAGGATTTAAAAAGCTGGGGTCTCAAAACTGAGAAAAGGTTCCATCATAGCGGCCCTTTCAACAAAAAAAACCAAAGGAAACGTGAACAGACCAGCTTTCTCATTCTGTTTGAGGTTGCTCTTTAAAAGGCAGAAAAAAATGCTTTCGTAATGTTTTATTTAAAACTCCAAGTGATAGATGTTTTAGATAGATACAAAAGTTTTGGAACAATACTTAAAAGCATTAATTTCTACTTAGAGAAATTAATGCTTTTTTAAAATTTTTATTTTATTTTGAACTTTTCTGAAACTCCAGTGGCCTTTGTTTGAGAGTTCAAGGAGAGTTGGTTATAAGAGCAGTGGAAGACATGCGGCAAAGGTCATCGGGTCGGGACTCAAACTTGTGACGGCCATGTTGAGGACTAAGGCTTTCCCACTGCGCCACCGCAGCAATCCCAAATTTACGCACCAACGGCAAGTAGAAAATGTATCTCCAAACTTATGCAGCAGAGGACGCTGAGTGGACCGAGATGCTAAAGATCGTGTCAATCGTTAGCGCTTTGCTCAAAGCTGTGTTAGCCAGCAGTATTTACCCCTATATCACACGACCTCAGCGCTCATACAAACCCATCAGCGCGTTAACTTGACTCCACGCAAGCAGCAAATTCACACAAGTGCCCCATTCAAAGGGCGATGTACGCTGGCACACATGGATACACAGGAAGCCATTCACATGTGGACACACACATGCGGCAGAAGTGTGATCCGAGTTAGAAACGCACAAGAGTTCCCACTATGCGGCCGGGGGATCCTGCCTCAGCTCAAAAGCTAAAGAGAATTTTACGTCGTCTTCATGCAGCACTCAAACGTCGCATGATGGGAGAGTCAGTGAATCCTTCATTAAACGGAATAGATTAAAAAATGTGTTATATTTGCTGTAGAAATCTTTCAGTAAATTAGTTCAATATTCCAGTATTTATGGATTACAGCTTATGAAAACCTAAAATTCATTTTCAGAAACTTTTTAAAGCTTTAATATATATAATATATTAAAAAATTCACTTGAGTGTTGTCTAGTTCAAAAATCTGTCTGTGGGTGAAATGCTTCATGGGAAGCTATTTAGCAGTCTTCAAGTTGCTACTTTTTCTTTCTGAACTTTGTCCTTCCACTCAACTTTCTATCAAAGTGTTTGCATACAACATTCTGGGTACAGCAAACATGTGACATTTTGTTGCTGAGCAGGGTGTCACTGACCGACTGCTGCACCAAAATATCAATCTTTTCCCCCCCCCTGACTGTGTGGCGGTGAACGTAACATTTTTCCATTAAAATCAAGATTTTCCACTGCTATTATAGATGAAGAAACTGAATTTAGAGATTAACATTTTTGAACGCTGAATCCAAAAATGGCATCCATTTCTCTTTCTCTTTTTTATTCTAAATTGATGTACAGAAATCTGATCTTCTGACTAAATTGATTACATTTTTGTGACATCAGTTCGTTTCTGTTTATATTTCTCAGCCAAAAAAGGAGAAAAAAATTGCAACAAAGTGCATTAAATAAATGTTACAAACTCGGATTTCTGTAAAGTGAATAGTAAAGACTGATAAATTGAACATTACGTCTTCATTGGGCAAAATTCGCCGTCTCTTTTCTGTCCTGATGGAATCTCTCCTCCTGCTCAACACTCATTGATCCCAGATTCTCAGCAGACGGATCCAGACGTGAGAACAAGGCATTTTGATGCTCATGTTGCATCCACAGTTCAGAAAATTGGCCTGATTGAGCAAAACCAACATGACTTTTGGATCCAAAACATCAAAATTACCCTTGACAGTTGAAAAACCACAGACTATTTTTTTACTTGTTGACCAGTGTAATTGCAGTTTCATTTTTTGAGTTGACATACTAAAATCAAGATTGTAACCACATTCTAATTCAGTGGTACTCCTGTACATTTCAGGATAACAGCCACATGCGTCTCCCGGCTGTAATCCATAAATGTCTCTGCGTCTTTCGCAGCCCGTGCTGAAGCATCACCAGCTCCTTGTTATCCCCGGATTTGCAGAAACAATCTCTAAAAATGGGTTTGCGCACATCTGACTTTGTAATTCGCTCCAAGACAAGCGCACACATCCAAGGAAACAAGCCTGTTTTCTTTTTTTTTTTTTTTGTTTGGGGAGTCTTTTTTTTTTTTTTGCTGTAATTTATTCAAAGCCCCGTCACTCACAATTGAGGACGAGTCACGGCAAAACACATTTGCGTCTGCCCGACGCAAGAGTCCTCCGAGTTGCTCCCTCAGCCTCACCAGGCTCAATTATTCAGTTTCGACTCTCTAATTCTTTTTTCCTGCTGCGAAATGAAAGCTTAGCTCTTCTCAATCCGCGAGCCAGCTGCTATCTGTCTGTTCCTCCCCAGCTGCCTGTCATCAGTCCAACTGTCTTTTAGTTAACTAGGCTGACTGACCACCAAATTGTGGATCCAGAACAGTGAGAAGGTGTTCGATCTCAAGGGAGCTTCTTTTTTTTTTTCCTTCTTCCCTTTTTTGTTTTTTGCTCAGTTTGCGCAGAATGATGCCAGAGCACAAACACAAACAAAGAGACGGATACCATTCATGGCTGTCTGCAGAGTTGGGGAGGGAGGGGGTGGAGCAGTGCAATGGAAAACTAACCGAACAGAAGAGTATGTGATCACAGAACCATCACATCACAATTGTGGGGATCACTGAGGCATGAGTGCAGCAAAGCAAACCAAAACAGACCTGCTAACGCTACAAAAATGCAACACGGACGTGTAAAAAAAGAGCACGGCCATTGGACGGCTGTCGCTGTCCAGATGGCTCACGATGACAGGCGCCGCGGCCGGCGCAAGGATAACCGTTATCTACCCTGACACACAACAACACGCGCTCTGATGCTATCTGACACTGGTCCAGTGGGCAGTGGTGACGGCAGAGCTATTCTTGACCGGACCGTCGTCGAAAAGCTAAAGATTGTGGGAAGTCGTCGGCAGGCTGGAAGAGCCATGTGCTCATGAATAAGCAAAACAATCGCAGAGCGTGAGCCTGTCAAGTTCGGCTACAAAGGGAAAAGGTCACAAATGAGAAGCAAGGGAATAGGAATGCTGGATGTGGGATCTGTGATAGTCTCTGGTGAGGAGTTCGGTGGCTTGATGCCAATGCGGTCCGTGTCAATGGCGAGGAGGAAGCACTTATCACCTTCACAACAGCCGAGGTCAGTGCTTTGCAAATCTGAGCTCCTATAAAAATGATAATCCAGAAATTACTCTGAAATTGAAGACAAGAATCAATGAACACCAGCAAGAAAAAAGAAAAAGAAAATGAAAACGAAGCCGCCTCCTGGTCCTAATGAAAGCGGCTCTTTGCTCCACTCATAAAACTCGGTGACAGAGAATGCAAAACTTTGTGCTCAGTCGTCCAGAATCAGTTTGGCAAATTATGCCCTGTGAAATCTTGATCCATTAACGTTCACAATCAATTTCAATGTGCAGATATCGCACTGATGTAGCAGGCTTAATGCTAACCATAGCTCCAAATTTATTCAGAAGATGCAAGAAGTTTAAAGACTAAAGCTAAAAATTGAATTGCTTATTTCTCTCATGCTAATGTTTATTTACTTTGAGAGAAGCAGCATTCAGGATCTATGCATCTCAAATCTGGACCAAATCTCCAAAAAACTGCAAACTAGCTAAAACACAGAGTTCCTTTAAATAAAACACTAAACCTCAAACTGCTTAGAGGAGCGTTTGAACCGGAATAAATGGAACATGTTTGATGCGTATTGATGATTTTAACAATGGCGACTAAATGCAAGGTCTGCTACTGATTTTCTCAAGTGTTGACTCTATGATGCATTTGTGATGTTTTGACATTTTCACGATGTGAAGCACTTTGAACTGCCTTTTTGTTGAAATGTGCTGTACAAATAAACTTGATGGATCGACATGCTCAAGTGGCTCGACGCTGACTTTTTAATCAGCTGTGATCAACGTCTTAAAGCATTTTCAACCATATTACAAATCACTGTCAGCAAAATCTTGCTATGCAGCATGAATAAAACTTAGACTTGTAGTGTGATGAGGCCATGCTGACTAATGAGTGCGCTTTGAAGCAAACCACTGCTTATTTTCTAATATTACTCAGAAGCTTTTTCCACAAGTACTTTGAGATTCAGCAAAAATTCTGGCGCAAAGAAGGAAAAGGCTAGGAAGTAACAGCTAAGCGGCGTGTAATTATTTCATAATCTATTAGCAAAGATCACTCAGACTAATCCAGGAAGAGAAATCATTATCTGCAGCCTGGATCCACACATCAGAAGAGCACTGCTGCATTGATTCGAAGCAATCTTTCCTTTAACTCCCCGACTGTGGCACGTGTGACTGTGAGGTCAGAGGCTACATTTCGACCACTTTAAAGCTTCCAGTAATCTGTCAGGATTATACATGGAGATCTGTTCGCCATTTCCCATTTATGTTCTGATGACTAAGCCGAGATCCCTTCAGAAGGCCCCACTGCTCCGGATTAGGTATGCGCGTGTTTTCGGCTGCCACTCGGAGGCCAGGCCCGTCAAACCGCGTTACGTCCGGTTTGCCCGTCACCTCACCAAAGCTGCTTAAAAGACAAGGCGCCACAAGCTCCGGAGCGGGAAGAAGCACCAAAGCTTTCCTTGAACATCTGAAGACGGGCCAAACTTCGCATGAGTCAGCCGATCAAAGCGTTAAGTTTTGGTGCTTTTACAACTGGAGCGAAGGGAGAGGGGAAAAAAAAAAAAGGTACGAATTTGCTGATTTGAGAGTCTGCAGCTTTTACTCACGTTACATAATACATCACATGGGCCGTTTTACACTACACACGCCTCAATTTTCCTTTTAACCTAATAAGCCCTAACCCTTTACTGCCTATGACTGATCCCACAATGATCCACATGCATAATCCACTCCCACGTGTTAATTATACACCATTTATGCCATTAATATGCTAATTTGACAACAACGAAACCGGTGTGACTCCAGTGGCCTTTGTTGGTGCCAAATGCAGAGGCCATGAATATTTAATAGGTGTGTGAGAATGTATGTGTGAATTGTGAATTACACATATGAAAGGGCCTTAGTAGACACAAAAAAAAAAAAAAAAACGGGTTAATGAATTGATTAAAAGGTGGAGAAAAGGCCTGATCTAAATGAGGAACGGTCTCTTCATGTCAAGTTTCTTGTTAAATTACAAGATTAATATGTCAACAGTTACCCAGTCTGCAGAAATGACAGCAAATATCAAGCCAAATAATGAAGAATATTGCAAATCTTAAAAAAAGAATCAATAGTAAATCTTAAAGTTTAATGTCCATGTGGCAAACTTTGAGTGTGAAGCAGCCTCAGTCATAGTGAGTTGTTATAGCAAAGGCTTGGAGAATCTTAGTCCAAGTCAGAAAAAAGACTATTTACTGTTTTGAGATGGATGTGACTGCGCTAAATATTTTATTTTTTGCTTCATACTCTACGTCATGTTTGTCTATCTTTGATGTAATGCTGTCCATGTTTTCTATTATGATCTGGAAAAGCCTCGGCTTTAGTAATTCTCTTTAGCGTAGCTGTCCGAAAGCGAAACCGCCTCTCGAGGTGAGAGAAACGGAAATGGAGCACCGTCTTTGTAGAGATAAAACTCCACATCGGAATAACAAAGGCGTTTTTTTTTTTCTGATCTAAATGGTGCCGTTCTGGCGCCGACAGCCGGCAGATCAATGTGAGTTTATTCTGAATTTTTTGTTGGATTTTTAGAAAGTCATAACAACAATTCCTTTGGGCGTCAGAAACCTTAAAAGTTCTTGATGGATTTTAGGTTTTAAACGCTTTCCTTCAATGATCATTATTAGTAAGCGGTTTACAAGCGTAGCGCTTTTGCTGGTGGTTCTTTTTGTGAATAGATACTAGATCACGATAAATACATTTCATTCAGCTGACGACACTTTTAACTGATTTTTTCCTACAGTCTTTAATTGAAGTGTCAATTTTATAGTTGGACTGGAGTAACTTTTAAATTTGGACAAATTTATAGACGTCTTGATTTTTTTGTTCAGCAATCAACGTGTCATTGCGATTGAGGATAAACTTAGACAGCGTTGTACCTCTTTGCTCCCTCATATTCTGCTCAATCCCCCATCTGGTACACTGATTCAAAACATAAAAATCAGCAGGAACCTCCTATGCCAAAACCAAAAGTGCTTTTTTTTCTTTTTTTTTTTATTATTCCAGCAATGCGACTGAAATATTCCTATTTAGACCAAAGCTAGCTCAGTTATGTTGTGTTGATGCCAAGTTTGCGCAGAGCGAGCTCCAGCTCAGAGGCTTCAGGCATCCCCCGTTTCTATGCGGTGGAGGGAAAAGCAGTCGCTTAATGTCCTGCATGTGTTCACAGCCAGAGATTTCGAAAGAATAAACAAAACACAAAACAAGGAGAAGCTCAATCAATGCAGGCCCGACAGCTGAAGAGGTATACCTGACAGCTTTGGGGTGAGCGAGGGAAAGATCATGCAAACGTGTGTGTGCGCGTCAGCAAAAACACACGGATTCCTCCGGTCGAGCCTTGGAATGACGGGAAGTGAAATCACGCATTTCAAGAGGGGAACGACCTGCAGAGGTCAGCAGGATCAGAAAGAGTATGGTCGCTGCCGCTTAAAAGCAGCAAAGGCCTCCCGACTCAAACCTGTGCTCGAGTTGGCAGACGGTCACGCACAAATTGACAAAAAAAAACAACACACACACACACGCACGCACGCACAGACAGACGAAGAGGTCTGATAGGCAGCTCGGACAAAAACCAGGGCAGGCGGAATCACCGAGGAGGAACGGCTTTCATTTAGCCCTCTCCATTGCCGGCCGCCAGCTTCCTCTTTCTGCCATTGTGTGCCGGCAGATAGCAACCCAGCCACTGTCACAAAAAACTGCTCCCCGACAACAATAAACCTTTCGCTTAAATCGCGCCGCAGGAGCGGGTGGCTTTCATAGCCGGGCCGTGTGGAGAATGTTATTACTCCTGTTGGAATGACTGCATGACTGAAAGTGCAGCTCAGGGCTCGCAGCCTCAGTAGCACAGCTTTTGTAACAAACAGAAAATCTGTTGCATTAAATGACACTAAAAGCATGTTGCACCAGCATGTAGAAATAAAGTAAAGTATATATTTTTTAAGATATACATTTTGTAATACAACTGTATACGTCAATGTATTTTATGTTTAAAAAAATACAATTTAAGCATCTATCTAAATGTAAATCAGTAGAATCCCTCTGAAAGTTGCATCTTAAAGTCTTCAACAACTTCTGCCAGGATATCCCGTTATTTGGCTCCACCCACCTTTGTCAACTCGAACCAGCTCCCAGAAACCTGCAGAAAGAACTTGCTCACAGCACGATGCTGCCGCCGCGTTTCACAGTAGTACCACGTTATGAGTTATGAGAGCCTTGTTAACTTTCCTCAACAAGTTCCATTTCTTTGTATCAGACCACAGCACCCTCTTCCCGTGTGCGCCGTTTGGCTTGTAGCAAACAGAAATTACGATTCCTTGTAGCTTTTCGTCTTGAAATATTTCTATATTTGCTCTCTCAAAAGTTGCCATGTTATTAGATTCTCCCATCTCCCATGGTGTTGCTCTCCAGCTGCCTCTGGAGTTAACCCAGCCCTGCTGTTATTCTTTCAAAGAAGTACTCTTGTTGACTTGCTATTCGTTTTACTGGACAGACACTTTTTCCGTTGAAACGTGATTATTTTCACAACTTGCAATCTTGCTTTCTAACAAATGACACAAAGGTGTTGCTGAAAGTAATTGCACGCAAATGCTTTCATCAGGAGCATGGTAGTAATTTCTCGAAAACATGAAACGCGAAAAAGTCGAAGGTTCATGAACTCTGGCTGCTTTCTTATCTTAACATCCTGCAAAAGTATCTGGTCAGATTTTATACAATCTAAAATAAAGGCAACCCCCCGCCCTAACTAAAGGAAAAAAAAAAAAGCAGGGTTATTTGGGGTCATCACCTACTAAAAGAGTGACAGGTTTGTGCAAATCGTCAGGTAGAGACAAAGGACCACCGCAGGCTGTCCTACTGGCCAGCTTAGGCACAAAATATCATAAATGACACAGATTGGGCGGGAATATAGGTCAGAGCACTAAAACCTCACCTCATTCCCTGGTATTAATCTGTCTGAGGTTTGTGGTGTGCGTGCGCACGCGTGCGTGAGGTTTCGAAGCCAGGTGAGAGCACACATTAGATAACGCACAGATGCCAAAGGTGAGATGAGATAATTATGATAATCTTCTCAGGAGGGCTTACCTCCCCTGAATAAATGGGCAATCCTATCCTTTTTACAAGTTGTTGTTGGGTAGTAATAATTAGATTTAATTAGTATGCTGCAAAAATAGTGAGGTAAATTCTTCCAATTTTCTAAAATAAAATTAAAAAAAAAAAAAAAAAGAGAAAACGGGAGTCAAACCAGGTCAGATTTCACCTGAACTCAACCTGAAGTCAAAAAAGCAAAAAATTTCTACCTCTGAGAAAATTGCAGCTAGATGTTTGTTGCTCGACTCCCGCTCTGTGTACTTTCTCTTTAGGGAGTTTATTGCGACATTTTAGCATTTCCAACCCACTCAGACACACAAGACGTTGCAAGCTGTTGCACAACTTACAGTAGAAAAGATAAATCAGCAAAAATAAATAAATAAATAAAATAAGAATTCAGTTGGGCTATTTTTGGTAGTTTGTACATCACAATTGCTTGGAAAATCCAAATTGGCAACATCAGAAATGCTCAACTTTATGCTTCAGAACGTCGATGAGCTAATTGTGGCACTTTTTTGCGGAGGTAACATGAAAAACAGCCGTCAAGCTAAAATACTAACCGAGTACAAAAAGATGTTAAAAAGTATCTACAAAAGGAGCACTTTGTAGAGAGGTTGTTTTGCTGATGGAACCATGCACAATACTGTGTGTATTTGGCACATTAGTGTTGGTCTTGTATTTTTTTTTAATTATTTTTACAGACAGGGCAAAGGTTTTTTTTAATCTCAGGAAAACATCCCAAATCAGCCACAGAAATCACCGCTAACAAGACGAGAACAATGCGAGGAAGTCGAACCAGTATTAATGATTTATACCGCCCAAACTCACTGAACACAACATGCATTTTTTATCCTCTACTCCTTCACGCTGTTGATTTTCAGCAGATAAGCTCAATCGACCTTATGGAGAGAAGGCAAATAAATGCAAAAATATGCAGGGAGGAGCAGGTAATTTAAGTTTCTTAGCGCGGCTGATGGGGAAAACGGCTCAAACGAAGAGATTCAGGAAAAAGTTGCCGCCGAGAACGGTTGACGGGGTCATGAGTGGGCTGCAGATGGATAATAGAGTCTGCCAGCAGACGTGAGCGTGAGGCGGGCTGAGAAACATCTGCCTCTCCTCCCTCAGGTGCAACCGTTAAAACTGGGAGTGTCACACGAAACTGCATCAGTCTGTAACTTTCTACACCCTCCACTTCCTTCCTTCGCTATCATCTACCTCCGAAGCATTCCCTCCCCACTCTCTTTCCAGGGAGGAGGCGGTGTGGCTGACCTCCATCTGCATTTCAGGCACCCTTGAATCCAATTATGACAAATTATGTAGTTTTGTTGCGACAGAAACAGAACGTGCGCACAGAAACTTGAAACTAGCCAGAGGAAAAGAAAAAAGAAAGAGAGAGAAAAAAAAAAGCATGCAGCCTTGAACAATACACATCACAGTCTGCAGCTTTCGTGGACCTCTTTAAACTTTCAGGCGCATTCTTAGTCAAAGCTGATGAATACGGCCCATTTGATTGCATGCTTTGTTTCAGCAGCAGAATAAAACGGGCCTTGAAGTCACATTATGCTGACATACTGGTACAAGCAGAAGACCATCAAGGACGAGGAGGCAGGAAAAAAAACCACAACAACGCACTTGATTTTTTTCCTTTTTAATCCCATTGTGTTCCAGCAGTCCAAATAGTCGTTGAAATCCACGTTCATCAGGATGACAAAGTGATGAAACAAACTTCTTTTCTTGTTTTACTCACCATTCCTGTTGCACAAGAAAATATGGAGCAATAGCATAAATTATGGAAAAGCAAGCCCTTTCCAAAGAGGGTAAATAAAATATACTTCATTTAGAGGAAGACGATGTATGATGTAGCCATATGCAAGAAGATTTTGCAAGATGGAGTCTAACAATGTGAAAGTCGTACAGTATTCTGTCCCTGACGAGAGGCGCAGAATAAAAGACGGCCACAATCACTCGTGAGATGTGTGCTGCGATACGAAGGTGGGTTTTTAGGTTTGACAACCTGCACTGATACTGGAGACTCTTACTTTGACATAACACAGGAAGCAGCTCCTGAGATTGAGTTTTGAGAATGAGATTGTGTTTCATCAACATTTTAAGCAGGGCATCTTATTTTTCACCTTGTTAATAAGTTTTATTCGTAATGCAATGTCAAAGTGCCACAAGATTCTAAAATTCTGCTAAGACTGGAAAAGAAAAAAAAACTGGAAACAACTTTATTTAGAGCAGACAGTACACTAGCTTTAGCTTCGCCAGCAAGCTATTTGTGGTTTTCTCTGTTTGCTGCTTTTATTCTACAGAGTACCAACAAGTGGTTTAAAAGATTTGGAAGTTTCTTGCACTCTTCCTTCCTGCCCAACCGATTGCAATCTCTTTTTGTGGTTGGACTTTATCACAAACAGCACAGCAGCACAAGAACTACTTCATTTCTTACTTCAAAATAACAGTTTCCAGAAGGCATTCAGGTAATAAAACCTAATGAACACAGGTTCTTAGCTGGGAAAGTTAAATATACCATAGTTGCACTTGATTGAACAAGTCAACAGACATTTCAGTAGGAAAAAAAAAAAAAAAAAAAAGAATGGAGCCATTTTATATGTAGTGTCTTGAGATCGTCTTACAGAGCTAAAACACACCCTTGTTTTATTAAAGCTATGCTCCACCAACGCAAATAAATATTTAGTGTCCAAACCTACAATGTACAATTAGTTTCTGAATACACTAAGACGATGCGAGTTACAAAAAAAAAAAAAAAAAAAACTCTGATTTGCCTTTCATGAAGCATTTCTCAAATGAACTTAACTGAATTTAATGGAACAAAAGTCGGGTAGACCTTGAGAATGATAGAGTGGTAAAACAAAAACACGCTCACAAACAGCGTTTCTCGCATCACTAAATCGCCCTAGAGGGGCGAGAAAGGTATAATGTAGCTGCAGCATTCATAAAAAGAAAAGAAGGCACGGCCTCAAGATGAAAGTCAATCAATCTGGGTTTATGAGGGAAACTGGTGCAAACAATGTGGACTGGAGGTTTTTAAACTTTGATAACATTGGATAAGAAATGTAACTTTTTTGTTGATCTTAAGGTCTTAAAATAAAATTGTGCCAAAAGGTAGGATTGATTTGGGTTAAACAGTGTGCAGCTTCAAAGTAGTGTCATCTTAAACTTTGGTTACACAATGCAAATATCTGTAATTGCAATCAAAAGTTTTAGGCTCAAAGCCAAAAATCGTATTTTATGATCTAGTTCTGTAGTTCGGTTTGTTGCTCTGTAAACAAAAAGACAATATGAGACAATTATGATATATTTTGAGAGAAGTTAACCAAAAGATGTTTTGCTTTTTGAGCCCTTCTGCCTCTTTCTCCTCATGCTCTAAAAAAAAAAAGAAGGAAAAAAAAAAACAGCAATGCCTTGGGTCATTGTCAGACCCAAGCCAAGCCGTCGACGCTTTCAATGACAGCATGCTGATTCTGATTTTATCCTGCGCCTGTCAAGAGGTGGACATCGCCCATGTCCCCAATCACTTCTGAGATTTGTGCAGAGCAGGGAGGCGGAAAGAGAGAGCGAGAAGGAAAGGATGTATTAAGGCTGCAAAAAGGCACGGGTGACAAAGCGAGAGAACGGGAGGAAGAGAGAGGTTGAAAGCCGGTAACTGAAAAACAGAAGCACAGCAGATCAAAGCAAAGGGAGGAAGGCACAAGAAATAAGTAGCTGTCAGGTTTTTGTGTCTCTCTCGCTGCACTTTGTGTTCCTCCTGTGCAGTGTGTCAGCCTGAGAGGAGAGGAGATAGTCCCTGCCAGTCGTACAGGATGTTCATGCTGACCGTGGGGCCAGTGGGGAAGAGATGAGGAATAAAGAGAGTCCAAGTCAATCATGGAGAAGCAGCAGAAGAAGACAGGGTCATAAGGATGGAGATATATAAAAGGATTAGGGTTCATTTTTGAAAAGAAAATCACATTTTAACCTTCCTAAAGTGGATAGAGTCACTAGAGGAGAAATGGAAAAGATACAACAACTTGACTTTTGAACTTGAAGTTAATATATCACCAATTTAAACTTTGCACAGGGTGAAATTTCATGCACAAGTTCAGCGATAAGCTGGGAAAACCTGAAGCAAAAAGGTATCATACAAGATTATGCAAAACAACCTGACAGGTATAGTGCCTGTTATTGTGCCTCATACCTCTTGTTTCCCACATTTTGACACACTTAACACCACATATCAGGATTTCATTTGAGGAATCAACACTAGGTAATGTATAACTATGAAGTGGATAGAAAAGGAAACTTGGCTTTCAAAGAGAACAAATGAACTTCGGAAAACTGAGGCACGTTTGCGCTTAGCCTCACCGAGTCAATACTTTGTAGGAACATCACCCCAGGAAAACATGCATTTCTAAAACTCATGCTGAACACTTCAATGATTACGTCGACAGCCATTTACCCCAAATTCTTTTTTTCATTGCTTTTCTTAAAAAGAAACTGCGTACGTTATGCCGAAACACCTTAGCTAATAAAGCCTTTTTCCTGAGTTAACTGCTTTTGCAATATATTTCAATCTGGACCCATTTTCAATATTCTAAAAGGTTAGTTTAGAATATTGTACATTGTCACACTTATTTTCTGTGAACATATCCTCTGGACGAGTGCTGAAAAACCTATACCTGTACTCTCTAAATTAATAATGTAAACCATGAATCATTCTTTTTTTTTTTTTTTTTTTTTAACCCTGGAGAAGTTTTTGCTCTGGGCCACTCAGTTCTCATTTACACATAGCAGGAAATGGAGCATTAATGCCCTGCCATCATCAGTTGATAGTCTCAACTCATGAGACAGATGGTGCTTCTTCTCATTAGAAACCATAAAACTCCCTAAAAACAAATGCATATAGTGAACATATATTTTTTAAGCTCAACTGCATGCATGCATGCATGAGAACAGTGTAGTGCTAGTTGTACAACAGGACCGGAAGACGTTGCAGGACATTGCACCTAACTTGATATTCTAAAAATATGAGATATCTCAGCCACTGCAAAGCCACAACACAACTGACGGAGCTTTTAATAGGACAGAAGCCAAAACACAAACTCTCAGAAAAGTCAGATGAAAAGCCTTTGCCTGCTCAGTGTTGCAAACTGAAATGAAAGGTAATTTTATCTTTCTTGAAAAAAGGCCACTAATGCCTTTATGGTCTATATGCTCCAGCTATGCTAAAGAGGTCAGTGAGGAAATATTAACAGATGTTGCTTCCTTATTTCGGTAAAGTGGCACAGAATAATTTTTAGAAAGTTTCACATACCAAGTCACTGCTTGGTATACGTCAGAGTGTCAAAGTGCGCTTAGTGCCGGGGGCATCAAAAAGGTCAGTCATCAAAGGTCTAAGCCACAGATTGTGTTGAGATGTTTGTTTTACTTTCATGTTACATCTATTTTTCAGGAGATCGCAGTCTCTTTTTGTTCATTTTACATGTAAAAGCATGCAATAAATATCTTTAATCCAAATTATTCAGAAAGTAGGTTATGATGGCAGTTTCACTTTCAGTTTGGCTGAAGTGGTTTATCTTCATCAGCACTCAGAGGGATATTTGTCAGAATATTGCATGAGATTCGGTCACTTCACTATTTGGTCATTAGAGCCAGGCTCAGTTTCTAATCCAACGTTTGTGAGGCAATCCCAGAGTATTATTACCCTATAGTTTTCACATTCCTTACATTGTCGAAACGGAAAGGAAATGTCTAATACTGTGACAGGGTATTCGTCTTTATGTCATGACTGTCTGTATCGGTTACAAACAGAAAGTTGTCTAGTGAGATAACTTTGTCCTTTTAAAAAAAATCAGCGAAATATCTGTCGTTCTGCAAGCTGACTAAAAGAAATAACCTTTTAAAAAACTGGTACAGTTTGCCTATAAGGAGCAAGACAAACAAATTTATGACACTGTGCTTAACGATGAGGTTACAAACTGATTTAATTTTTCCAATTCCTCTGAGTCTTCTTAGGCCCCAAAAATAAAGCTGAAGTTGACATGGACAGGCTGGCTTCCACTGGTCTTCTGACCCAAATGCATCGGAGAGACCAGGCTATACATCCAAATAAAACGCTGCCCCAGAAGCCTTTTATTCAATTCCCCCCTGAGAAAATAAAACAAGGAGAGCCTGTGACAAGTGGAGACAGAAAGACTGCATAACAGACGAAACAAGAGTGAGTGGTACTAGTCAGCGGGGAGTGCATGAAAAGCGTGAGAGTGAATGAAAAGACCACAGTGTCCTTCATCTGTGCTTAGCTGCAGGGGCTGTCTGGCGCAGGTTTCGAACTTGGACGTTCAGATTTGGCTTTTGAGGTCAAGACATGGGAAGAATCACAGAGGGGAAAGGGAGGCATCCGCTAGACGAACAGTGCGTTTCCGAAAAAAGAGACTGGGCACCGGGAGACGGTCAAAGCTGAGGCAATTGAAGCTGCTTCCCAAGATTTGACACACACACACACACACACACACACACACACACTTAGTGGGTTCTCTCAAGGACACACAGATGGCAGGTGCTGCACAAATACAAGCCACTGAAGCGTACCTTATTACCAGCTAAGGCTGCCAGTCACTGATTCATAATAAGACCTCTGAATATGTTGCCTTCTCCTATTGAGAGGGAAAGGTCAGCTTAATTTGAAGCCTAAAGTGAATCCTATGAGCAGTTCTAATATAGACGAAAAATAAAGGAAAGAAAAAACTAGCTGGACAGAGACTCCATAAACATCTTTACATGTTCTCAATAAGAAACATCAAAAGTTGAAGTTGAGGAAACTCTGGTTCTAACTTTTACAGTTTACTAGCAGTTTTTTTGTTTTTTTTTTCTCCACGACAACAACTTAAAATTGTCGCACTTACAGTTAATAATCCTAAAAGCCTACCGAACAAAAAGGCACTCAACAGTGTGCACCACTGAGCTTCAGGCAACAGGGCTAAAAAAAATCTGAAAGCTCAGCCACAAGACCGACAAAGCTCAGTGGGGTAGGAAGAGCAGAGGCGACCAAAGAGCCGAGCTGACGGCGACGCGACAGCGACAGCAACAGCGGTGAGGCATGACCGAGCCGAAAACACGACGAGAGCGGAATCTGCCATCTTTATTCCGAGCCTCGGAATAAAAATAAAGCGCTTCTCCCATGTGATACGCATCCTGCTTTCCATGAGCCACGAGATGTGGAAGACGGATGAGTTGGAAGTGGGAGTGTCTGTTACTATGAGGGGAACTGCTTCACATTCTTTCCTATCACGGAGAAGGTCATCCTGAAAACTTAAAAAACAAAAAAAAAAAAAAAAAGGGGGGGGGGGGGGTGAAATCAGACATTCTCGAGTGATGCAGCATATGTGGGATGTTGTGACGTGCAAACCTGAGACATCCTGCATTGTAGGTGTTTCAAAAATGTACCGAATCCTAATTTTACACAAACTCTGTAAAACGAAAACAACAACAACAACAAAAAAGATCTATTCCATAACCAAGTTGCTCATAGTTTCCAACTTAAAAAATAGAGCACAAACAAATTATTAGGCAGAAATCGCTTGTTTCCAAAATGTCAAATTAGTGATGATGGAAAATATCTTTCCTCTAAAGTTCTTCTAGTCATCTCTCCTCAAACTATAAGGGATTACATAAATAATAATAATAAAAAAATAGAAGTGGGCAGACTCTTCGTATCTGCCGATGTAAACAAGAGTAATTTAGCCAACATGGGCGGGTGGATGCTTGCAGCTGATTCATACAGTGGCGACCTTTAAAATGAAATGCCCACTAAACCACACACTGTGAGTGACTGTATGGCCTGTGTGAGTGTATGTTTGCGCGCGCACATGGTTAAACATTCCTGTGAGGCTGGGGGCGGGGGGCTCAGCTGTCATCAAGACCATTTTTCCTGACTGCCTGAATGCCACCGGTGGATCAAGAGGGGATTATTCCTGAAAGAGCCTGTGGAATTTTGAATTCGGATAAATGGGAAACGAGGACAAAAAAAAAAACAGAAAGATTTGACTTTGGGACTGAAAACCGGGCAAAAAAAAAAAAAGGCCAGCAGAGGGCTAGCTGTGGTTGTCAAAGCAAACCACGTAGGATGCGACAATGGTAAGAGCAACGGTGATTGAGAACCACACCGGGGAAAAGCTCCCCTTGAACGATCCCTCAACATGAAAAATAATTAAGCAATATCCGACTGCCACACACACATCTACACGAAGAAAAAAAGATCCCTCTGTTTGCTTTGAATTTTCCTTTTACTCAATGGAGCTGCTTCACACTGAGGCTGCTCTCCAATTTGCTCCATAATGGCTCTCGTCCCTGTCAGGGATCTCAAATGAAGGACAATCCCAATTCCCCCTCACATCCTTTAGAATAAATTGGGCAGCAGAAGTAGCAGTGGCCAAAGATGCAGATGCAATGCAAAAAAGGGACAGGGGCAAGCCTGACAGTGGCGCCCGGAGGGTCAGGGTGTCAAACTGATGGCCCTGCTTAGCTGATTTGCTCACGCGCGGGTCCACACAGATGGAATCAATATTTTAGAGTAAGAAAGGAAGAGGGGAGGGTAAGTGGGGGGGGAAGAAGGGGAGAAAATGCCCCAGTTTTCTGATTTAGGTCAGCATCAGTCATGTGCATCCTCTAAAGCTGTCTGTAATTAAACAGAACTAGTTAAAAAGTCGGCAGGGGCCCCCTGAACTTGAAGGGAAACTAGAGATGCGAGAACGGGGAGGGTGATTAATTTCCATCTTTGTATTTCTCCTCCCACAGTTACAGATGAACACGGATATACAAACTAGATAGGTAGCCTCATTTGTGTGCTGGTTCAATCCCCAACACTCCCTCAGGGAGAGTTGAGATTTCTAAAGATGCTAATGAGCTTCAGGGAGAGTTACTTAAGCACAGCGAGGGGCCAAGAGAGACCCACCGGCATGGTGCTTGGCCAGTGTCGGCAGTGCATCTCTGAGGAGAAAGTCCATGCAGACTGACAGCTGACAGCCTATCAACCCTCACATTCTCTCTGCCTCACCGGCTCCAGATTACCCGTATCACTTCACATCTTGTCGCAGTTTAGCTCTGCCCCAGCATTCTTCATTTTCCTTGTCAAGCAACCTCTAAAAGAGGAAATCCAAAGCTTGGGGATGTAGATAATTTGAAAGACTCTGTATTAAAAGTTGCCACTGGTAAATTTCCTTTTTAATTGCTCCCTATGAAATATAATTCACCAAAGGTACCAAAGGTTCTCAAAGTGCAGTAAGATGATGAATGACCTAGCTGAGCTCTGCATAAAGGGCATCCATACAAGATGGCCATGCATTATTTAGCACAGTCGCTTTTTGAACTCAGAATATATAGCCAATCGGAATCAAGCTCTCTTTCGACAGGTTCTAATAATAAATTTCCCTGATATTAAATCACTAATGTCTTCTGAAGGATTAACCAGTGCTCAAACCCAAAAATTTTTTCCTGGCTTTAGAAGTTAGTCAGTAACATTGCATGATAATTTGCAAAAATTAGCATGCAACAGAAAATGACTCCGACTGCCACCCCACAGAATTGTCTTACCAACATTCAAGGACTGCTTTACAAGTCTCCTTTACAACATTTAAACGGGTTCGAAAAGTGCAAAATGAAAAGACGACATTTGCTTAGATCTAAATGTGGCAGTGAAGTGGCTGGAGTTTATTAAATTGCTCTAACCACTAAAAACAAACGGCTAGCCGAGCCTGACCCTCAAATTGTCTGGACAACGGCATAAAACGAAACAAAGCAGTTACATCTCAGACATACTGGGTTGAATAAGGACGCCAGCTGACTGAGGTCAAAGAAATTAATTCTGACAAAGGATCATCACTTGCTAACAAATCATCAGCCAGTGCTCATACGAATACAGCTAATTAGTTGACTATTCTTGACAATAGGCAGACAACATGCTTTTATAAAGCAATGGATGTGAAATCAAATTTCAAACTTTGCCTTAGAAACACTTTGTTGACTGGTCTCCAAATTAAACTTTAACCATGTGTGGTGCAAACACTCAATGCAAGAATTTACCTTAAGTCTAGGAAAGATAATTCCTCATTCATTTCATTAGTTTGGAAAATGATACATGTGCCAAACTGTGCTGACGTTAAAGATGCTTGGCCTCACAAATGGATTGGGAGTTAAACTAAATTTGCTTTAATTTAAATATAATTGATCAATGATTTCCATTCAAAAGCACAGAGTCTGTAGAGGCGAAGTACAGGCGAACATACTACATACATTAAATAAGCTTATAAGATACAATTCTTCCAGGTTGATAACTTCACCATCAGTTCACAGCAATACATGGAGAATGGACAGGCCCACTCAGGATACTTCTTTCAATGGCAACTTGTTAAATTAAAAAAAGTACTTTAAATTGTTGGACTTTAAAACAGAAAATTCTGTAAGTTTTAAGATTTTACAGCCTCAAAAAACCTCAATGCAGATAACCACACTAGATGTTTTGCCAGATGGCAAAACTATGGTTGAATAAAAAGGTACAGGTTGGTGATTCAAATTCAAGACGATTTTATTTTTCTGCAGGACGATTTTCAGGTGCAAGAAAATCGTCTGACAAATCAGAGATCCATTTATGATCAATTATTCCATCTATAAACGGTATTGTATGTGTAATTCTTCTTACTATAAAGACAAAAAAAAGCAAGACTACTGCCAAATCTGTATTCCTAGGTGGTGATGGTAAGGTTACATGTGCATTAGGGCAGCCAGTGCAAAGAGGATTATGGCTACTGTCCAGCTGAAGGACTGGGATGAGTTTATGGGTGACGCATCAGCACTGATGGTGTCTGGAAATATTACCCTACAAAAATCAATGGCACGGTACATACCCGTTCAATCACCTCCATTACCACACTAACCTTTGAACTCGGTCCAAGCCGGAGAACAGGGAGTTGATGAGTGACCCACATCCCTCTCTCTACCCATGGACTTTTGAGTTACAACTTGATCGTCTCGTTTCAGCCACACGCCCAAATGTTCAATTGCTGATGTTGAAAATACGACGGCAACATCAGCACCCATCCGACAGCATATGTCACAGATATGAGCAGTGACACATGCTCCATTTGTGCATTGGTATTTTTAGCACTCCCATAGTCATTATGTCAGCGCAGCAAAGCAGACTGGCCAGACTGAAGTGAGAGAAAGACAGGAAGGAAGACAATGCTCTGTTCCCCTTGAACATGGGCATCCGCTTAAGCATGCATCTTGGCTGCAGAGAATGTGCTTCCCTCTACTAAACAGCTAATGTCATTTTTAAGGGTGACGGATCTACAAGCACACCCAACTTCTCTAGCATAAAACTGCACCAGTAAGTGCTTTGGAGACTAAATCAAGAAGTAAGGATTCAATTTACCAAAGCAAAAGACACTCGTCAGCCGGTCTTTTACGTTACAATAAGAGAACAAAAGCATCACTCTTCAAAAAGACAGAGTATGCTGGAAGTCCTGGAGGGCTGGAATATAATACTAGTCTCTGTGAAGAGCTTTAAAGATGCAATGAGACCACTGATGGGTCATTAGGTTGCTAATAAATAGCCAGGATGACACATGAGCTAGAAAGAGATTTCCACTATTGATCCATTTACTCAAGAGATTACTGCATGGGAAACGATATAATGCTATTTTAAAATTGAAACGTCCTTGGGAGTGAAACGGACGCAACCAACAACGACAATGGAAGTTATCTGGATTCTAGTTGAAGCTCATGTTGTGTACGAAAAATACGTTTTGCCTCCATCAGCTCCTCTGAAGTACTGACCCAGCTGCTTGGATTGTCCATCCTCCATCATCACCCAAGTCCAAGTGCTTCCATTCCATACACAAAGACTCCCACAGTGGGGGGTTTCCGTCACGTTTCCTCCTTTTGCACGCACACAAAGGAGATCCATTTCAGTTGCTCCGCTACTTTCCGCTTATAGTTTCTTCTCACTCCTTCCCCTGAGGGAGCAACTGCTGTGGGGAGGCGAGGGGGGCACCAGGTGGATGTTTAGAGGGAGTTTAAGCTTCTCCTGCCTCCAACAGGGGGGCAGGAGCAACCAATCAAAACATGTATTTTGGCAAGCCTGTCAGGAAGCAAAGGAACTGATACCAGTGCCTGTAGCAACATTAAATCCAGCTTTAGGGTTGCAAGGAGATTAAAACTACAGAAATATTTTCACAGAAGCCTGACTTGTACAGCAGATCATAGCAGGATTTGATCTTAATCGGGAGGATTCCATCGTCCTTTCTCCCATCCATAGAAGACAAGAAAAATCTTGATCTGGTATTAATCACCAATTCTTTTGATTTACATAGTTAAACACAAGCTGTAAACAACAAACAAGGGCAGGAAAGCATCCTTGTTTCAAGCATCCCTATTAAAATTACCCAATCTGCTTTAGTAACTTTCTCTCCACTTGTTTCAGAGCAAAGCCAAGTGTTTGCCCAAACCATTCTCTGTGCAAAATTCAATACGTTTGTCATAAAATCTTAAATTGTTATGTTACGTGATGAAACGAATGGCATTTGTAATATTTAGCAAATCTCTCTACCCACTCTGGCCACTCGCACAAGGTGAGCAAGATGGATGGAAAAAAATATATAAGCCAAGAATGTGTGTTCAGAATCAAAACCAAAATGTTCCAGACAGGATTTCTCAATTCTTTAGCCGACTTATAATTGACTACAGAAGTGCTGAGAAAGGCTTTCCTTTTAAGTGCACTCTTTACTGGCGAAAGTTCAAAATGAGAGGGCAAACAGGACATTAACAGATCAATGAGGTGGACAAAAATCAAAATCGGCATCTTGGATAATTTCACAAGCAAAATGTTGACAATCAATGTCAATCTGGTCTCAAATCAGTAACTCTGCATCATGGGAAATATTAAGAACAGCTTGAACATAGAAGCCACTGCAGAAAGAGACTTTTTTTTGCCCTTTTTTAGAAAGATTTAGAAATTAAGTTAGTGTTGTGTTAGAGGATATTGAGCCAGCTGGAAGCAGGAAGATCCAGAAAGACTTTCCAAGGATTATTCTGCCAAATGAGTGAAACCGGAAGAGTTCAATGTCAAAACAGAAGGGCTTCTAAATGCAACATTTACCAAGCTTTTTTTGAACAAATATACATTTTTTAGACGTATGGTTGCATTTTGTTGTGCTGGGATAAAAAAGCATTGCATTCATGTGCATTGCTGTAAGATAATTACATCCTGCATGTGACTTAGTCATTCTGTATGTAGGTGTGAAGCTCGGATGCATGTTTGCTATATCTGACCTTCAATAACATTAGTATGAATAAAATAACATTTTCTTCCTCATATAGAATATAGGAAAAGTGGAGTCTTGTTTGGGAACACAGTCTGCATCAATCCAATTACAACCTGAGTCAAAAGTTTCAAAAGTCTTGGAAAAATTTTTACTGGATTTAGTTTGTGGGCAAAACATGAAGCTAAAAATGGTGATCTATCGAAGATTTACCAAAATACTTTAAATGCTGGAGAAAACGAATATATTTTCTGCAATAGTTGAAAACTCAAAAGTTATAGATTTAATTGGAATCCCAAAACTACATTTCCTGGAACAAGAAAATCAAAATAAATGGAGGAACTTTAAGTCATTCATCATCAAATTGGGTAAAAAAAAAAAAAAAAAAGACCCAAAGGTGGATACAAAATGTCTCTAATGTGGGCATAAATAGATTAATTATTCAGCCCAGTTCTTCTCTTTTCCCAAGGGAAAATTTTGTTTTTCAGGCATTTCAAACATTCAGGACATAAAACTCGCAAATCTTGATTCTCCATTGGTCCAAAATATCCTAGATCCAAAAAATAAGTCAAGTTCAAACTGCAAAAGGCCAAAATGTAAAAGAGGCAAAAGGTTGAGGACCCATTCCAAGACTATTTAAGCATCCATTAACCTACAAGTGATATAAGTAGGGTTCACTTTCATTAATAGGCTCAGAATAATGACCAACATATACATTTGACTGTTTCTAGAAGGGTTTCAGTCTAAACAAGTCAATCTAAATGTTCTTTAATTCATTTTGTACTCAAATAAAAAAATTTCTGCTATATCAAAACAGTTAAAATGTTGCTATACCTTTCATTTTTGAAGTTTTTTTTTGTTTTTGTTTTTTTTTTTTTGCAAGCAAAGCACTTCATTCTTGAACCAGGTTTGCACAAATACAGTTTTCTTTGTTATGAGCACCTTAAAAAAGGAGACCTCAAATTGACCCAAATTAGAATTGGCAGCTCAGACCCCAAATTCAAAGAATCGGTATGAGGCGTCTGGATTGCTACACTCCTAATGAGACCAGCTGGAATAACATCCGAGCTACTGGCAAATTTGTTCATCACTATGTAAACTAAGGATGTTTTTCAGGAGAAAGGCTCAAAAATAGTCTACAGCCAGAAGGGTTAAATGCCAGAAAAACACCAGACCTTCTGAACCAACAAAAGAAACCTCTTTGTGCAACTTCCAAAATAGGACACAAACAAAGCCATCCTGCCCCCCCGCATACACCCCAATGCCAACATTTGCTGTTGTTGGGAGAATACTGAGCAGGCCCCCGTTTAATCAACAATGATAGACAAGAAATGACTTGTGGTTTTCCCCTACAGACAAACCAGAAATGCTCAAATTTGTCGGCATTTCTTCATTATTACCATCAATCGTTATTAATTTAAGCCCTTTAACTAAAAGCTCACTTTCTGTCTGTGTGGTTGGAGAGCTTTTCCTCTGATGTGGATAAATGTTCCAAATAGTAAGAGTCCCCGACGAAGGCTGATGGGAAGAGATGTAAGAAGTGAACTGGGTCACAGTTGGGGGTTTAGCAAACCTGATGAATTAAACAGACTCTCTGAGGCAATAATGCTTTACACCCACACAATTTATTTAGGAATTTATGGGAATTGTTCAAATGAGAGGAGGCAGTCAGTCATAGAGCCGCCGGCTGACTTTTAGTGGAGGAAATCTCGTTTCACAGTATTGAATCGAAATGTTGCATCTAAACAAAGAACAAAAAAAAACAAAAAAAACAGTCATTTGTCCTATAACCTTCTTAGTGTAAGTCAGTTTCAATCTATGAATCAATCTTGCCATAAACAGATGGGTTTCTTAGACTAGGTGAAAAAGGGCATCCACAACAAAGTGAAGCAATTTAAAAAAAAAAAAAAAAAAAAAAAAAAAACCCTTTAGGAAGTCAGCCTGATGTCAAAGTAGCATTTCTGCCTGGGCAGTGAGAGGAAATGAGGGGGAGGCAACCAGAGTACTGGGGACAGGCAGCATGCCAGCAGGTTGACTTGTTGACAGCCCAGACCACCGTCTCATGAAAAGAGCAGGAAACGAACGGCTTGCATGTACAGACCTACATGGGGGACAAAGTGCAAATGTGGTCGCAATTGAACGATATCGGAGAAGACGTATTTGTGGAAAAGACACAGAGCGGGTAATATCGCTGCCCACAGAAGCTGAGGTCTGAGAGTTATCGGTAAAGCTGCAGTTGATCCTCCCCACTGTGATCTTTACAGAGAGGCGGGGAGCGGTGGAGAAGTGAAAACAGTTCAATCTCAGGGAGGGCAGAGAGGGGTCTACGATCGATCAATGTCACAGCCGCGGCCTCAGAGCCGACAGCCAATATACACTAATATTACATACCTGCAGCCTGGGAGAGATTTTCATGGTCACTCCTACGACTAAGTATGCAATATTATGGACACAGGACACGAGAGATGCTAATACAAAGAACCTGAATAGGTAGCTGGGAAGGCTAGCACAACAATATTTACACACTATTGTGTTTGAATGACAGGTGTAATAAACTACGAAACATAAATGCCAAAGTGTTATGAGATCAGCAGTTTTTGTAACCAAATTCAGAAAGAAGGGAGCGCCAATAAAGGAACGGACTTGATTAGATTGAAACCTACATGCCACAGTCTTATCTGCAACACACACACACACACACGCACACACGCAGAGATTATTAACCGATCTATCAAGCATTGTAGAGGTGAAACAAGATTTCCTGTGAAAGTGAAGTCAAAGCTGATATTGTTGGAGACTCTGCTCTTCAGTCCATCCAAATGAGTCGCAACACAAACATATGAGTACACACTTCAAACATCAAATGTCTTAAATTTACATTAGTGGGTGTTTTCAAAACTCAACTGAGAATTTATTTCAATAAATAGCAAAACGTTGCGCAGGATGTGATAAAGACGTGTAAAAAAAAAAAAAAAAAAAAAAAAAAAAAAAACCAGGATGCGGAAGATCTTCTGTATCTACAGTATGGTGTTTTATCATCTTCAGACATGTAGCCTGCTGAGGCCAAAGTGAACGCACGCGTGCAAAATAGAGAGCACAAATTCACATATGAAGCACACACACACACAAAGTGTATCAGGGGATTTCTAGGACAGGTGAGTATGGATTGAGAGCTGGGAGGGGGTGAGAAAAAGCATGTATGTGGAAGAGAGATAAAGGAGGGAGAAAAAAAAAAGACAGTGGCATGGACCCTGGGAAGTGGGCTACGAAGAGAAAGGGAAGAAAAATCCAGACAGAACGGGAATGGTTGAGCAGTAGCTAAGGAAATAGAGGCAGGGGGAAAAAAAAGCTGGGGTCATCACAGTGCGACCTGCTGTCTCTGTAAAGAGCTCACCCTACGAGAACCAGCCAGGAAGAGGAGGCGGAGAGAAAACATGAAAACATGAGGGAAAAGAAAACCGATGAGCAAAGGAGAAATACAATGTGATTTCTGTTTAATTGAAGCACTAAAAAACATCGGAGCAGACTTCGGAGGGAAATTCAGACGCCACTGCTCTGTGAGCTCCTCGCCGAGGTCGTAACCAGCTTCCTCCATCTCCCACATCTACGCCGATCCTGGTGTTCGCTCTGATCACAGCTCATAAATTCTCAAGGGGTCCGATCTATAATACACTTGAGAACCAAGATATTGCATCCAGAATTCGGTGGGGGTCATACGTCCAACTTTATTAATTGGAAGCTTTCCAAAAAGGTTTACGATTTCAGCTACTCAATTGCCGAAACTGAAATTACGTAAGCTAATTTGATGAAGTGACATTTCTAATAGAGAAATACTATAATATGTCAATGTAAGGTTTTATACAGTCCCCAGGTGTATTGCTTATTTGAAGGTTGTCCTGGAGAGAGTCATTAACAACAAGGTTAAGTCATAAAATGTCATTGCTGAAGAACTTATTTGTATTTTCAGTGTACTAAATGGAAAGAAAAAAATGGTCGACAAAAAGTACAAATAAGAAAAGGCCTTGAGAAGACTATAAAAATAAATCTATTGAAAATTTAGTTAATTCACAAGGCCTGAGTCTGTTTTCCAAAAGCCCCGAGATTGAGCTGGTTTTATTAATATGTTAACAATGAAGCGAACTCATTCGTTTCAGTGGAAAAAAAAAGACTGGAGGTACGTGTAACTATCATCAAATGAGGTTTAAAATGGTGCTTTGAGGTCACATTAGTGCTTTGGGTTACTCCAAATCAATGACCACTTCCTCTATGATCAATGCACGGACGCCTGAAAAACCGGACACATTCGAGCCAAAAGCTGATGCCAGTCCAGGAAACGAGTCTTGTGCCCTAAATGAGAAAATCAAAAACAAGTGTTTCTGCATGCATAAACAGCTCCTCTCAACCTGCCACTCACGGTGATTGCCACTGGCAGCCGCTCTTCATTTATGAAGGGAGGTATGCCTGTCATTCTTCCCTCGGCCCACACAAACAGCAAATACACAAACATGTCGCACATGCCTCCGTTGCCTCCGCTGCAGGGGTGCTACTGATCAGTTAAATGGTTGAATTCCTAATAGGACACATCCCATTAACATCTCTGACACAGAAATCACAGACTGATATTGAGGAAAGAGAACTTCCACCAGTTCGCCATTCAAGCCGCTTGGAAAAACGAGACGAAAACAAAAGCAGCGCGTCTATTAAGGGATGCCAACCAAATGACGTTTGTTCCCCACAATTGATAACTTCCACCTACTTTAGCGTACTGATTTTCCAACCCAGATGACATATTTTGATGTTTAAAAAAATTTAATGAAGCTCCAATGAGATTACTTGAACTGTGTAAGTGGCTGCACCTGTTAGAAGTTAGAATGTTAGATGTTAGAAGTCGGTCATAATCCAGCTGTTCACGAAGTGATGCATCTCACATCAATGCGCACCACAGGTTGCAATAAAAAATAAAGCGATGTAAATCACTTCATATCAAACAATGACTTTGTATGGCACGTGTGCTCCACACACAATCATAAACCAGCTGACAAATGAGCATTTGAGATCTAATCTACAACACTGCTTTACAGCAGTGTGGGACTAATTGTCAAATGTAAATGCTAGCGACGACTTTGAGCAAATAGCAGGATGCGTACTTCACAACAAAAAACAAAAGTAGGCATCGGTCAACTCAATGCACAAGAAAAAAAAAAAAAACAATCGTTGCCTCATTTTTAGAAAAGAAATTCTAGTTTTTACTTTGAAAGTTACATCTTTTCTCATTTTCTGTTGCAACTAGCTGTGTAATAGAGATAACGCTAACTCAGGGTTGGACAATAAATCGGTAATATGATTTATTGTCCAACGTCAACTACGACACAAGATGAGTCTTGTGCCCTAAATGAGAAAATTAAACACATGAGCAATGTCTATAGAGCCACACATCATTCTGGGAGATGTAGGCTCAACCTCTCCCCGTCAAGCTAAGCGAGGTTGGCTGCATCAACTAACTCACGGTCACCTAGCAACAGCTTGCACAGCAGCCGTCTCAGGTTTTTCCACCGTTCCTCACAACTGCTTAAAAATAAAAATAAAAATAAAAATGGTGTTGAATGCAGATAAAACAGGAAAGGTAATGCCACCACTTTGGCAGCACTTTGGATGTGTACAACAAAATTATTTACAAAATTATTGCCAACATTATTTATAACAATTGTTGACACAATTATCAATATTGACTGATATGAAATGCTTGTATCGTGATAAGCTTTTCAGCCATATCATCCCACACTAACTTGTAACAAAATACTCCTTTTGAATCCCTCCATCTTCAGAAATGTGCTAAAATTTTCCTCTAAAAGACACATTCTTGATTACTGAATTATTTTAACTCAATTTTCTGTTATTTCAGTATAAATGTCAGTCGTCACCCCAATCGACCCTCAATTTCTTTTTAAAAGTTGAGGCCGTCACTGACAGCATTTTTTTCTAATTCTTGTTTGATTGCTGGCTCGTAATATTATAATGGAGTTTCATAATGGGGTGAGTTCTTGGTCAGTGAATGCATTTTATTACCAAAGCATTTCATTTTTGCACAGAACAATTTGTACAAAATTGTCCGTTAATCCAGCTTTTTCGTAACTAAAAATTTGGATTTTGAACAGACGTCTGTCTTTAAACTACCTTATCAGTACAGTTTACATTTCACATCATGCAAACTTTAACACAAGCATAATGTGGATTATTTGGAAATTGCTACACTAACTTTTGATGTTACATTGTGTGCATGAACATCCACATATACGCATGAATTAAAAAAACATTTGGTGTGTATGCAAATTCATACATTTGCTGGCTTTCGGATTTTCTTATTTTGCCGATAAAACAAATGATCTACAGGTTGGATGAACATGACCTATAATTAAACGAGCCAACAGAGTTGCAAATGAGACAAATAATTTATGTCAAATCAAATTGAAATAATGGTCATTAGCATTACTATATGCATTCTGGTTAACTGGTAATCACTCAACCATGCATCTGCGAGATGAGGCACCATCTTCCTTTTGTGAGCTGCAAAGGAAATGCAGCTAAGACCCCCCCCCCAACCCGCAGTCTATCTCAAAAACCACATGTATGTGGACAGCATATGGTTTTGTATGAGTCACATAAACCCGTGAGCCTATGAAAAATCAAACAATTGACTTTAATAGCACAAACAATGGGTGTAGTAGAGCTGAATGAGTGTGCCGGAAAAGAAAAAGTTTTTTGTTGAGGCATTTGCTTCGCTGACCCAAGTAAACTACTGATGAACAAACACATCAAGCCAGTCGTATGTCACAGGTCCATGTAGATTTATGCTCACTATTAAACAGCTGAAATAAAACTAGATTGCTGAAATTGAAAAATAAACAGAACTGTCCAATCTGTTTTATTCACAAGGGAGCCTAACATGTGCTAAATGATTCTCTAGTGACAAGAAGCTAGTTTGTATATCTGTTGGCAAGACACACAGCAGAGAAAGGCTTCCATCTCTACAAAAGGAGATGAAGCAATTACATGCTGGTAGGTCTCACCTCGCCACGCCCCTGTTTCCCACCATCCCCCCATGCGTTGCCCTGGGGTTTGCTGCATTAAGAAATCATGGGTATAATGGTGGAATGGGCCTCAGGGCCTCCAACCAAAACAACCTGCTAATCCCCTGCGGAGTGGGGGGATAACGAAGGGGTTGGATTTGAGGGTAAGGCAGTCGACCTGACAATGAGTCCACCCCTGACACGCGCCAGCACCCTAACCACCCCCCACCACCGCCCCATCGACTGGCGACACGCTCCCAAGGGAGGAAGACGTAATGTCAGCCAAGGGAGAGTAGGAAAGCCTGAGGCCTCATGTTCGCCCTCTATTTCAGCCAAGCATGAGCATTCTATCATGCTGCAACCTTTGCACTTTTTTTTTTTTTTTTTTTGGTTTTTTTGATGCTCCGAGCTCGTTTTGCCACAGCACTCGCAGAAAGAGAAAACAGATGAATAGAAAACGATTCTTCTCACAACCGCTGGCGAAGAATTCCGCTTGGCCGAGAGCGGATCCGGGACAGGCTCGTTAAAAATGTTTTAATTACTTGTCTGAATTCTGATGAGCAATGACACGGTTGATTGGCTGAATCAAAAGACCTTAATGGGAGGAAAAAAAAAAAAAAGGCTTCACCCTGTCGAACGTCTAATCTCTCCAAAATGTAACAATGCAGCCTCAAGTGGTTTGTGTAGCCAATGGGTGAGTCAAAGGGTATGTGACATATGTGACAGACTGTTCTTTATGTTCTTATAGACATCGGTGGATATGTGAGTCGTTACAAATCAATATCACCACGATGTCTTTTGTTATTCTGATATAATCTCAACCTATATGCCGTTCAAGGAAAAGATACAAAGCACTGCTGAGTCTAAACTCTCATCCCCTCAATTATAGAATCAGCTACACCATCTCTCTTTAATCTTCTAACATTCTTGTAATATTTTATTAACCAATAATTACCCTACTAATGACCTAATGTGCATCCGGATATCAACCTGCTAGGACTCCATCCATATTTCATGAATGGCATTGGCTCCCGTCATCCAGGGCCCCACAATAAGTCAAATTGACATAAAACACCACAAATTCCCAATTAGACAGAGAGGCGTTCTGAGCTCATCCCCATTTGCCCCTGAGATCAAATGCTCCAGTGAGGATCTAAGGAAACTCGACCATCAAAAGAAAAGAGAGAAGAGAATAAAAAACAAGGTTCCCTGTCAAAGAGGGGATAGTCACGTTTAAAATGGCTAACGTAAGGAGTTACAAAGATATTACTGACTGGTGTAACACACACACAAAAAAAAAGGCTGTTGCAACGTTGTACAAGCTCCTGGGAGATACTTTAATAAACTGGCTATTCTTTCCAGAGATTTCTGGTGGAGGTCAAAGGTAAGGACTGGTGGTATGATGGTTTGTCCTCCCAAATAAGCAGTCTGGCTTCCAGTATTCTGATTTTTTTGTCTTGTAATAGCATGGATTACTGGAGACACCTCGAGTTATGATCCAAGGTTGTAGTGAAACCTTTGCTATATTGGAAAAGCCCATAATTCCACAGCTTGCATGCACCGACACACCATTAGACAATAACAATACTGGGATTTCTACAACAAGTTTTATATTAACTGTGGTTCACTTATTCTTGGTAAAACCTAAGTAGGGCTGTTGAGCATCAGTGATTTTGTTGCACAGTAAGATTTACACCTAAGCCATATAAACATGTGTGTTCTTAGACTGTAGACGTATCCAAAGAGCACGCATGTGCAGGGTTACAACATGCAAATGTCAAACAAACCTCGGACCTTCTGTTGAAGACAACAGTACCGATGATACACCCGAAGTCTGTTAAAAAAAATGGCAGAATGCATTCCCAAACATTCCGAGGTCAATCTCGTCTGAAGAGACAGTGCACTAGGTTCAGGTGTTCCCAGTCAGCTCTCGTCTTCAAAACATTCCCCACTTTATCTGAAATACAAAGAATTGCTGGTACAAACAGGAATCACTTCCTCTTTGCTCCCCTTCAAAAAAGAAAAGCACTCAGTTTTTCTCAATCTATACTAATGTGTCATTTTGTAACATTTTTGCAACTATTGACCATTTCATGTTACACAAAAAAAACAACAACAAAAAAACATGTCATTACTATGGCACAAATACTGATGCTTTTGACTTTTGGTCATCAAATAAGCTTGTCCCTTTAAATTTCAATCTTCACCCTTGTGATGCTCCTTAAGCACAGAAAAGCTTTTCTCCAGTCCATATTGATTCAGCTGATCTAACAGAATGAGTTAAATCCTCTCCAGACACCAACCAGACAAACTGACCCTCTGATTTCATCCAGTTCACAAGCTGTAGCTTACGACTTAAAGTTGCGTCCACCGCTCTGTGCTATAAAACAGCTTCCAGTCATGTTTGCGTGCGTTTGTGCGCGCCTGTGGATAATGCTAGCTGAATTTCACAACAGGAAACACTGCTGTTCCTTCCTCAAAAGAGAAACAACTCAAGAGGAAGTCTGTGGCTGCCAACACGTCTTAAGGAATAAATCACAGCCAATTAAGAGACTTACTGCTGGTCTTGTGCAAAAACAGGGGGGGGCTGGACAAAAATTAATCCAATTAACTGGGCACCCTTACGAAGTCTTGGGACAATGGCAAATAGCCTCCAAAATAAATGACTTCCTTAAATTCAGCAGAGTGAACTTTGACAGCCGGATGTGGGTTTAAGCAGCTGAATGGGCTTAAATCCATTTGTCTCTGCAAACACATGGGTCGTGGGCTCTAGAGGAGTGTGTAGCACAGGATCAAATAAGCCATAACTGTGCAGCGATTTAAGTCAAAATAGGGAAGGGAAGCAAACACTCACCAGGGGGAAACATTTCGCAAAGCGGTCAGGCGACAATGACCAAACTGGAGACCAAACACTCTTCACAAACTGCAGGTGAGGGATATTTTGGGGGACACTTTTCAACGAAACACTATATGGTCCCCCCCACCCAAACCCAACCATAATCACCCTGTGGTAACAAACTGCAGTTTTAATAAGGTGGCAAACACTCCCCACTCATTGATTGAGTCCCCTTTGAATGAAACTGTTGAGGCATGCATTGACCGAAAGCATCTCCACGGAGCAGATCTCTCCAGGGAATGTCCATCTGACAGACTCGTGTCCCTCCTGATTGAAACAGCCCCCCCCACCCGCACCGGTGCAATGAGCAGCACCAGGTTTTTGCAGACAAAACAGGAGGACAAAAGTCTACCGGCTTTGGGATTGTCGCAACAACAATTGGCATCGCTCGCGTTGTTGTCGCTTGTTTTGAGTGCGTGATCCCCAGACTGTCTGGAACAATGCAATGTGGAGGACGCGCGCACACACACACACACACACACACACACACACACACACACACACACAC
>VMRN01000060.1:523505-545185 GCA_010277015.1 Poeciliopsis turrubarensis
CACACACACACACACACACACACACACACACACACACACACACACACGCACGCATACACACACACTGCAACCATGATCTCCACGCGTCCATGTCTATTTCACCCTGAGATCGCGCCGGGTAACCGAGGACCTCCTGATCACTTTTTTTGCCCTCCCTCCCTCCCTCCATCTATAAGGGCTTTTCTCTCGGATAATTTGGACAGACATACTCCGACGTTCAGCGACTGCCCGAAGCTCAGCTGGGCTCCCATTCAAACAGACAGAGCAGCAAAAACAGTGATTTTTTTTTTTTTATTATTCATTTATTTTATTTTATTATTTTTTTTTAGAAACGCTGTTCGGTTAATGTTACAGCGAAAACAGAAATAAAATAATAATAACAACAATAATAAAATAATAATAATAATAATAAAAACAAACAACAGGAGCGTCAAACTATGGGGACCGAAACAGCCCAGGAAAACGATGCTTTATAAATAACAATAATCCTAACAATAATAATAATGACAGAAAACAATGCCCAAGTCGTAGCTCGAGTTCACGAGCCACACGTTTGTTTCCACACAAATGCACTTGTGTGCGCCGGAAGAACATGGCAACCGTTTTCGTTTCACTGACAATGTCAATAATAATAATTTTAAAAAAAAGAAAAAGAAAAAAAAAAAAGAAAACGTGCAATGATTAAAAACTCACCGACGCCGTATTTCTCGTGTTCTGTAGGTATCCACATGTTTACGCTCGGGACATTTAAGCGAGCGGACGGAATGGCAGCGAAACGTCGGGCTCTGGGTGTGTGTGGAGCATTCTATCAGTGGGCTCTCCTCCGGTGGGTAGCAGGAGTCATTGTTTAGGTTACAGGCAGGAGAAAGCGTCGCCTCCACCACATACACCGCCGCCGCCGTTCCTGCTGCTGCTACTGCTTCTGCTGCTCGTAGTGGAACGGAGTCGTGCCGCTTTCAGGGTCTGTGGGAAACGCGGCAACCGCGAGTTTAGTCCGCATTCAGGGGCCGGCTGAGGACAGTTTTGCTCCCCGAAGTGCGTTGGTCTTTGTATGAAGCATTGCTGCTTCATACGGAAAGTCGTATGTTTAACCACGCAACGTAGCTACGTTTAGAGTTTAAGCTGCAGGTCCACATAGACCACACGACATAGCATATGATACTTGAGGAAAAGGTAAATGAATGGTGTTCAATTTTTAAACATGAAAAAAGAATCCTAAGATGTTTTTTTTTTTATTATAGATAATCCCATTTACTTGGATAAACCTCAAGAAAATCCAAGTAAACTATTCTATTTAAGTCACCTGTTTAATAAACAAGAGCCCAGATTTACCACTAAGAATAGTTATAGCCTACATGCTGTCTGAAAGCACCCAAGATTTGCAAGAAAACACTTACGAACAACCAGCATTATGAAAACAAAACACCAAAAAGGTCAGGGAAAGTCATGAGAGGTCCAACACAAAGTTTTAAGTTCAATCCACATATCAAATTATGATGTTGGAACAAGCCTGGCGCGAATCAGAATTTATTTCCTCAATACGATTTACCTCGCACGATTAAACCAGCCAAGGACATTTTTCAGTCCTTGGTTGAAAAATGTTAAGGGTAGAGCAAAACTGCAAGGTCAGCATGAATCAGAGAAGCAGAAGTCAATGGACGAGCTGCAGAGAGGCGAAGCTCAAGTCGTAGAATTCGTCAAACTGAGACCTGGCCAACGTGAAAGATGTTCTCCTGGTCAGATGAGACCAGAACCTACGTTTCTGGCCCTTTGGGAGCATTTGATCACAAACAGAATGCTTGCAAAACAATGGAGATTGAGATGAAAGGTTCCCCATTCTTGCAGGCATGAGCAGCTGGAGTGAAGTGTTCTGCCAAAAACATTTTCACTTCAGGTTGCCTGAATGGGCCCTCCATAGTGTAAGCATAGCAAGAAAACATGGACACTGGATAACAATGCTGAAATCCTTAACATTTCAATCATTTCTGGTTCAAAATAATAAAAACAATTTTTTAAAAATCAGGTTGTTCAAACTTCAGTTCCTGCGAAGGAAACCACACATATTTCTACAAGGAAATAGATTGATGTTTATTAAAACTTCAGTCTGCCTTTTGCTGTTTGAACATCATAATGACTGTGGCATCGGAATAGAAATGCATTAAAAAAAGGATTTAGTTCAAATCCAATGCCTATGTACTAACCTGCATGCTTCACAATTTCACTTAAATAAAGATCATTTTTAAAAGTACAACTCAATTTTTCTTGAATGATGGTATCATTATTTTGACTTGAGTCTAATGATAGTACATTCAAGTTGAAGCTGTGATTTCAGTAGGGGAATTTCCGAGCAGCACTTTAACGCAACTTCATTGGGAGCGAGGCGAGAGGGGGGGGAGGGGGGGAGAATAATAGCAAAGCATTCTGGGAGTTGTAGTATCACATTGACGTCAGCATTTCATTTTATGCACTTACAATTCCACATATCAGCTGACCATTAGGTTTGTTTTTAGTTGTTCTTTTTTGATGATATATATATATATATATTTTATTTGCTGTGTGGGGCCATAAATGAAACATACAGTGATTAACATTTTGACAGAAAAATGCATGTTCTGTGCATAGGGGATCATGGTAGTGATTTAAATCATGACCTTGGAATAGTGTAGAAGCCTCTTGGACAGATTCAGTTGGCCGGGACAAACCGTGCATGAAAAATTCATGGGAATCTCAAACGAGGGAGCAGAGAAACGAACTAAAATATCAAAGAAAACATTAAATGAAAATCATCTGACACAAATTCACACAGCTCTGTCCCCCCCCCCCACCCCCCCCCCCCCCCTTCTTTCCTCCTGCTGCTCCCCCTCGCATCACCTGGGTGTAGCTGCTGTTGCCTTCAAGTACAAAGGATCCTGACAAAACACCCTCTCTGCATTCCTCGTGCGGCGGGTAGTGCGTTTAAAATTCTTTGAAGTGTCAAAAGTGACTCGTTTCTTTGTGCCTCATCGCCAGCTCAAATGTCCACTTTACCCACCCCACCTTTGTAGTTCGCAGGGCGGATTGTGAGCAGACGCACCGCGAAACAGCAAGCGACCTGAGGCTCTTCCTCATTCACGTGTCATGGTAACTGTCATGGTATGCTTTCTTACAGAGTGGGATTATTTTTGTCATTGTTACTGTTTTGTTTTGTTTTTTTTTTTGTTTTTTTACAGTGAGTTTAAGTGTTGAACCTCTACATCCCATAGCTTTGATATTTGTGATTGGTGAAGGCTGGAAGTGTTGGAATGCTCCATTTAACACATGAATAAACCATGAGCAAAGGAGTAAAGTAAGCCAAGAAACCCCCTGGAATCACCCCAGAGAGGAGAGGAGATTAAAGCCAGAGTGCATTTTCTTGTATACGAAGAGGAAACAAGGGGTAGTTCTACACCGCCAAAATGAATGATTGAGCTTCCCATTTAATGTAGCGATAAAGAAGGGACGAAGTGATTAGGCAGAAAAAAAAAAATTGCCCGAGCTGGAATGATGAGCCAGTCGGGTTAAGAAAGTTGGATTCTGAAGTGAGAATCTTAAGAATGTTTTTTTTTTTTTTAAGTAAAAATCAACAAGGACGCCCCCTGATGTGAGAAGCCCAATTAATACAAAAGGGTCCTTCTACTGGCAATAAAAGCTCAAGTGCAAAAGTATTTCTTTATTTTATGCACTCAAAAAACTGGCAGAATCCTCACTGGCTGTGCTTAGTACCTACAACTGACTTATTGGGATGCAAACAGTCAGAGTATTTAGAATATTTTGCAGTAGAATATGTATATATATATATATATATATATATATATATATATATATATTTTTTTTAACCCTGGCAGCCATGTCAGATTTTTATCTCGGGATTTGTGAAGACGCTCCAACTTCGAATTCCATCCTCAGGGAACGTTTCATTTGGTTTAGTGGAACTAAGAAATACTAGCTTCCAAGTCCAGATCGTTTACAAGGTACACCAAGTAGTAAATGTTACTGGTTTTCCGACGGTTAAGTCGGGTGAGTTCCCACTCCAAGATCCAAGTTTCCACTCTTTAGTTAAGCAGGACTCACCAAGATCATCTTTTCTGCACCTTCCATTTTCAAAAGTTACTACATTTTGGAATAACTTTTCCAAAAATCTATTCAAAATTTTTGGAATAAAACAACCTTTCAAATGAGATACTGCAGCACTCTAAAGGCCTGATCCAAAGCCCCACGTTTATGAATTAAGGTTTTGCATTTTCTGAAAACTAATAGATTTTAAAATCACGCGATTCCATGTAAACAGCGGCTCTACAGAAGAACTGTACAAGCACGATCCTTCTGATTCTTTTTTTTTTTTCGTGTTACGTCACAAAAAAACCAGGGAGACAAACAAAACCTAATTTCTCACAGTTTCATGAATTACCACAATTGAGCTTCAACTATTAGCAGGTGCGTCGCAACGAGGATGAAAGAAAATGAAGAACTTACAGGAAAGGAGTGAGAGGAGCAGAAGATGGCACCGGGGCGAACGCAGCAGAACAAGCAGGCAGTGAACAATGAAAACCACGGAGCTTGAACGCAGAGGTGCGATCAGTGACATGGAAACCAGATGAGCACGACCAGGATAATAACAGATCATACCTGATCAAAAAATAAAAACATCTCTGGATCGCAGCAAGAGGTTTCTCACCAAACCTGTTAAAATAAAACGTTGAGAATAAAAGTTATAGTAGTTTTTGTTTTCTTTTCTGCTCTCCTGCTGACTTGTATATATTTAATCCTGATTAATTGCACCTCATTATTGACACACAGTACCATTTAATCTACTTCATAATTGTTCATACTAAGCTGTAGGAGATGGAGAAACAATATTTTGCTGTTGGACGCCATTACAGTGCTAGATTTCAGAATAATGACAAAAGACTTGGGCAAAGGGCTAAAACTGAGCTTTTCAGTTTGAGCTGTGTTTTTTAGACTAAAAAAAACAAAACAAAACAAAAAAAAACACAGGTCAGTTTAACAGCCTTTCACAAAAGTAATGAGAGAGTCAACATCAAAAATAAACCCAATAAAACGGAGTTTTATAAAGGTTCTGGGAGAACTTGGAAGTGAAGGTGCGTTTGCTTGGAATGACCCAAAAATAACTCCGAAGGCTAACAATCGACAGATGAAGTAACAACTGCTGGACAGAAGGGCAAAAAGACAGGGTGAGAGATCAAAGGTGGCATGTCTGCTCACTGAACAGACCATCAGAGGATTACTGTGTCAGATTTAGGGCACATCAAGCATCCAGCAGTGTTTTCAGGTGCTATTTTTTTCCACCCTTCCTGTCAGCTCATCTTCATCCCCGCCGTCTCATCTTTGCCCTCTCGCTCTGCCCCGACTCGACATCCCTCCGCCTCGCCACGTTCATCCCGAGATGTTTGTCCGCGGCGTCGGCCGATGAAGGTGGCTCGTCCTTTCCGCTTCTTGACCGCCGTCCTCTTTTCGTCTCCGGCCACGCTACATCTGTGGCACATAAATCAAAGCGGTTGGGGAGGAATTTCTGTTGCTCTCGCGTCGAACGAGATGGACGTACTAGCTTTTGGAGAACAAACAAGTTAAAGTAAACAAAGGTGGCCGAAGCGCTCCAGTTCCATTTTGGTGGAGCTCCAGCTTCTTTTTGTGCGTGTCCTCTCATTTTATGGGCTTCAAACCACCACAAGCTACTGGTTTAGAATGCCATAAAGTGGGAGTGCAAACACTGGGCCCGTCTCTAGCCCCGGCGGACGAATCAGAAGCGACACTGGCTTATCTCGAGAGACCATTCCATATCATGGCTTCGTAGCACTTTTCAGCTCTGATTTAATTCACACCAGGAAACGTGGGTCAGATGGAGGAGAGGGGGTGGGGGGGACACCAAACATATGCCTCCCTCAGCTCACACACAGCAGGCTATATCCTCACCTCCAGCAGAAGCAGGCCTCTAAATATAGCCATGAAAATAGGCTGTGCCTTGGTAGGGGAAAGGAAAAAAAAAAATAATACTCTTCCGTGCACATTGTACTGTTCAAAGACACAAGGAATCTTCGAGAGGAAGCGGAGTTATTTACTTTGCTTTTTGCAGGATTAGTCCTGCTTATTGCATTTTAGTCAAAGTCTAAGTTTAGTCGGTCCATGGATCACAAAAACACGTGAATCGTGCCGTCATGCCATACTAAAGGCTGTGGCTCAGCATAAAGATTTTTGCAGGAAATATTACTTACTGTAAAAAAAAAAAAAAACAACAAAAAAAGACGAATCAAAAAAAGATTGTTGGTTAGAAATTAGCTCAAGTTATAAACGACAAGTTGAGGATTTGTCATAACACCATACAAAAATATAAGTGCCCCCAAACTCCCTCAAGCGTCATGGCAACATTAGTTAAACCAAGCCGGAGTTCACTAATAATCAATTCAACAATCACTCCATTCATATATTCAGGCACTCCAAGGTTTCTTGTCACCGTTTAACGTCTTTGAACCAAAATTTCTATAAATCTTCTCTTCCTTTCAAATAAGTTTATCTCGACCAACCTGCCAGCAGTTGCTATAAATTAATCAGTCATTATTAAGTTGTACATGGTTGCTTATTTCACACTGATCCTCGCAGGTTGGAAGAAAACAACAAGAACGATAAAGCTGCGTCTACATGTTCTCTGAAAAAAAACTGTAGCATCACAGTTTTTCTCCCCTCTGAAGGATTTTCACTTTGTTCTCCAAGCTCGGAGTAAAAATAGTCTCTCATTCTCTCTCCGTGCAGCGGCGGTGAAAAGCAGCACCGTAAATGATTTCTCAGAGTTTTGAGGCTCCGAATCGCACTCCGGTCGCAGGTGAGGAATCGCAGCTCGCACACGGCGGTTATTTGTGTTATTTGCAAGAGTTTCCTGTGCTGTGATCAAATGTCTGGGAGACGCCGGCGTACCTTTCATCTCGGCTCTCTTCTCAAGTTTAAGTGCTTCTCTGATGCGCCGAGCTATACCGCCAAAAAAACCTCATGGAGCAGAAGTGCGATCCGACATCAAGATGATGTTCTTCTTCTTCTTTGCCATTGAGAACAAGTCGCCGCGATTGTGCGGTGTCTTGGAGATGAGGCAGCATTTTATCATTTACTAATTGGACACCTCCAGCCTGGTTACTTGGACTAGGTCATTATTTGAACCTACCAATAATACTTTTAGGCCTTCTATTTTAGAAACTTAAACTGCTAGAATGTACCATTTTAACCATTTTTTTTTCAGCTCAACTGTTTTAAGCAAGACGGATCCATGTTGAATTTTTCAAATTAAAAGTTTCCAACAAGTTTAATAGCCATAGCCAAAAAAAGGGGTCAAATCCTTACCGTGCCAGTAGTAACAACAGTCTTTACCTTTGTGTATGCCACTGACAGTTCTTACTGTTTTTACATATGTTGTTGTTTGACTATTTGTTATAGTCAAACAACAAATATGACTATATTTGTTGTTTGGGGTCTTGTATGAGTCTATCTCAGAGGTCCTCGAGTTAATAAGTGCTTCACCATCGTTACCTTTTTGTGTTTGGCATTATAAATACCCTATTGCCTATTTGCAGCATGTAAAACTAATAGCTGTCCCTTCAACAGATTTCCCCCCCATCTGAGCTGAGAGCCGTGTTCCCCGTTGCCAGGCCTCTTAGCTGGGATTGCAATTTTGCCATTTCCCTTTCCCTAAAAACTTAACGCGTCATAAGATCCAAATAACAGTCATCGCAAATTTTGGTTTTAATGTGACAAAATGTCGAAAAGGTCAAGATTACTACCTTCAGAGGGCACTTTGTGTACTTGCCCCCGGTAAGCGTTCACAGATCCCGAGACTGTACAAACAATAAAACCCATAACCCTAAAAAAAAAAAAAAAAAAAAAACCCAGAGCACAACTTCTACTCGGGTTACAGTTTTTGGGGTTGCGGTAACAGCAGGCCGCCAACGGCTGCGATTTTATGACTAACAAGCTCCGCTGGGCTCCCACATCTCCCTTGTTGTTGCTCACTGAGGGTGCAATATTACAGTAATCAGCCACCTGGAGCCCCGCACCCGTCAGTGAAAACACGACCGTGTCTGCGGAGCACATGCATACGTCCACGCACACACACATACACACACACACACGCATACTAGGCAGATGGCTGTCATAAACTGAGCTATCTGTCACAAGTTGAAAGCCCTCCTCGGCAATGTGTCCTGTTCACACAGCCACCGACCAACAAGTACCGCAGATCATATGACACGTCAGATGACGCCCTCTTCTTTTGTCCAGATTATTTTTTTTTGCCCCAAATTACAAATGTCATTGATCTATGATTGTTGGGGAGGAGTTGTGGAATAGCAAGAAATAAAATATTTCACAGGTGTAGGAACAAGGGGCATATGGAGAAGGGAAATGACTGCATGCGTGTTTAATTTATGTAAGCATTAAAATTTGTGGTTTCAGCAAAAAAAGGGGACATTTCCATTCTATAATGGGAAACAATGGATCACAAAAAGCTAAATATAGCGCACTCTTAGCAACTGTTCATTACACACAAAACAATTGTGCCAAACGTTAGGAATGTATATCAGGTTGTGGTGAGTTTGCGTCTCGTTGGACCAATCAAGTCCTTGAGCCGAGGCATCTAATCCTAATCCCCAAATGAAGGTTCGGATTAGAAGATAAAGTCCATTCTCTTTCAATCATTGATTTTCACACATCTAAACAACAGCCAAAAATAATAAATAAATGTGTTTGTTCTTTAAGTTAAGTGTTCGTGGATTTTTCTGTGGAATACAACCACTAATCATTCAAAGAATATTCACTAATCTTTTCATCTGTGGGGTTTTTTTTGTACTGCATTTCTAAAACATTGGAAAGAAGAGCAAGCTTGACAAGACTAAATACATAGTGGAGGGCTACTTGACATGCCACTTGGTGGCTTTTTCTAAGCAGCCGATCGAAGAGCGCCATTTACAGCCCTTGCCGATGATTCCCAAAGAGTGAAAATCACAAAAATTGTGGATATTAACATTTGTAGTAGTGCTAGAATGTTTTCCACTGTGCATATCAGGTATATTTGGTGTTTGAACTGTTAAATTGTGCTGCTATAATCACTTTTAGAAAGGGTTTTCATTATTTGCAGAGTTCAAGGTTATCCTCCCATAGAATTTGAGAAGGAAATCCTGCATGATCCATACATTAGGATGGTGCATTCATGGCGAAGTGGCAGTTTCTTTCCAAACACAGCATTTTGGATGTCCGCCAAAACGTTCAGCTGTGATCTTTTGCCGAGCAAAAAGAGTTTTTCAAAAACTCCTCATGAACTCCTTTCAACATTGACATTGCTCTTTAGGTTTGTGGGTTTCAGCAGGCGCAAACGTCCGAAGCTTCAATGGATTTGAACGCTTTTACCATCTCGAAACCGCACGCCGGTGGAGGCTTGAGAAGCTCCCCGTCTAAGAGCCGTTTGCTCTTTTTCTGGCTCAAGTTAAGCTGCTGGAACAGTCACTCGGCCTGTGGGAGTCGGAGCGAGGAGCAGCCTGTGCTGCACCGAGCGCAACTGCAACACCTACGTCCGCTTTAATCCTTCTAAAGAGGTGGTGCGTATGAGGTGAGCTGATAATTTCTGCTTTTCTGATTCACCTGATCCGCGGAGCATGAAAAATGCCACGAGAGGTACGATTAATCCGGCAGCTTTGTTTACACGGTCCCAAAAAAAGCACGCCGACATGTTTTCAACCGGAGCCTCTGGTAAACGTGACGACATTCAGCAGTAACAGAATCACCAACAGGGGAGGAGATTTAAGAAAATTCAAAAATAATTTTCATGATTACTCTGCTTAAATAAAAAATATATTCACATAATCCCTGATAGTAATACAACTGACTTGTACTTAGGGTTGAAACATGAATTAAAAACTACCAACTACAAAGGAGAGTGGAATAAGTAATTTGTTGGACTACCTTGAAATTCTTAATCATATCAAATTAGGAGCAAGTCAGCTCAAACACTGCTGGACTTTCATCCCAATCTGACCATCAAAGGAGTTTTTTGAAGCTTTCAGAAAACCCCGACCTCCACTCGATTTATGATGGATGCCCCCCTGCATTATATACGGCATCAGCAACAAACGCACACCAAAAAAAGCTGGGTAAAAGCGAGCGAGCGACCAGTTTAAATGAATCCAACAATCCAGCAAAGCAAAGCCATCGGCTTCTAAATGGGCTTCTCGCAAATTACCGTCGGGGAGTTTGTTGGCAATCTTTTCAAAATATAGTCGCTCAATTCACACTTAAAAAAAATTTAAAAAATCATTCAGATTAGGTGTTTGATGATCTGTACTCCTTAAAACAAAACAAAAAGGGTCAAAATAAGACTGTGCCTGCATGTCTTTGACTTTAAAGAGAGAGATTTGAATCAGACAGTTCTCTGTCGTCTTGTTAGATTGTCTTTTACATTTTCGTTGACATAATAAACTTTGCAGACTTACGCTGATGATCTTTGATTTTATTAATCTGACATTTAGTGGAAAAGTAAGCTGAGGTCAATGGAGCGGCTAATTGCATTCATGTGGCAATTAAGTTCTTTCATTTCCGTCATTATCTTAATATCATTATTATGGGGGAGCTCAAACGCCAGTGGGGACTGACTGCTTGATGGATCAAGAAAGGAGGAAACATGAGGAACTAGATATGAAAACGTCTGACAATATCGACTGAAAGCTGCGGCTGACACAGCGAGATGCAACTGTTATTATAATTACTAGACGATCTTCATAAGAGAGCAAGCGAAACCATTTTTAAAACAACATCTTAAGCATATTCTGACAGATGTTATCGTGTGTTTGAGTGTACGGCTCTGGCTTTTCAAGCAAACCAGAGGCAGGAAGGCTGATGTGGAAAGATAAGGCAACAGGATTACACATCGCAGCAGGATATAAATCAGCAGAGATTTACTGCACTGCAAAGCACAGCCAGGAACACTATCTCACCAGCTCCTGTGCGTATACCATTAGCAACTGCTGGGTCTTCAGAAACAAAAGATCTTTGCAAATGGAAATGATCCACTTATTTAAAAAAAAAACAAACAAAAAAAAAACGATTTGTTGTTTGTTCAGTGGGAAATAAAACGTTTCCTTTCCTTCAGACGAATGAGATCAAATTCCACCTACAACATCTCAGGGCTTAGCAAGAGGAGTTTATTAATGAGCAACGACTGTACGGCAGTGCTCCCATCACTATCTCAGGTTTTGGGTCGTCGGATGATCGGCACGGAACTGATATTCCACAGGATTCCCAAGCTGCATTTTCTTTCTGTCTGCAAGACAACCAGTAACTTGGGGTTACTTCATAATCCACAGGAAGAAAAAGTTGAATCCAAACAGCCAAAACTGGAAAGGCACGAGATAAAACGACTGGCATCCGTGCAGGATTTAGACACGGTCCAATCGAACAGTCAAAAACAAAATCACAGCAGTCTCTTGCATGCTGGCGTACACGATAATAGCATGTACAGCAGTAAATAACCAAACCTGCTGTCGGGTCTCGGTCAGGTAGCCCAGCCAGGCAAATTGCATCATTCATATGCGACCAAATTCCCTTTTGAAAGCTAATGCACTCAAAAAAAGACAAAGTTTTTCCCCAGGAGAAAGGATGCAAGCATCCATTTTCAGACACATTACACCTCCTTTACTCACCATTTAACGCTAATATTTAACAACTATAAGATCTTAAGTTACAAACAATTCAACCAGGATGACTGACTACCTTAATCCTGTAATTGTAAAGATTAATCGTTCCAAAAATTGCTCCTCTTTTTCTGTGCAGCAGTGTGTAATTTCTGTGCTCCCCGAAAACAGGGTTTAGTGCAGAGAACACTGATGAAAACCCTTAATAGTAGGGCTTTGTGTGTGTGTTTGAGTCGAGTTGCATCCAGGCACAGATGAAAGGCGCTGGAGGGCAGGTCCGTGCCTCCTGGCTCAGTGGGAGATGCAGCGGGGCTTTACTCTCATAGCGGTCCGATGGGGAGGCTCAGGCGGCTCTAAACTGCTGCTCCACTCACAGCGGAGGCCGGAGACGCTGACGCAAACGCAACTGGAACTCAAACGGCGACAGAGTTTCATGCAGCGTCATCCAACGAGTGGTGTCTTGCAGATTTTCAACCAATTCCATTTGAATGGACAATACTGGCGTAAATACAATGCCTTGCACAAGATGCTGGTTTCCATCCGTGGTATAAATCATTTGTGAATCTCTTCACATTTTGACATCATTCAGCCGTAGACCGCAAACTATTTTGAGATTTTGTGGCTGCAACATGGTTCATAATTGTACGAGCATACGGAAAATACCTGAAGATTAACAATTTGAAAAGTGTGGAGTGAAAGTGTTTACTCCCCGATACTCCAATTCCTATAAAGAAAATCCAGTGCAACCAGTTGCCTTAATAAGTTGCCTATTTATGTAACACTGCAATTGAAGCATTGCCCTCTATTTGGACAAAAAAAAAAAAAGCACTCCCGCAGCATGATGCTTCCACCACCAGGTTTAGAACACAGGTGGAGTCTATTTTGCAAACTTATAAGTTAAAAGAAAAAAAAAAGGTGAACTTTATCATTAATTTTACATTATGTGCCACTTTGCATTGGTCTGTCAAATCCTAATAAAGTCGATTACCATCCTTATGGGTGCAGCGCAACTACATGTGGAAAAGCTCAAGGGTTTGCGCGACAAAAGCAAAGATCTGCGCACATCTGATCTGTTTGGGCGTCCTTCGAGCCTAACTCTCGGGGGTCTTTGGCGACGATGGAACGGTCGGGTTGCGTTTTCAATCCGGCTGCAGCAGCTGGACAGTGACGCGTCAGCAAAGCTCGTTGGGAATGACTGAACAATCGAGAAGAGGGCGAAGGACCGAGAAGCAAAATAGTTGGAGCGGCAGCTGCGCGCCCATGATTTGTCACATCCTGTAATTTATGTTGAATCAAAGCAAACCAATCAGGCACCACCCCACTCCTCCACACATCCCGTGGCAAAAGAAATAAAGACAGCGTTTCTAAATAAGTAGCGCATTAATTAACTCTGCACTAGGATGCGGGTTTTCCACTAGAGGCCTTGAATGAATTATCGTCCATTACTAACCTTTACTGTGTTTGTTAGACTCTCTTTTTGTCACACTGACCTCATTCTCTGTCTCGCTCCTTCATATTGAGCCTGCCAGACATGCTGAAGTCCCGGTGGGTTTTCCTTTTTGTTCAAACTGCCACAAACGACGCCGTAACCTTTAAAAGCCCTTTGACTTGGTTTCTAACATAGATGTAACAGCCCAGCTTCCTGATTTGCAGTCTGAGAGCCAACATGAAAAGTAGCATTTAAAAATCTACATCTGCTCGAAAATGTGAAAAAAAAAAAAAAAAAAAAAAATTCTAATGCAGGTGAGAGTTACACATTTGATTTGCGATTTTGTTGCAAGAAAATCCACCTTTGAGAAAAAGTCACTGGACAGACGTGACCTCGTTTTACCATTAAAGAAAAGCCACTTAAGTCACCACTGCTCTACAGAGCCCGTTATTGCTTCATTCATTTTTTTAAATCTATATTTATGTCTGAGGACCGGCTGCAGACTGCCGTCTTAAATCCACCGACGACGCTTTGAGGCATCCCAGCATGTGGTTCACCTTCACGGTGAGCAGATGAAGGCAGCTCATTCCGTAGACGTTTCTGACATCCAGACCCAGATTGCGCGCCCTTTACCTCCCCCCCCCCCCACACCCCCCCCCCCCGGGGGCGTCTTCACGGTGCTTTTGGATCTACTCGGCTGTTGGCAGCTCCCGTACAAGTGCAAATGCAAACACCGAAATACGATCTGTGAATCTTTGATCTCTGTGTTGGGCGCGTGCATCACCGCGGTGGAATAGTGGTAAAAGAAGCACCTTGGAGGTGGAGAAAGCTTTGTGGGGGGGAGGGGGGCGAAAAAAAAAAAAAAAAAAAAGAATTTTTTGGAATTCTCCAGAGAAAGCGGAAAACCTTATTCATATACATGAGGCAGAAAGGGGGTGGGCTAGATGTCTGGTTTTCATTTTTCTGCCAAAAATACATTTTGAAACCAAAAATAAAAACATAAATCCACTGAAATCCTGCTATGTTTTTCACTGGATGTCCACAAGTGTCAGCAGAATGCATCGATTTGACAGCTGATGATTTCATCTGAAATGTCCCAGCGTCACGTGGAGGCATCTCTCGCCTCTTTCTGTCGACTCGCAGAAACATGCGGGCATGGGAGGGGTGGGGATTCACACACTGACAAACGCAAGTGGGGTAAACCACATGCAAGGGAAAACAGACACCCAGCTGCCCCAGCTTGAAGTAACACTCACTTCCACACTTGCCTATGAAAGCAGAATCAATACAGTCCGTGGAGGAAAAAGAAACTCACCGAGGAGACATGGATACGAGGCGAGCAAGGCAGAGAGGCAACATTCACACATTTAGGCCTGCAGATAAAATGAGAAATAGATTGCACATGCCAGCACAGATGCAGACAAGGAGAGAGGGGGGGGAAAAAAAAAAGATAGACACGTAATTAAGCTTTTTTTAATAATACGAGTCGGTGCCAGGGCTGTTTAATGGAGTTTATTTAGCTGATGGCAGTGAGGCAGCCAAGAATGTGTCCAGGTGGGAATGAGCACAGTTTCCCGCATCCAGCCGTTTGCACCCCATTAAAATCAAAGGCTTCCATTATGTTTTCTGAGCACACCATGATTAAAATCCTTTGCAACATGCAAAACAATAACATGGGATGTTGGCTCAGCCTATGGTGGGGTTTTCTGTTTGTTTTTGATCATCAAGGCACAGTTGATTTCTGTAGGGGAAATCTAACGAAGGATGATGATATAGAACGGGGAACTGCACCCTTTGGAGTCCAAATAGGTATTTTTGCCCTTAGTTCAGATAAATGAAACAGATTTAGACTTGCAGATATTACGTGACCTTTCGAAGAAAAAAAGAAAAGCTTATTTTTGATAAAACTACAGGAATTATTTTGTAATTTTTCTTAATAGAAAAACTGCTTTTTTTGTGGGTTTTTAATTTTTTTTTTTTTTTACGATGGCTACATTTTCTGATGCGGAATGCTGATATTTGCACAACGTTTCCAGCCTAACAGCAAGAAAAATAGAGCTAAATAAAAAATCACTGGCATTTTTAGTCTCATTCTGTTGTGAAAATCAAATGTGATCATTCCATGAAACTTCTGAATGACAGCCGAAGATTACAGACTCCCACATGAGATCTCTGAGTCCGAGACAGGGTCACAGTGCCAACCCTCAAGAGAGCTCTGAAACTTTAGACCGAAGCAGACTCATCTGGAAAACCTCAATGGAATAAACAGGGGAGTAAAAATATGGCAGTAGAGAGGAGTCGAGGAAGATTTTTGGGGGTTTTTTTTTTTCCCCCCAAACACCAGCTTGTTAAAATGGTTGATTCATCGCTAATTTTCACATTTCTATGTTACGCCGCTTTCCAGGCTGCTCAAGTTATGATTCCTTGAAACTAATTATGACTAGAAGTGACAGGAGACCATTGACCAAGTGCCAAGTCCAAATTGGAAAATACATTTTGTTAAAACAAAAAAAAAAAAATGTAATAGAACGTGTAAATTTAATAGAACGTGTTGAACTCCTGATTCCCAGTGTTTTCTAATACTCTGCCGTCTTCCCTTTGTTTCTGTCTATAAATTACGGAAAAAGCCATGGGCCTAGCACCTCCAGCAAGCACATTTTGCTCATCATTTACAGCCAGTCTGTGCACCAGACCGCCATACACATCTGAATACTTGCCCGAAGCCGTCAACTGCATTTCTCCGTCTCTATCATAACACGCATCTCTCTCTTGTTTGACTCATTTGACCACCAAATGTATTCCCACCATGACTGTTTCTACTTTTTTTTTTTTTTTTTTTATGATCTCTGTCTGATTTGCGGGTTCATCACAGCCGGTGTAACTTTTTTTCTTTTTTCGGGTTCTCTATTCAACGTTCACAGTCGAGGTTCACCCAAGACTTGAAGCCTCTGGGTCGGAAAACGGGGAAGCTGGGATTTACTTATCTTTATTTGTAGCCCCGGGCGGTGATGTGAGGGTTCAGGTAGAGCGCAGCAATGTTTGTGTCAGTGTAAATCAGCATCTATCCCGTCAAGGATCTTGCAAGAATGTACCACCTGAATACTGACTAAAAATAAATAAATAAATAAAACAGGTAGAATGACATGCATTATAAATTTGAAATTCAGTACATTTTGTGAATATCCATCAAGGGCCCGACTTGCTTCATGCCACTTCTTGGAAATTGTATGTGCCGATATTGTCTACATATAATTCCCGGTTAATAAGTCAAACATCACCGCTTCTGTTACAGAACATTCCAGGGTCATTTAAATACAATGGCTGGCACGAGACAGTGAAGTGTTTATGTTTATAGTTGGAATTGCACTGGTATTATTTGTACAGCAGTTCATTTATGAGCGACATATCAGAAGTACGGAAGTCATTGAACCAGCAACTGGAGTTGCATTGTTTTGATTTATTCAGCTTCAGAGTAGTTCACTGTTTTTCTTTGCCTGAGTGATCAACTTCTCTCTTCGCCAGCTTGCGCCTCCGTCTTGTTCTCATCTGTTGCCATTCAGTCGATTTCTGCCAACAGAGAACAGGTTACAGTACTCCAGCCATAAACAATTCAAGCTCTATGATCCACTGAGTCCCAACGCATTTGAAATAGCTTTGCAGCTTTTTCAGATAACGTCATGAATTCCCCCAAACTTTCTTCTACGTTTATAATTTTTATTAACTATGATTCCTAAGGCATAGAGTTGCAGTCAAAACAATGGCAGAGATTAAAAAAAAAATTATAAAAATTAAGATAAACCTACAAGAACAAGAAACCAACTAGGAATAATTAAATCAAGGGAATGTTGGGAGAAATTTGTGCATTGAAACTAAAAAAAAAAAAAGTGTATTTGAATATGAAGAATCCACATACCACAGATCAGATCAGTGCACTTTTGACTATTTATGTTGTCAGACAAATTCTGTTGAAATGATTTGTTTGGATTCTGCATGTCAAGGATTAATCCAAACCTGAACTCAACAACAAATGAATTCAATCAGACGTGCATAACTTACCAACGGAGAAATCCATTTTTGAAGTCGGCCCGGGCTGGTTGGGATGGGTCACCCCCACTAAAAATGAAACTGAGATTTGCACGTTCTACACCCTCTTCGCTTTGTCGGAAATCAGAATTCCTTCCTTACCTTTCTGCAGAGATTTACAACTGACTGCACAGGAAAAGCCAATGAGCGGATTCTGCCTGAAAGCCATGATCCTCCACCAGCTCTCAGATATATATTCCTTGGGCTCAGGAGGAAAAGGATGATCACCAAACCAAGAGGCGGTGTTTAAATGAGAATTTAGCTCCATGGCGTACAACAAAAATAAATAAATAAAAGTTTCTCATGGATTCTAATTATCACATGAAATGTACCAACAAATGTTGTGTTTTAGCTCCTTTTTATGCCTGTTGCACGTTTCACCACAGAGCACTTCATCACTTCTTACCACTCATTCTTTTATCTTTGTTTTTCAAGATATCCCCACATAGAATGAGCCATTGTCTTTTCTTCTAAAACTAATCAAAGCTCTTACGTAAAAAACAAAACAAAACAAAAAAAGAACCAACACTGCACTTCCCTCACTTTTGTAGCTATACGGTTGCCAGGCAACACCATGAACATCTGCCAGCCTGCATGGTCGCAATCTTTTTGTGACTAAAATTTAAACACTTCGGCCCTTTTTTTTTTTTTTTTTTTTTTTTTTTAAAACCACCTACTTTCTCTCGCCTCTGCACCTCCAGGTTTCCTGATTTGACTCAGCTCAGCTATTACGTACCGAACGATAAAAACAATACCAAACAGAGAAGTCTAAAAGGGGAACTGGAGTGTTTTATGGACACCAGATGACAGTGTGGAGTTTCCCCAGCTGACTTCCTGGACGCAGTGCCTTGACAGGAGCTTGAGGCTGCGTCCCTATTTGGGTCCTCTTTGAAGTCCTCCTCTTTATGGCCACGTTTTCATGTCTCTGCCAAGATTTGTCTGAACTGTACTGGGCAGGAGCTACGCGCTTTGGTATTTCAGCTGCTGGAAACCAGGTGACGAAAAAGAAAACGGAAAAAAAGACAAACAACAACAACAAAAAAAAAAAAAAAAAACAAAAACCAGCAAGAAAAAAAATCATTTTAAACATAGAATTTGCTGGAAGGTTTAATTTGCCACAGACCATCTTTCCACTGTTAAATGGGCTTACGAAAGACATTCCGGATTACAGACATTTAAAACGAATCAATAATCATTAATATCGACTGTTATGAAATAGTTCAACTTTAGTCACAGTTTTAGGGTTTGATATAGAGAAAAACAACAATTTTCATTTCCAATTTCCAGCCTAATGTGAAAAATAGATTTAAATAAAAATGATTTAACGTGGAAATTAAACGCTATTATTCCATGAAAAAAAAAAAAAAAAAAAGAAGAAGCTAAAATCTGTCATCCAGCCAAGATGCATAACTTGGATTTAGTTCCTGAGCCGCCTGGAAAGGAAGCAAACGTTCAATTGACCTTTTCAAACACAATCAGATTTAACAAAGCTTCTATTAGGCCACTGTTATTGAGCGTCTAAAGGAAAACGCACTGCTGTTGGAAAGAATCCAAGAACATAAACTGGTTTTACTGCTATTTTTTTACTACAATTGAAACAATTTTATGTTTTAAGTTGTTAATCTGTGTTAAATAGCTTTGAATATTATTAGAAATAATAATTTCCATTCAAGCTAACAGCCAAATTACGTTGGAAAGTGAGAATTTTGTCATGTAGAATCAGGTTTAAATGAAATATATTGTGAACATGTGAAGTTGTTTTATTTATATTTAGGTTTTTCAGATTTATTTAAGAAAAATCCACTAATTCATAGATTTTATTTAGTAGATGAAGTCTAAAACATTCAAAAGAAAATGTGGCTGAAATAACCGATTTTAAAGGTAAATAATATTTCAATATTTATTTGTTTATTTAGGCACCAACTTTATTCTATTGAACATCATCAAACTTTGGAAGTTTTCCAGTTTCCACAAACTTTAAAATAATTTTTTACATTAAAAATGGATAAAAACATCCAACATAATTATATAAAATCATAATCTCAAAGCTGTTGCTCAAGGGTTGTTTTCTACCACAGTTTCTCCTTCCACTGAACTCTCCACAAGTGCTTTTAACTTTCACACCATATACGACATCGGTGTGTTTTATCCAAGTTTAAAAAAAAAAAAAAAGAAGAAGTCGTCTGCGCTTTGATACACTAGTAATTGGACTTTCTTGTGAAGATCAGACGATGATAGAACTGTGGTTGTTGCACAAAAGAGAGCAATAACTTATTCTTAATTGCCTCCTGATTGAGTGCAATCACTTGACATTAATTAACATTTAAATCAACTGTAAGTCTTCAAGTCCACATACTCCTGTCTAACAACATCCATCCAACAGTGTTATAATTGGGCTTTTTTTTTTCCTGTATAAAAGCAGAATCTCCTTTAAGATGTTTATCTTATGTCCTTTTCACCAGTAGCACTAAATTCCACACTACATTTTAACACCTTTTGCAAATGTCAAATACTTGTACTAACTGAGATGTTTGAAAAAAAAAAAAAAACATACAAATATGTCTAAAATGTAGTTTGCACCGAGAGACCTTCCTTTAAAAGTTAACTGGAACAAATTGAATTTTAATATTCTCCAGCTCAAGGTGGATACGCTACCGTTTGGTTTGATGGACAGACGGCATATGTTTTTCTGTGTGTGTATGCACTAGAGGCTCGCAGAGAACGGATGCACATGGTAGACTGGCAGAGGGGGAGAAAACAACAATGAAGCACAGTCATCCAGCATGCCAAGCCAGAGAGATTCCCCAACAGATCTGCTGCTTTATTAGCCTGTGGGCACAATGTCTCGTCTCCAAGAAACCCCATTGTCTGAATGTCTGCTGCCAGCTCTCAAACACAAACACACACACCCCCCACGCACACACAAATCAGTAGTCTTCATCAATGCCTGCAGAATGTGCTTTGGAAATGTTTTAATGTTAATTCTTATTATTTTTCTGTCATCTCTTGTGCAAGTGAATTACTGACAGCCACAAATTAGTTGACACCTGTGTGTAGACAGGAGGGTTTTTTTTTTTTTGTTTTTGTTTTTACATTTCTCGCTGACCACTAACCAGTTGCATCAACTTTAACAAGAATTGGTCCAGAAATCTTCATGCCTGGCTTCCAGAACTCATTTCAAGTTACAGCTAACCAACCCTTTCTGTACTGGTTTGCATACTGGAGGCAGAAGGGAACAGTGGAACAAAGAGACAAATCGGCACAATGGAAGAAGGGCTTTTATAACAAAACGCAATTGAAAACGCTGTCGAGAAATTGAATGCATTTCACGCCTGGAGCTTTTCGAATATCTGTTTGTGGAAATCTGCAACAAGGGACACTAAAGTGGCAATATCTTCTACTCTTCCTTATTTTGGCTACTGTAACAATAAAGCTGACAATTTGAGAAGGCAAAACTGTTAACCATCAACTAGACCAAGTAAAAACACAAGCTACAAAAAAATGCAGCTTGCGTTTCTACTTGATGAACAAAGTGTGGTCAAAAATACAAGACACAAATTGCATTAAAAAATTTGTGATTAAAGATCCATGTCCTGAAAACAGAGATACCAAGAGATACCTCTCCATGGTAAGAGATATCTCTTACCATGAAGATGGTGTTTTCAGGACATGGTGGTGGCACCGTCATGCTATGGGATTAATGGTGATTGGAACATTTATGGATCTAAGTAATGGGGAGTCGAAAGAAAAACAGAAAAGACAGAAAAGACAGAAAAACAAACACTTTCCTGCACTAAACATGCAATGGAATGGTTCAACTAGAAGCACATACCTGTGTTAAAATGGTCTAGTCAAAACCCAGACCAAAATACAGTTTAGTCTCTAAAGTCTTGAAAAATTATGTTCACAGTTGGTTTGACTTCAGATTTGTTTAAGCTTGGGCTATTTTGCAAATACATAAATAAAAAAGCGTAAAAAGGACTCTACATCTCTACATCTGCAAATCCCATGGCTATTGCAGGTAAAAGTTGGTTCTAGGTATTAACTTTCTTGGTTTGTATTTTTAGAATTCCCGGCAACATTGTTAATGTCATAACATCCTCCCCAGTGCAACAAAGTTTGTTTGCAATGGGGCAAAATGTAAGAAGATTAGGGTATTGTGCGGTTCTTTGCACTTCCTGCAAATGGACAATTTGAGATTTTAACATAAAGTGTTAAGATGGTTCTTAAAGGCTTAATAACAGCGCAAACAATTTCACGTAGAAAGTGGCTGCAACACTTTAGGAGGGGCATCCAAGTTTGTTGGGATACCCAAAGAGCCATTACCATCCAGACACTTAGTGTTTTTAATCTGCTTAATCAGATGCCTAGGTGATAATCCCATTACCTTGTTTTTCTGTTTGTGTGTGTTTGAGAGAGAAAAAAAGAGAGAGAGAGAGAGAGAGAGAGAGAGAGAGAGAGAGAGAGAGAGA
>VMRN01000060.1:545195-635548 GCA_010277015.1 Poeciliopsis turrubarensis
AGAGAGAGAGAGAGAGAGAGAGAGAGAGAGAGAGAGAGAGAGAGAGAAAGCTTTTGGGCCTAAATGGATTTTTTTCTCTCTCTCTAAATAATCTGATAAGTCTTATCTGGGGTGCAAAATTCTTTCACGCAAATTACTGAACTGGATCCTTCAGCAAATTTAGAGCATGGATTTTTGTCCATGAAAGAGTCTTTCTCTAAAACAATAAGAGAGCGCTCACAGCAAAGCGTCCATCCAACAAAGGCCGGGTTTCAGAAGTAACTCAACTTGTCATTAGACGAATTGCTTGTACACAAACCGGCAAACCGCTGCTCCGAAACAGACAGTGTCTCAGTTGAGGCTTAAAGTTGTGATAAAGTGCTACTCCGGGTATTTCTCTGTTTTTCCTCGCCCTGAACATGCAGTCGAGTTAATTTTCTATTCTGTTTTACTGTCTTTGATCAAGCGAAATCCATCCTATCGATTGCTCTAAGGGTGCGGCGCGCACCTCGGCGAAGCCCAGAACAAAGGGCCTTTTAGCCCCTCCATCCCTCTGGAGTCCTGTTAAAAGGTTAATGGATTGAGATTGAAGATGCAAAACACGAGGCAGCGAGAAAGAAAACACACACACACACACATACACAAAACAAGAAAACGAGCGAAGATGAGAAGGTAATTACAGTGACAGGAGCGTAGCCTCGCTGTCTGATGAAGTGCTAAATCCTGTCAAAACAAAACGTGAAATGAGGGGAAATAATAAGAGCTTCAGTGACTAGCAGTCTCCATTTATGAGCGGGATGGGCAAATGAATTCTTTATTAACCAGCACTTTGCAGTTATAGTCGTCGCATCGGGGTGGTCGTTGGACAAACGCAAATGTAAATGTGAAATTATAAAGACTAATTTTATTGGGAAATCGTCCTGGCAAAAACGCATAGGTGCCTGTGACATTGGTTGTGGATAACCATCACCGTGGCAAAGAGGGTTGTTGCTATGACAGTGGGTTGGAGAACCGCTCAAAATTTAGCTGATCAGGGTTTGCAGATTCTCACACAACTTTGGGTTAGTTCTATACCTCTGTTTCTTTCTTTTTTTGGGTCATTTTATTGTAGAACTGCCGTCTTGTTTTTTTGGGGGTTTTTTTTGTATCATTGCCCTGCTGATGAGGTGAGGTCAAGCAACCCTTCAGCTATCAGGATGCTTTGATCAACTCGGTGACTGCAGGGTTCTCTGGTTCTATGGCAGCGAAACGAGCCTCTGCAATCAGAGTTCAAGAGGTGGTCTGTGAAGTTTGGCAAAAGTAGAGCACAAAAAAAAAAAAAAAAAATCAGCACAAACCTTCTCGTAAGCATTATATAGAGTTCAGGCAGTTTCATTTGTCCAAAAGATTGTCTCTGAAGACTTTATTTTGATGTTATTTTCTCATGCCACCAAATTTTTTATTTATTTATTTAATTTTAGAAAGCAAAGGAGTCATCCATCCAAGCATTTTTAATACTAGCTAAAACCTTTATTATATAACCTGTGCTAGTTCTGTTGCTCTTTTGCCAACAATTTACTTTGTGTTTGAAAACATCAATAAACATAATGCACATATAACTAAAAATCTCCACTCCCACAGACATACTTTTTACTTTCATACAGATTTTCAGTTCTTAACAACAAATGTGTCGGTTTTAGTGTAACTCGGCTACTTGAAGGAAAACCTCCTCTTGATGGATACATCATTTTTTTTAGAAACTACACATAGCTCCTTCATAGGGTACCGCAAAACAAACACTGCTCATCACCAGTATTGCAAGTGCTACGAATTGTAAAAGATGAACTAAAGTAACCAAATGAGGGACTTTGATATCACTTTCCTTCAGGTCATTTGCGATGTTTGAAGTAGATTACAGGGAGAGGGCACTCTGACATTTCAAAGAAAACTGCTTGCAGTCTTAGAAAAAAAAAAAAAAAAAAAAAAAAAAAACACCTCTATTCATGTTTGTTTAATGTGTTCTCATCAATTTACTGACTCCAAAATTATTATTATTATTATTTATTTATTTTTTAAGCTTCCCCTCTCCATGCAACAGGCTTAACCCAGCCAGTTTCAGCACACATGGCTCCAGGCTATGTCATTTATGAATTATTTAATGGAGAAGCATCGCAAACGAAATTAATATTCAGACATTTTCTATTATCGCCTGTCAGCTCCGTGTCTCACTCCCCGCTCTCTGCAGGGAGTGATTTGTATTCCTGTGGCATCAGGTTGGCCAGAGCTTGATGCAACATGCAGGGCATGCTGAACAAGGCCCGGAACGAGCCGCTCCGTTTTCCCCACTCCTCCAACGTTGGTGATTTCTCCCTCTTTCCCCTCCGACAGCCCCTTCCTTCGCCTCGCCAGAACCGTGCCTTTAAACAGAACACCTGCCCGTTTATTCCTCAGCACCAGACTATGTTTGATTCCACTTTTTTTTTTCCCCCACCCCTCTCCTCCTGCCTGTATCATTTCATATTTGCATCGCATGCTCCATCCCTATTAAACGTTTAAAGCCAGACACAGACCAAGCAGCAGCAGCGAGCATCGTTCGCTCACTTCATAAATTATGCATCATAAAAACATCTCAGAGAATCCCACTTGCTCCACTGCAGTGATAGCAGAGACGGTGGCTCTTTGAATTTCAAACAGGATGGCACCCCCTAGTGTCAAAGTGGGTTAAGGTTAAAGTGTGGGAGTCCCTTTAGAACTTCCAATATTTTTTTTAGCAACACTGGATGATTTTAATCAGTGTGACACTGAGCAACTTTTTTTTTTTTTTAAGCCAGAGTATCTCACAGAGCCCTGTGCTGTAGAATTTATTCTAAACCACGCATAAAATCTGGGATTTGGAGGTATTGCAGAGTGTGTTTCCCATTCGACTTCGCACTCTCCGCACACCGTCACTGCACCCACTCAACACACCCCAGCTTCACACGTTGGCTAATCAATTATTCAAGCTTGATGCTGCAAACAGAACAGCGCTTCTGTCCCCACACACTGTGGCTCAGGGGCGTTGGAGTAGCCGCTGCTGCCAATGAGTGTGGTGATTCAGCGATGCACCCTGAACAAGAAAAGCGACTTTCACTGCCGAAGAAATGGTGATTCTGTTGTGCACCTCTGGAAACTGTTCTGGAATCTCATGCAAGGTGCATGAATAAAACAGATTTGGATTCTGCAAGCTGCAGCACTTTATGGCTTTTTTTTCAGAGCTGGGAAGAAGGAACCTGACAGTCCAGCTATGGGAGCGGCAGCAAGGAGGCTGCATCTCCAGTGAGATTTCCCACCTGTCAACTGGCAAGCTATTTTTGTCCTGTCCTAGAACCTCCCTGCCCCCAAACACAAAGTCAAATAAATGATAAAGGTGTCGCGTGAACAAACCCTTTAACTTTGACTCATCATTGAGAAACGCCCTCTGATTTTCTACTCACTTCAATTTAGCTGGAAAATGTACAGGGTTCCAAATACTCCACTCCACTGCAGCCTCATTTAAGCACTTTAAAAACAACACAGTTGACCAAAGTGCTGTTTGCCACAACAAAAATAAAAACAAAGAATACAAATACAGTAACTGTAAAAACCAATACTTCAAGCTGAGTTAAAGGCCAGTGAGAGAAAAAACTTTAACAGAAGAATACAGCAAAAATATTTGTGCATCGTCATGCTTGCATGTCTATTTACTCATCTGGAGTGCTTCTGTAGTGGCATACTGATTTTTGATATTATATGCACATTTCTACCCTGACAAACCATTTCATGCTGCCAGTTCAATGTTACTCTTTGCTGGAGGCTGATGCATTCTTGATGGCTTTTGTCTTCGCCTTGTTTGGCCATAATATTACAACAGCAGGGAGGTTAGTTTTGAAAACTGAACAATTACGTTACTTAAAAAAAATAGTTACACTGGGGAAGAAATTGAAATGTGCAATTAAAATAATACCTGAGAAAATCTATTTTATTATCCATTTAAGTGAAAGTTAGTTTGTGGTCACCAGGTCAAAAAGCTTAGTACTGACAGATGATTTGGTTAGATTTGTATTTTATTAATGAAGTGTAAGCAGATATGGACCCCCACTAACTGACTGGATTTTACAACAATGAAACCGCAGCCCAATGATCATCATTTTTCTTTTGGCATTTGCTTTTTTTGGATGAGACATAAAAATGAAATGAAGACTACATGATTATAGAATGATATAACTGACGATGGTAAATATTTGACAAGAATTTTGTACATTAATAGCATTCCAACAGGTGTCCCTCAGTTTTGTTAAGACAATTTTACAATTCTTACAAATCATACATAACCTCTCCCTTGTTCTATTCGTTTCTCTTGAGTTTTCATTTATATTCTGTATGGATTAGGACATTTTTTCAAAATAAATTTTCAGGAAGGAAATCATGGTTCTTTGATCTAATTATTTCATAACATATCTGAAGCATGGAGGCTGATACTTTTAAGGATATATATATATATTATTACAACTACAACACACTTTGCAATGCCATGTATTGCTTATTACATGATTATACTAGCAGCCACCAACGGTAATTGTCAAAGTTATGTCTCAAAATGTCTTTTTTAAAAGGTTAAGTGTGTGTCCATATGCGTCTGTTAACAGTTCAAAGCCAATAAAACATTAAGGAGAATAAACATTGCGCCAAATCATAACTGTTCCGTTTTTGATAACCCTTTAGATGTTTAACTCCGTCTATCCCTTTACCAAAACAATAAACGCACTGCGTCACGCTCAAGCACACGCGATACTTCCCGGCCGTTCTCCTATTGGTCGGTGATGCCGGGAAAGCTCCTCGTGACATGTCTGCCGGTATAAAACCACAGAGCGGCCATCCAGTCGAGAAGTACTGGTGTATGAGAGGAAAATGTATCGTCTCGGCCAACAGTCTATCTCCAAGATCGCCTTCGATTTCTTTTTATCCACTGTGCCGCGGGAACGTTTTCACTTTACTAGACAGTACAATAAAAGCTGGTCGTGTATTGGCTGATTTTTGATCAAATCTTTTGTATTAAATTGCACGAAAATGCCAAGGAACAAGAAAAAGAACGGCAAGGGTGAGTAGTAGAGCGGCAGCTAGGCTGTGGCCTTGCGTCTGTGAGCACTTTGTGCGATGGGAATTGTAGTTCTTTTCGTCTTCCTCGCGTATTGAGTGGAATTGTACGTGTTAACAATTGGGAACTACAAACGTTGGAGCCCGGGCCTCGGTGCAAACAAAAGCTAGCAAAAAAATGTTGACACAAAGCTTTGCTTTCTTCTAAAACCTTTTAAAGTATATGCCTTTAAGCTAGTCTTGGTTATAATGTTTATATATTATGTTTGGCAGAATATCTGTTTACATCGTGTTTAACAAGCTAGCATCAACCACTCCCAGTCCCAAACACGTTGCCGCCGTCAATAATATTTAATTATTAAAAGCGATTAGCACTTTTGAAAGCCGGTTGATTACTTTTACCGTTTTATCAGTTGCTTATATGGCGTTTAGTGTAAACAAAAACAAGAGAAGTCCAGCTCTGTGGGCTAAAAGCTTATCATTTCTATCTTATTCGATTGTTAGCCCGATTTGTTTTACCGGTTCTTTATCAAAACTACTTACTAACGTTACACACGTTTTTATACACTATTCTGTATTTTTTTCCCCGATATTGTTATCAGTTCTGGTGGCATAGTAGCAGGAGGAGGACATTTTGTCCTCCGTATAGCGGGTCAGCGAAGAGGCGCCGCCCGGTTCCCAGAAATCAGCTGTGCTGTGGGAAAAGCCCACGTCCACGCGCTGTAAACACATATTAACGTCTGACGTGATTGGGCTGATAAATTCTTTGAGAGAGAGAGAGAAAAAAAAAAGATCATGTAAAGTGCATCGTCTCGGCTTTGAATGCGTCCCCTGGTGTATTTGAGAAGCTTGCATTAGGAAGCCAAACAAACATGTCCTCCTGAGGTGACTTCAGGTCACAGAGGAAGCCTGTTGAGTCTGGTCGGATTTCAATTTGGCTCCTACTTGCTGCCATTATGCTTCCTGAAATTCCTCACCTGTACAAATGAGAGCCTTTCATTAAAAGCATATCCTTACCCTGCCTCAACATATAAACAATTTCACTATTTGGCTTAATATAGTGTGTATTTAATGGCTCGTTTCAGCTCTATGATGACATTCTATTCTTATTTTGGCTTTATAATGAATATAAATGTTAAAGGGTCAAGTATAAATAAGTATGAGCTTGTTGTCATGCACTTTTCCCGAGACAGCCTTATAAACACACACACACACACCTTGTCTGGCACATACACACAGCAGTTTTGAGGCATTTGCAAATGAGCACAATGCAAAAAGACAATCTATTGCACGATTCAGTTACATTTTACCGAATACCTGCATGCTATTTTTATTTTTGAAAGCACAAAAAAACTTTGACACGAAAAATAAGCTAAAATCTCTCACTTTGTTCTGTAAAGCTCAACAGCACGTGCTTTGTTTACTGGACGTTAGAATTGGGGAAAAGAAAAAAAAAAAATTTAATGTAGCATTATTGCATTTACAATATTGTAATGTTTGTTTTTGTTTACTTGAAAAACGTCATTCAATTTTGGCATTTTGAAGCGTGCTTATTTTAGATAATATGGGCTCTGCACTGAAAATGTGATCTGCTTGCAGTTTGCAAATTTAAGCCATCAAGCAGCTTGCACTGAAAAGTCACAAGTGGCGTGAATTTGCTTCCCACTTCCATGTTTACTTCAACCAAAATGCTTCCAAAAAGAGAAATGTCCCTTTTTGTAAGCTTGTTGCATTGTTCCAGTCTGCTGACCAGACCTGTGCAGAAGCATTGCTCTGTTATGCTGTTCTCCACACATCTAGAACCTGGACCAACATTTAAAATGCATAGAAATGGCATGACTAAGTATTTCTGTTGATCAGCTTATGCCGATAACTGTACCAGGTGACTTTAAGTGGTTGTCTCTGTATTAGGTCAAACGTAAACACTTCCTTCTTTTCTCAGCTGAAGTTAGACTTTATTTATTTATATTTGAGCTGTGTCTTCACATTCAGTGGTCAGTTGAGCTATCTTGACAACCTGCGTCCTTCCAATCGGCACACAGCTGTTTGAACTGCAGTCAGTTCACCCTGACTATCTTCGCCTACACGGCACCTGCAGGATAAGCTGTCCAAAGAACACAGCTGATTAGATAACAGTGGCGTTTGCTGCAGTACCTGCGTGATGCCTGACTTACATAAGGGATTTTGTCTGACACATTTGTGCAGAACAAAACTCCTGTCATTTTTTTTTTTTTTTTTTTTTTTTTAATGGAGTAAATGTTTTGTTTTTAGGGGGCCAGCATGGAGCTGTGCAGCCTTTCAGTGATGAGGACGCCTCCATCGAGACACTCAGTCATTGCAGCAGCTTCAGTGACGTCACGAGTGTAGCAGATGAAGGTAGGCTCCTCTGTGTACAGCCGTCTATTCTTCAGAATGATTGGCAATCCTGATAAATATGTCAGGAAAATTGAAGTTTCCAATAGTTGTTTGGTTTTACCTGTGAGATTCCCTCCCCCCCTTTATTCCTCCCTTATCTTCCTCCTCTGTGTGTGCATTAAACCTTTTAATTATCAGTCTGATTTTAAATTCTTGCTGCCATTTCCTATCTTAACACAAATCCGCTTTACTGGAATGCTGTTCTCTCTTGTCTTTCCCAATTTGAACAACATCTGGAAGAAAATTTCTGCTCTGCTGTCATTTTTATACTCCAGAAAGTTGTGGATTATCATTTAAAGCATAGTAAGCTTTCAAATTATAGCTTGGGTTTCTGAAAAACAGCAATTATGAGCTCATGCTCTTTATTTTAAGGGATCACATGCATCCTTTCAGGGGTGCCAGTAAGCGTGGAGGATTCTGTAAATGTTAACTATGAATAGTGTGACTATTTGTTTTACTATTTTTAGGTGGAGAGGCAAGTGAGGACACCGCCCAGGAGGATTTCCAGTATAAACTGAAGGGGTTTATAGACAGCACAGTGGATAAGAGGTTAAAGTCCTACTTTTTTTTTTTGTTTACATTTGAGTGAGTACAGGTGATCCAGGAATCCTTCATGGACCACAAAACAATCTGGACCAATTTTATTAAATGATCCTTTTTAGTGCCAAGACGAGACAGGGGGCTCTGGACGGTCTCAAGACGGCAATGGCCACTCGGATTCTGTACGAGTTCATCTCAGAGCGAAGGATGACCATCACAGACAGCATTGAGCGTTGCCTCAAGAAAGGTATCGGCCCGTTTGTACATCAGAGTCTCTGTTATCAGCAGTTGCACAGGAAGGAAGTTGACGGCTTCTCTTCCTGTTGCCAGGTAAAGGTGAAGAGCAGAGGGCGGCGGCGTCTTTGGCGTGCTTGCTGTGTATTCAGTTGGGATCGGGAATCGAGAGCGAGGAGGTGTTCAAGACTCTAAAGCCCATCTTCAAAAACATCCTGGCAGATGGGTCAGCCAACATCCAAGCGAGACAAGCAGTAAGTCTGCATCGTCCTTCCTGTCTAAACATCCGAAGCCTCAGAAATTCAACTAAAATCGGCATGTTTCTTTTTATAATAGGTGGCGACAAGTTTGGGGCTCTGTACGCTTGTTGCAGAGGATGACATCTTGGTGAGCAGCTCAATCACCTCCGATTTATTTTCAAAGTGAAATGCACTCCCAAGTTCTAAATACTTTTTGCCCCCCCATGCTTCTTCAGGACGTGCAGGCGACCATGGAGTGCTTCGAGAGCCTGTTCACCCGGTCCTACGCCCGGGCCGATGGAACCTGTCCTTCCATCAGTCCGCAGATGAGCCAGCTGCACGTCAACGCCCTGCTGTCCTGGGCCCTGCTGCTCACCATCTGCTCGGCCAATCAGCTCAAAGGCGTCCTGAAAACGTAAGTATCTGACCGGTGGTTTTAGCGTCGGCTGCTCTGGTGCTGAAATGGTTGCTGGTTTGTGGCGCAGACACCTGCCCAGGCTGCAGCGGCTGCTAGAGAGCGACGATGTCAACATGAGGATCGCTGCCGGGGAGACCATCGCTTTGCTCTTCGAGCTAGCCAGGGACATTAATTCTGTAAGTTCACACCTGGGTTTGTTTCCCACCATGTTTTGGACATTAAAAAGTTTCTGATTTCGCAAGTGCTACCCTTTTGTTCTTAATATGCAGGAATTTGAGTTTGACGAGTGGGAGGAACTGTGCAATAAGCTGAACGCTTTAGCTACCGACTGCAACAAGCACCGAGCCAAGACCGACAAGAGGAAGCAGAGGTCTGTGTTCAGAGACGTCCTAAAAGCTGTTGAGGTGAGTTTGAAGAAAGCTTCATCAACACCCAAAAGGATGTGAGCCTGGCATGTGTGGCTGAAACATGTGAATTCATTTCCAGGAGGGGGACTTCCAGTCGGAGACGATTCGCTTCGGAACCGAGCGCATGACCATCGACAGCTGGGTCAGAAAGAGGACCTATGATACTTTCAGAGAGTTTGTGGGATCTGGGATGAACTACCACCTTCAGGTATACAATTCTTTGTGTCTTAACAGTAATTCATCTTTATAATTGAACATATTTTTGTCCCCTTACACTGCTTCCCACAAAGTCCAGGACACCAAATTGCCTTTGAGAGTTTTTGTTAGATGAGGCAAAAATTAAAACTTTCTGGCTCAGAAGGGAAATACTCATGACAGCATCATGCGAAAGAGAGTAGTGAAAATGAATAACGATGGCAGATTGAGCTAAAGAAAACTTAAAAGTTTCAAAACTTAAAACTAAGGCAGAAGTTAATCTTCCAGCAGAACCTCGCTCCTAAAAATTCAACCAAAACCAAAGAGATGCACCACAACTCAGAAGAATTGCGGTGTAATGTGTAATGCAGATTAAGCCATGCCACACTTCATAAGTAAATTACATTGAAACTTGCAGTTGTAATGTAATGCGCGATACTCCATTCCTCCAGGCAAACGAGTTCATCCGGGACGTGTTTGAACTGGGACCGCCCATTTTGGTCGATTCAGCCACAATGAAGGCCATGAAAATCTCTCGCTTTGAAAGGGTAACTGCAACAACACGACGTCCACCTCGTCTGTGAAATTCAACCACGACTCTTAATTCCAAATCTTTCCATTTCAGCATCTCCACAACGCTGCTGCCTTCAAGGCTCGGACCAAGGCCAGAAGCAAGTTCAGAGACAAGAGGGTGGATGTGGGAGAATTCTAAGCTTTTTTTTTTTTTTTTTTTTTTTTTTTTCCGTTTTCACCATTTGTTGAATTTGTTTACTCCACTGGGCCACTTTTAGGAGGAATTCTAACAAATATTGTGTTCTTTAGTGACCGTCCGTTCTGAAATTTGCTTCAAATTCCCTCCTACACATTTAGTGTTTTCTGCTAGCTGGCGTGCTTTAATTTATCAGTAAAACATCTTGTTCATCATTAACTAAGAGGTCGAGGATATTTAATATTTAAAAACGGATTTAGGACAGGCGGGTGGTGTACAGTTGAGTGTTTTTTGTCTTATTGCTGTGTATTCATTTCTTCTTTTCCAGAATATTTTTGTTAACTTCTGGAAAATTTGACTTTAGTCTTATACTGTAAAATTGGTATCGACATTAAAAAAAAACAAAAACAAAAAAAAAACAGACCTCCCCTCTGAATTTATGTTACCCTGCTAACTGCGTTGCCATTATTTATGTTAAGTGAATAGTGTCTTTGGTAGTGGTTATATATGAAAGGATGATAAAATAAACAAAAACAGAAAAGGCGCTTTTGTTATTCCTGGTGTTTTGTTGTGGGGGAAAAAAATGCAAATCTAATCCTCTTGGACATGTTGCGTGTGACCGCTGTGTACACACATTTCAGTTAGCTTCATCTGGACTTTTAACAGCAGATTTTGTAGAAAAAGCAGGAAAAAAAAAAAAAAGTGAAACTGCAGCTTTGTCACATGAACGTAAATATCGCAGCTTTCAATAGACTATATGATGATTTAAAATGCTTACGAGGAAAATGGGGAACACTCAAAAAGTTTAACAGCTTAGAAAAATCATGTCAAATCTTGAGCATTAAGAAATTACTATAGATGATGGGATTTTGTACATTAATTCACTCATATTTAAACTTTAAAGGCAAAACAGTTTCTTACATCGGATTTTAAAAGAAGCCTTCTTTTAAAATGGGGGAATTGCTAAATCTTTAAAGAGATTGTACGGAGTTCCAAATTTGTAGATTTTTATTTCAACTTTATGATAAAACATTAAAAGGTGGTTTGACACTGGGGGAAAAAAAAACAACATTTGTATGGCTTTCTGACCAGAGAGCCATACAAATGGAAATAAAGATCAGCTCAACTCTTCAAACACGAAGCACAAGATCAACTCCAAATGGATGTTGAATGACAACCAAAATTATCTGGAAAAGCACATCATCTCAGTTAAGTGTGGTCGAGGATTTTTGACGTCGGACCGTTTTTATTCCAAAAAGGCTCTGAAGTTATGATTGTCCCTCTACTCACACCCATATTCTTCAACGTTTCTTTTAAACGACTCCTTTTGGTCCAAAAAGTGATTTGTATAATTTTTTTTTTTCCACTTGGGCAAAGGCACGAAAAACTCACTTTCATATGTAAAATCCAATTTAAAGAAGCCATTCCTACGACTCGGGCATAACAAGAGACCCTTTGACCAACAAAGATGAAACATAACCTCTTAAGTTGGTTAGTTAGTTCTTTATGCTGCTCAAACTAATGCATACAACTCCTAAATATGGTACCATTCTCTGGACATTATAAAAGTTTGCCTTCTTGAATTTGATTAATACATGTTTACCACTTACTGACAGGACTATATCAGTTGGAACCTTCATTTAATACAAATCCTCCCTTAATCTGTACAGCCTCATTATCATTTGATGAGATTGTCCCTCTCCCACATCCAGGCAGATGGAGAAGGCGTGATAAATCTTAATAGACCATTGTTGTTATTCTGAGTTCGTCATAGTCCCATTGTGAATAGGTGGGAAATAATGTCCAATCACAAGTGATAAATGAGGATCAAGAGAGAAGAGAGCTGATAAGATTCCTTCGGTTAATTGATGATTAGCCTCATTTCCATTATTCACTCACCTGAATTTGGAAGAACTTTATTTGTCTGAGATGTGTTGCTGTTGGCACACAAAGGAAAAACCCACGAAAGTGATAGTGGCACATATTGCAAGAAGATAAATGTCCCTTTTTTTTTTTTTTTTATTTATTTATTTTAAGTGAGAAAAATCAATGGGAGCATCCAATAGAGTTAAGATGTCCAATTCCAAAATGGCCGTATCGAGCTTAAAACTTGTTTGCAAACGTGCCACTAGAGTGTTTAAATGCTAAAAACGTGGAGAATTGGTCGGATTTAACTGAAAGGTACTCAACCAATATTAAAACCAATAAAGCACCTTCTACAAAGCACTGAGCCAACAAAACATGGCATTAGCTTGCAAAAAAAACCAATCACGATCTTGTAAGTCGGAAATCTCCATTAAATTTAGATCTCTGAAATATTGCCTTAGTGACACCGAGAGTAGCAAAAATCATAATGCATCCCCCGGTCCCAAAATGCAGCAAGAACATTAATTTAGTGGAAGCAGAAGAGAAGGAAAGAAAAAAAAAAAAAAGGCACCCGTTATTGCCATCGTCTTTTGCATGACCCAACTGATGTTCTGCTGATGACTATTAGATGTGATTGTTATGGAAATGTTAATTGTGTTTCAGCTAATTGGCCTTTCAGGCAGCTGATTTAATTGCAAAGTCTGTTTTAATATCATAATCACATGAGTAAATGTGATCTAATGTGGCAGCGTGCCTGATCAACTGCAGCGCCGCGACCCAGTCTTTGCTATGGCTAGTTAGGCAATCCAATGTTCCCAGTCACTGTCAAGCAAGAAGAGTCCGTTTGCACGCACAGACCCTCCTGATGGACGCTTTTGAATGAAGGCATTTATTCCACTTGTGCGCTTCTGCAAGATCTCCATTTCCCCTCATCTGGCATGCTCCCCCTCTTCCTTTGCTCAAGTCTGACATTGACAGTGGTGATCTCAGAAATTTTGAACTTGGATGTGCCATCACAATATATATATATATAAAATGGACAGAGAGATAGTCGGTACTTTGTCACTGAAGGGATGCCGCGTGTTCTCTCCATCCCAAACACGCCAAAGGGCTTGTTGTAGTGACTGATAAAAATGGCTGCTGCCTCCAGAGGCTGCATAAAAATGCAGCACATCAAGAAGATTATCCGTCCTGCTCTCTGTCACTTTCCGTTAGAGCCACACAATGACTGCAGCAGCCAGGCTTGAGATTCCTCAACATGTTCTGTGCACTGGCTTCAGATAGCGGAAACCAAGGAGATGACTTAAGTGTCGAATGGAGAATAACCCCCCCCCCCCCACACACACACACACACAGACACAAAAAAAATGGGGTGCTTTGTTCTTCTCTGTTTGGTCTCTAGAGGAAGAGGGAGAGTCCTATATATCAGATCAGCTGTGGCATAATTAGATGGCTGCAGTGGCAGCAGAGATACTTTGATGAGAATCAGTGCAGGAGCAGGAACATGATAACCCCAGAGACGAGTGGTGCAGGGGTTTCTGTTGGCTGTCTGGATGTGTTTACCATGCCGACGGCTTTCGCTTCACTCCAAATAACCGCCGTCTCAAAGACAAATGCTTCTACGGGTTTGAATCTGCACGCAAGTTCGTGACGACACAAGCCGACGTCTGATTCTCTGGCTGGAGATGCTTAAAGTGTGATGCTACATTACCGATTAACGACTCTATTCATTGCGACGTGAACGGCCCTTTAAATGTTTATGACATTCTAATGGATGACATTTTCAAATTAGGAGGGAACATAGCAGCACAATAGTTTTCTATGGCAATAAAATGGAAAACAATTCAGAGGCAGTTTTTTTTTTTTTTGTGAATATAGGATGATTATGATGATAATTCCAGATGAATGTTTGAGATTAAATTTCAGAATAGGCATGAAAAATGGCCATAGAGCTGCAACTGTTGGCGGGGAAAAAAAAAAACCCTCTTTAAATCTTGATGTGTTCCTTTTATGCTTCTACCTGCAAGGACTCGAGATATGGTGGAGACATGTCACCCTGTGAAAGTTTTCAAGCCAATTTCAGTGAGTTTTATTGGAATTTATTGTGATAGACCAACAGGAAAGCAGTACATCATTCTGAAATGGAGGAAGAAAAATACAAGTGAAATTTTTGACTAAAAGTCAATACTGATGGAAAAACATTTCAACAGCGCGACGCTGCGGACTCCGTGATTCTTAATGGGAATGACGTTTCCATGGTAACCTGCGTTCGTTTCACTTTTTCCCCTCTTGGCAACTTCAATTTTGGTTCCATTTGACCAAATAAACTAGTGTCAGATTTTTTATTTGCGGGAAAACCATACCGTTGTTAGCTGCCTCTTAGATATTATGTGCTCCTTTCTTTCTGTCTTTCAAGAAATCATAATAAAATACTCAATTTTGTTTTTTTTTTTAATTTAATAAAACTTGGTAAGCTCAGTATCCAGGATCATTAAATTAAATTTTGCCTTTGCTTACAAACATGAAAGAAATATCTCTGCCTTTTGAAGCACCCGGGTGTAATTTTAAACCTCACCAGCTGGTGGCAGTTGTTTACCATTTAGACATCAGGTGCAGCAACTCTCAAAACCACATTAAGCAATTCTGTGTTTGCTGTACAGCATAGCTAATGATACAAAGAGACTCATTCTGATGGAAAATACAAAGTATGTCGCCGAATCGCACAGGAACAAAATAACCTCATATTCTCAACCACTCCTTCTCAACAATAGGCTTAGATGGAAGTTTCATCTTCCCCTCAACCTGTTTTCACCCTGCCTGCCTTGCATGACTCGAACGAGTTCGGGAAACATTTGCATTCATGCTCTGAAATAGATGGATTGGCCTGCACTCGTTCAGCGAGCAGCCTGTGCATCTCATTCATCTTGCAGCACAACAAAACGAAGCCCTATATCCTGCTGTGCGAAGCCGACACCATATGGAATGTGGTTGTAGACTTGAAATAAAGTCAAGCGAAACACATTTTGTCGTGCTGGGCGCAGATGCATCGTAGCCCCCCACGCACTGCGTGACTCACAGCTACTGTACGCTCACACATGGACGTGCGGATGCGCGCGAGTGCGGCGCGCGCGCTCAAACACAGCTCTATGGCGAAGCTCATTCCCTCCTCCAGCGCCTCAAAAAGCTTTCCTCCCTCTCTGCCTCACATCCTGCCTTCCTTTTTGCGTCTCTCTCTCTCTCTCTCGCACACACTCGGACTCCCTTTTTCCTCTGTGCGGCAGTGACAGGCGGAGACCCCTGTCAGGCATGACAACTGCTCGCCGGATGATGCCACAGAGAGGAGGCAAGAGGCCGTAGTTAGGGTGGACGACACCGTCTCCACGTGTGGCAGCATTAGTCCCACACATGACAGATTAAGTGGAGGAAACCCGCTATTTGCGTTTCTAGCTCTCAGAAAACCCATGTTTATAAAAAACAAAACAAAACAAAAAGAAAACAACTGGTCTAGAAATCTGGGTTAACACACACACACGTGACATTTGAGGCTGAGAAAAGCACACGCTGTTGCCCTTCTTCCAAAGCTCTGACTCACAGCCTGAGTCACAGGCGGCTCCCCAAAGTTGGAGGGTTTCCGTCCCCGTGTTCAACTGTTGTTAACCCCTTCTGATGCTTGCATGTGTGAATTTATCCGAAGTATTCATTTGGAAATGTGTTTTACGGACAAACGTCACATCTAAAATTAGTCAGCGAACCACCAGTCACTTTTTCAAAGTCAAGTCTCAAATCTTCCGAGGGGTTAGTTCAAGTCAGCTTCAGTGTTTCACCCCAAGTCAGAGTAAAGTCTCTGTCGTTCCTCAAAGACACGCCATTAAATCTGCCAGAAACATTACATCGGTGTCGGTTGCCAATTTGTCCTGAAACCCAATTTAAAATGTAACTGATAAACAGTTTTTTGATACTTGACAATATTTAGCCCTTTATAAATCTAAACATAGATTTCCTTTTGTTCAAAGGCAAAAATTAGAAACATTTACATTGCTGAAATTTGGGAAGAATCAAAGTGATTTTCTTGTTGACATGTCTTAGTCCCATACTTATGCAGACCATTTTATAAAGTACCATGCAGTATACTGGAGGGTTTTCTTCTACTCAGTCTAAGCTGATTAATCCAAGCTAGTCAATCAAAATGTTCAGAATCTAAAAAAGATGCTGAAACGTATGCGAGAGAACGGGACACAGTAACAGGAAGTATGTTTAATTTAATAAGCAGGCAGTGTCTTAATGAGATGCATTTACCTTCAACAACGCTTGGTCTGTATCTCCACCAATACCACGTTTGTAAGAACCGCAAGCATCATGTCGTAATCCTTCAAAATCCAAGGTCCAGTTAGTTCTCCTGGTCCATCCCTCATTCAAAAGCATCCGGCCTGACTGGGTGATAATAGAAAGGATATTGAGGGACAGGTACAACTTGCCACAGTAGAGGATATAATAGCTGCATGACTCCATTCTGCACTCTCATTGTCACTTGTATCCCAATGGGGTGCCCAATCCCGCTGATGCAAGACTGGCAGTGTGCTTGTACTGTCAAGTCCATTAGCCATCAGATCTGATATTTTAATCAAATCTGCAGCCATAAAAACCTCCAACATGTGCAAATTGATCTACTCTGCACCACTTTTACATAAGCATATGTGATGAAATCAGCTGCTGACTTTAGAATATGTGGCTAATTACAAACTAACATGACTATCTCGTGAGAAAAGCTAAGTCAGTAATTTATTTTGTCTGACAAAAAAAAAAAAATCTGCTCTCAGATTCCCCTTTGATTAGTTCGCCGTTGGTCACTTGGTAAATAAATGTATGTTTTACAGCCAGGTTTAAATATAGATTTACCATCATCTTCTTTTGAAATCGTCATCAACTCCCTGAGCTGAATGCTGAAGTCACAGCTTCAAACTGGCAGTTTACAAACTGACAAATACCGTCACAAAAAAATTCAAGAGTTCAAAAAGCAAAAGAGAAATGTTCTTTTGAAATGAAGGGGATAAAAAACAAAGGTCTAAAACATTTGCTTCATGTCTTCACATTTCAGTCAGTTCTCCAGTTTCCTCTGCTGTCCCTCTTAAAAAGAGAGAGAGAGAGAAAAAAAAGAAGAAGTGAACCTTCATCAGTGCTGATGGAGCGTCTGCATAGCACAGCATGAGATTTCGTAATGCTATGACGTACGAGTAGCACTTACAGTGATTATGTAGCATTGGTGTATGCTATTCCTCTTAGAGCTCTATGTTTTTATCTTTTACATGCCCAGAAGAATTTGTGGCAGCCTGACAAATTCTCCTCTAATCAAAGAGATACAACCTCACTCGGGTGAAAGTTGCTTCTGTTTTTTGTAATTGAATCTGCAGCACACCTAGCAATGCACCATCTCTAATTGAGGAAGAATTCTTTTTGCATTTTGATACATAAAATGGTAAATATTGTCATGTATTGCTAAAAGTAGTTCACATCACAACAATTGGCTAATGCAACTGATTTCCTGACTTGCAAATACAAAGTGTTGGCTCGTCTTAGATCATTCATACCTCAGAGTTCTGACTTCCTAGACAAATTGAAGGTAAAAATAAAAATTCCCAAGACATTGCAAAGCAGATCCATCAAATTATTAGAATTGGGCAATAACACCGTTAGAATAACTGTGTAGATATGGAAAAAAGGGGTTAAGCTTTTCACTTGCAAAGTGCTGGCAAAGATATGAAACATATATATTTTCAGCTGCAGTCGCTGCCTTATTTTCCCTCAAAGCCTCTTGCATGTTTGATTTTGAAGCACTACCTGCTCGTAAGCCTATCTATCTGCTTTGAACATGAGCGCTGTGCTTACACTGTATTTTTCAACTTATTGACTCTGCACAGCAGCTTTTCCCAGTTGCTGGAGCCAAATGGAAACCGGAGTTAAAAATCAACAAATAGACGGGACATAAAAAAATTAAAAAAATCTGATATTGATTTTAGGCTACCAAAAGAAAAACAACCAAAAACTCATTTGGTTTCAATTTAGCTATATGGTTAGTGTCCTCTGTAATATCAGCTGCACTATAAATCAATTTCTGTCTGATCCAACTTGGAAGAGTTTTTTTTTTTTTTTTTTCTCCAAGATTGTTGTATTTATGCAGCCACACTCCCTTGTGTGTGTTAGCTCCGAGTCTCACGTGTTTTAGGGGACCGCAATAAGGAATTCATGAAGTCATCAATTAATCTGTCACTCATGGGGATGAAAGCAGCTCAGCAGCCCTGGTCTTCAGTGTAGATCGGAGCAGACGTGGCAGTCTGGGTGACATGCCAGGTCTCGCACAACACCTGAATACAGAGGAGGCTGATTTTTAAAAGGAATTTTCAGGAAGCGCACGTTTGCTGCATAAATACACACTTTACACTCCCACAGATGTTAGGACATCTACGCAAACACTCACACACACAAACACACACGCGCGCGCACATCCCACTATCGCTTGGCTGTGCTGGGGAAGCTGTTGCCAAGGCTCAGAACGAGTGAGTTGATTGGTCGCCTCTGCTCATCACTACAGGAACTCACCAGCTGGATTGGCTGGTTTCATAAAGGAAGCTTTTCTAGATGTTTTCTCACCTCCTTTACCAACCACAGAATCTCTCATTACGCTCATTAGTGCAACACACTGCGCACCGCTCTTTAATTTGCTCAGCTTCACTGTAGTGTCCCCCCCACCCCCAACCCCCTTTTTTTTAATTGCTTTTCTTTTTGTACCAGACAAGATAGTGTAAGGCTAATGAGGGGCATGGGAGGGGCGGGGGGGTAAGGTGAGTGCATCTTCTCCTTGTACGGATCTATCGGCATCGTCACATGAATCCCGAGTCTGGGGCCAAAATAATCAAAGCACATTTTTGATTCATATTCCTCTTACTTGCTTGGTTATTGAGTTAAAGCAGATGCATGATGGAATAGAGTTGTTTTGACTTGATTAAAAATCCTCGGTATTCTCCCCACCCCCTTCCAACCTCCCACAAGTTGTCTGTGGTTTATATCTGTTGATAAGCAGCAATGACAAAATATGTCCTTGTCCCCAGGGCGGGCATGCTTGTGTATTCACATGACCGCAAGCATGCGTGTGCATGAGTGTATTTGGGTGCCTGATGCCTGTGGCAGTGTGTGGCTGTGTGTGTGTGTGTGTGTGCGTGTGTGTGTGTGTGTGTGTGACAGTGCCTGGATGTATGTGCTAAATTAAACAAGGTCAGTCAGAGCAAGGATGACTGCTCCAGCAGTGCTCTGATACACACACACGCATGCACGCACGCACACACGCACGCTATCTTTATGTACATGGATGGTATAGCCGTTTCAATCCCGCCCCACACATGAAAGGATGAAAGGACATACCCTGAAAAAGATGAGTGGTTATGTAACTCTGTACATGGTTCATAATTGAAAAGTCAATGTACTTCAAAAATCAGGTTAGCTTTGCAAAGAAGAATGGGTAAAAAAAAAAGAAAGAAAAAAAAAAACCTACTTGAATGCAGCAAATGAAATGTGCTTATTCCTACCCACAAGATATGACTCAAAACTGTTGTTGTTGTTGTTTTTTTTTAAACATAGTGTACATTCCCAACTTAAGATGACACAATATTGACTGGTGTTTGCAAACCAGCCAATCCAAAAGCACCATTTATTTTAAGTGGCACTAATAGACTGAAATAAGACTAAAAGATTCCAAGGAAATAAATCTGAATGGACAAAGAACATAAGAATAAACTTAGAAACTAAACCCAAAGGAATGAAGCAATATAGCAACACCTGTCCAACAATAATTAAAGAAAAATGACATATGGCAAGACTTATCAAACAAATGAACAACGAGGAAATGATCAAAACACAAACGAAAACCAAAACCCAAATGCCGCCCAAAGATAACATCCCCAGAGATTCAGCTGAAGCAGTTCAAACATCCAGCTCTCCTGTTATTTTTCTTCAACAAATAAATCTCATTCATGGGGAATCACATTTAACCTCTTCCCTCACTGCCGACCTACGACTTGTGGCAGGCAGCAAGCATTTCCTGAAACCCACAAAGTAATTCCTAAGTTAAAAATATCATCACAACAACCACAAAAGTCTAGGTTGATGTACTGCTGCTTGTACGTTTCATTATTGCAGTCAATTTTTTTCTTGATGGATACGTGTTTCTAATTAATAGAAGTCTGGCAAAAATGTGATACCTGTTGGTATATGTTTATACTTTCAACGTGAACGTTAACATTGAAAAATTTGATCAAGGTTGGGATAGTCAGCCAAGTTTGCATGTAATTTCCAAGAAAATGCCAATATAGCCACATGTTATCGATTGGATATCAGAGGAATGTTCCGTTCTCTCGCTATTTAAGCGGAATAAATATTTTTGATCCACATACAGCGACCATAACCAACCTCACACCCTCTCCAAGAAGGAGCCTTATGTTGTGAAAGGAGAGCAGCGCAGCACAGGCTAAAGGAAGGCCAATCATCATGAACTATATGGTGTATTTCCGTCACTGCTTTTACATGGCGTTCAGGGTTAAATGCATCCCATCATCCTTTACAAGTGCAGGTAAATGCGTGGGTGTCATTTATAGGATGCTGTGCTCCCTTCCGTCAGTGCTGTCGCCCCTCGTATGTTTACTGCACCTCCTTGTTCACCTCTCCGGTGTCAGGGAGCGAGGTTTAATGATAGGAAAGATTGCACTACTCACTTTGAGTATTTTCGCATTGTCTGTCTGCATGTGTGCTGGGATGCGCATGGAGAAATTGCACCGCAGCTCCTTAATGATTCAATTGTATGTTTTAAAATGTCACCCAAGTAGATAAACAAAATTTATATGCTGGGTTTGTAATACAATGTGCCATTAAATCCTGTACATAGAGTGGCAAATGCAACAGCCCCGACTTTGGGAATTGGCAATTTTTTTTTTTTTTTTTTTTGTGATTTTGAGCAAAAACAAAATATGAAAAAAATACAATACATAATCACGTGCATATAATATCAATAAAATGTGACGCCTTAAAATTCAAAGCCCTCTTGAAAAGATATAATATTCCAGTTATTATACTACTACTGCCTGCATTTTGGTTTAATAGTGTGTGAGGGAGGAGCAGTCACGATCTGATTCAAGAGTCCGTGCTAGCAAGCCCGCACATACAGCTACACAAACATGCACAGTCATTAACTTACTTTTTTGTTTTTTTTCTTTTGCAGCTTAGACGGAGGCGGATCGTCGTGGGTGCACACGCGGTGTTCTCGTTTCAGTCGGCATTCATTCTAAATCTGTTAGTTTCAGTCAAACATTTTCCCGCCTTTCTTTCTGAGTGGAGTCGTTTCCGGTTTGTCGCGCACCGGGAGCGAATTAGGTGACGTGGCGCTGTCGTCATAAAGTGCCGGCTGTTTTCTATTTGAGTGTATTTTGATGACAAATTTATTATTATTTTTTTCCTTATTATTTTGTATATTTTAAGAGTTTATTTGAGTTAGAAGTAATTGCTTAGTTTTTTGTTTTTTTTGTTTGTTTTGCTTGAATGGACTTTCTGTGGGCGGAGCCTGTGGCTTCAAAAGCAGGGCTCTGCTCCACAGGGAGGCAGTCTGCACCTAGAGTCTGAGGTGCCACACTGGAGGTGATGCACTTGGACTTGAAGGTACTGCTGTGCTGTTTTGATTTGAATCTGCCTTGGACATTTTTTTTGTAAATATTCTGCATCTGCCATCTTTGATTCACTGCACTGCAAGAAAATAAATTTCACCTAAGTAATCTCTGGCCTTGGTCCGTCATTTTTTTTGTGTGTGTGTGTGGTGGCCCAAGTCAGAAGAGAACCCCGTCACAATAGCGTAGGAAAATAATTTTGTCACTTCACATTTGACAAAATAGTACACACCGTTTAGGATTCACTCAACTCAGCATGCTGGAGACTTGAAACTTTACAGGTGAGAGATCAGAAATGTCACTTCTGGATGATCGATAAACTTAATAGACCTACTACCAAGAATAATAATAATGCAGAAAAACACTATATAGCACACCCTTACCCCAAACCATCTGCAAAGGACGCAACAGAAAAGACAGACAACTGCTTCAAATGACCTCAAAGATGACACTGAACTGGTTATTTCATAAAAATCTTCCTATATTTTTAAGAAATTACAAGACTAGAATAAAAGTATGTAGCACACTGTTTATTACACTACCAGTAATGACCTAATGCATGTTACAAAGTCCACAATTGAAAAATATGACCATGTTCTATTTAATGCTCCCATACTCATGAAATCAAACCTAGATTTTTTCCCATTCAAGAACAGTTTTTCTAGCACTGTAAAGAAAGAATGTGCTTCCTAGAAGTGAAGTTGTGCCATCCAACCCTCGTCTCAATCTCAAGTAGGACTGGTGGTTTGCCTAAAGTCACCGAGTCAAAAGACTCTCGCTTCTAAATAGGTCAGAAGCCCCCGGCATCACCTGGCAATGGACAGCAAAGCTCAACAGACCTTATGATCAGCTTTAAGTCACTACGGAAACGCCCCTTAAAATTAAGGCTTACTTTGGTAGACACAGCTGACTTCCCAGAATTTCCTTTTTTTTTTATTCCTGACTTCGTGGTGCTGTTAAATTACCCTCAAGTTTCACAGTTTCTCTGACTCAAAAGTGAAGCATGACATTCTTCTTTTTGAGACTCTTTCCGAGTTGCTTACAGTCTGACCGAACGCCCTTGTTTACTGGGTTTCTGAATTGATTTGCAGTTTTTCTATTCTGGAGAGACTACATTAAATGCACCAGTGGCTTCCTGAAAACAGCTTTGTTGTTATCAGTAATGGAAAAAAAAAAAAAAAACATACTTCAAACAATCTCCTTTGCTGTAACTACTTAAAGCAGGAATTTTCCCGGCCATTTCCAACAACGGCCTCCACATTCTCCATGTTCAGTTTTCGTCGCGACACCGTGAGAAGGACGTGGCAAAGGCATTCCACCAGAAGAAGTTTACTGCTGAACACTAACAGTAATCAACCACTTCAATCAGAGGTTCAGGAAAGTAACGTCAGGTTAGGATCAAACTGTATTGATAACGTTAGAACGGCCCAGTAAAAGTCTAGATTTACATCCAGTGGCGACTTTGTTTCAAAATGGGTCTTCAGAAACAAATTTCCAGAAAATAAATTTTTAAAAATATATAAAATGCCTTAAGTTCGTATTTAGCCCGTTTTCTCTGAAGAACGAAGTAGTCAAACCTTATTTTATGTTTTGTCCGTCTTTGCTCTCTCCTTATTTCCCAATGTCATTTTCATGAGGAAATGAATAATATAGTGTGAGGAGACACGAATATGTGACTGTTTAGAGCCTGTTTGCTAAATTGCATTCAGGACATGAAGTATGAGAACCTCAAAAATGTCAACTAAGCTCATTAACGTCAGTCCAAAACCAGTGACCTCAAGCTTCTGCCCTCTCAAAGATAAGAACCTCAACCGACGCTCCAACATTACCACTGCTTGCAAAAGAAGTTTTAATCAGGACTCACTGTGTTTTAACGGCACCTGGTTTAATTTTGAAAATGCTACTTAATGAAACATTTGATCAGACAAGGGAAACGCCAAGATATTTGGCCACAATGACATTAGAAAGTCTAACAGACTCAATTTAAAGATTTTAAACCTACGAAACTGCCGACCATCAACTGCGTCGGTGGCTACATCATGCCGACTCGTTTCACAGCCAGTGGCAATCATGCATTGTGCAAAGTGAATGAATAATTAAGGATGGCCATTTGCAAATTCTTAACTTCTCCTCAAATTAAGAGGAGAAGTTGAGTGTTCCCTCATAATAGTCAAACACGCATCAGTCATGTTTTTGGAAAGGATACAGTACCTCAACTCTAAGTTTGTGGAAAATGCATGACAGGAAAATGGGAGGGATTCAGACCGGGAAATGATGTATTAATGTTTTGAATTTTGTGAGTCTGGAAATGAATTTATATAGTTTATGTGAAAAGAAATTAATAGGGAGACAAAGCCAAGCTACAAAACCTTATTTAACTGCTCGCTTCAACGATTCCATGTGTGCATGTTTGATTACTCAACCGGTGAAGCCTTCAGAGCAGAAAAAATATTTTCCTCATATTCTTTCAGCTATTCCAAACACACAAAATTCTACTCTCTGCATGCAACCCATCACTGCATCCACAGCAATAATTTCTGAGCAAAGAAAGAAAAAAAAACCCCAAAAACAACCAACAGCTGAATTGCTCTGTTTTGTGTGGGTGTATAATACATTCTTATCAATATCTCTTCACTTAATAAATGCACCGTCTGCGCATTTCATTCACAGTCACTAGCGGGGCCGAGCTGAAGCTCATCGATCGCTGCACTCACGCTCGCCTGCGGCCGTTGGGTTCGAGATGAGATGTGTTCTGTGCAACGGGCAAACGAGTTCAGCGGCGGCAACAATGCCGCAACTCTGCAGAGTTCTGTTGCCGCCTCACCTTGGAGCAGCGCTCAACCTTGCTTTGATAATCCTTGGAAGGGAGTAGGGGGTAGTGGGAGGTAGCGAAGGAGGAAAGGTTGGGAGGGTGTGCACCGGGGAGAGCAGCCGACACTCTGGGAGGAATGTAGTAAGGGTGTGTTTGTGTTGAAGAGAGGGAATGGCGAGGGAGGTGTGGAGTAAAGAGGAAGCCAGAAAGGTCACTAGGCAAAAATGATGAAGTCATCTGTATTAGATTTTCTGCAGCTGCAGCCTGAATGAAAGCTGGCTGCTCGCCAGAGAAGGTGCAATGCCTTTATGTGCAGCCAGAGATACTCATACTCATCATTTCTTTTAGATTTAGACAGGATTTTAAATCGATAATTTTAGTTGTTTTTTTTTTTTTTTTTATGTCCACATCACACTACATCTGGGGCAAAAATTCTCAGACGCAACAGAAATAAATATCCGTTTGCTGCTCGTTTTTTCGTCCCATCTGCCAACAAACAAGATTTCCTTTCATGTTTGTTTTCCAGCGTGTCACCGGTGTCCAGGGGCACGCTGTGAAAATTCAATAATTGTTCCCGAAAAGTTTGGACACCGACTTCCTCCGGGGTGTTGCGTCGTCTCTCCCCACCCTGTCCTCCTCTGCGCCTGCTAAACCAGTGATGCAACAAATTGGCAATCCACTCCGTTGCCCGAGACAGCTTTAAGTCCGTCACTGACACAGACAAAGACCCGTGAATGGGATCTTTCTCAGCATCATCCGAGGGCGATTACAGATTCACATACCTGTATGTGTTTTAACTAAAAAAAAAAAACAACAAAAAAAAAGGAACCACAAACACACTTTTAGTCAGTTTACACCGAAAAACTGAAGAATGAACAAAAAATAAATAAATAAAAAAAGAAACTTGTTCATTCTGCTGATGTTGCTTTTCTTACTAATGAACATCGGGTTTAATTTCGGTGCTGGAACAGCAAAGCCATTTTCTCGGATTGTCAACAGTCACCTACCATGCTAATGAAGTGGTGAAAATGTCCCAGCCACCTTGTTTTTTTGGATAATTGCATTGACACCACATTGTCAAAACACTTGTCGTCTCACTAAATCATCAACTGCAGGTTTTCGAGTCAGATGGTGAGTTTCCCCAATTTTCCACGATTCTATAAATGGTGGTCATTTCAAAGACGTTTTTCAACAAACGCATAAAAAACAAGAAAATATTATTTATGTAGGGAAAAACCTTGCAAATAATAATGCTTATTCTTTTTCTTCAACAATGTGTGTCTGTAGGTGTGTTTTATGCATTTGACAGCAACGTCTGCAGGTGTACTGATATTAAAAACAACTGTTAAACTATAGCAGCTCAGAGCAGTGGGTACTAAAGGTCCTCACTGTTTGTGAGCTGAGCCGAATGATCCGCATATAAACAAAATTTAGTAGCAATCCCCCAGTAAGTTAAAGGATATTGGTAGCAGTATTGCTGTCATCTCATGACAAAAACGCATTAAAACGAAATTGGATTTTAGGTGGCACGTAGTTTTGGGTCCTTGTCTCATTTAACCCCCAATAAACCGAGGCTCAAACCATTAAAGCTAACCTTAGCCTCACTCAGCCTTGACCTCTCCCCCTCCTCCAAAGCTGAGACCTGAATCAATCCGAAAACAGCCTGGGCAATTTTTTTATGCCTGTCCCCATTTTTGCTGCATGGAGCTGGATGCCCTCGAATACGTCAACTCGTTCTGTTCGATGGAGTTTTCCTGGAAAATATGACATTATATCCGGCTCTGCAGGATGTGTGTATAGTCTGAGCAATGATTTTTCGCAAGAACGGCTTTGCTGCAGACGTCCCAGTTGCTGTGCGTTCTATTCTCCACACGGATCAGTTTGCTACAAGAGTGTCAAACCATAAAGGTCAAAGAAAAGTTTTATATGGACAAAAGGCAAGGAACATATTTGGTAACTTTTGGGTGCTTGACAAAAGTTTAAGGTAAACATTTTACTCCAAGATTTAAAAAAAAAAATTTTTTGAGCTCTTGTAATCACATAAAAAAAAAACAGCTCACCTACTCAAATGCTCTGGCATGTCTCTAAATGTGGTGTAATCTCTAGTTATTATGTAGATCTACAATATGCAACATTAAAGGTTCACTCACCTCGGCATGCTGAATGTTATCCATGTCCATTTAGCTCTCAAATCGACAATGCTGAGTATTGTCCTCAAAAAGAATCTGCCACCGATCCCGATAAACCCAATCCCCGACGATACTCCCACTTCATAGCAACCTAAATCTGCGTTCCCTGAAATGAACAACTTTGCTGTTTCGGTTGATTTTACTAAACCAAAGATCAGGAGTCGGCGCAAAATTCTTGACAGTACCTGAATTTCCGTATCACATAAATGTTGACATTCAGCTCACTTTCATCCTTGTACATTTCATGGTCGCACCTGCCTGACACGCCTAATAGCTGTGCCATTCTGATTATCGTAATTCTCCCTTTTGGCACAATTTATGAATAAGCAAGTTATAAAACTGACTTCTAAGTGCATTTAAAAAGTTTTATTACTTATAAGATGTACTTATGAGAAATAAAACTTAATTTTAATTTATCTTTTAAAGGCGAATGACTTTCCAGCCTTTTCTCGATAACTGCCTGCTTATAAGTGCTCTATACAAGCCTGCAAGTAAAAATGAAAACTCGCCTGTAAAAGTACAGGCGAGTTTTCCGAGATCTCAGATGTGACGTTGACAATCATAACTTCTGACAAATGGTGGCATAAATAAATAAAGTTTTCAGGACAAGCAGCTTTCCTATTAAAAAGCTTTGGGCCAGGCACTTCTCTCCTGCCTGCGCTACCTTTTGCCAGTTTCATTGTACGGAAGGTGAGCAAAGTGCAGAGTAAGAGCACTTTTGTTGTAATGATGAAATAGATGTTGATGACAATGCTTTTATGGGAGCTGACGCAGCATATCGTTTCTCAATATATATCTCAGAAGGGAGGACAGTCGGTTTGTGCTTAATCACCCGTTTTAATGCTCGCCCTTATAGCCGCCTTCAAAAAGCACTATAAGAGTGTGAGCAGTAACTGCAAGAGGGTGCCTTCCATCGGTTAGCTCTTTGAGTAAAATCAATGCGGTCGTGCCTCAAGTGTCGTCATGGAAGATTATTTCGAAGCTGTAAGGACTGGGATTCTGCCTCCCCTACAGTTTGAACCCTTTTTGCTTTCTCAAGAGCTCTTCGCATAACTCGGCATGATTGGCTCAAATTTCTCAAATGGAGCCCACGACCTGCTCGATGGGCTGCTGCGACGTCGCTGCAAATGTCAGTCCGGGTTAAATGAAGCTGCCGATTGCCTAGCAACATGTCATATAGGCGTGCGTGTCGAGTGGTAAGGGTACATTTCGGAGCGTTTGCCTTACAACAGTGCTTCCGCTGACTCAACTTTTTCACGTTGTCAGTTTGTCCATGAATTTTATGTACTAGGCAAAGTAATCAAATATTGTGGAAATGAAAGATCAAACACACAGCTTAAGAAAAGGTATTTTTATATCATTAAAACATGGTGGTGGCAGCATCATACATCCCTTTTGCTTAGCAGGGAAGCTGCTGAAAGTTGGTGGAAGGGACGAAACTTTATACCAAGTAAATTTGAAAACCAAGTCACAATTTTTGTTCCATTCGTCGATTTTGCACTAATTTGTGTTAACGTAACATACACTTAAATTAGAAGTTGACGGAGCGAGACGAAAAAAAAATAAAATGAAATAAAATTTTTAAAAAATCATCCAATAATTGATGTGAACGTTTTTGAAGCGGTGTAAATCCAAACGGTGGCTCCACAGACTGAAACAAAAAAAAAAAAAAAAAAAAGATGTTCCAGAGAAGATAAGCACCTGGTAAAAAAAACATGACAGCGTACATTATTCATCACATCAGCACTGACTAATTAAGTGCCCTGAGCATAGCAGAAGATAAGACGAGGAGGAATGTAGAAATACAGCGTGCCTGCAGGCCACTCTTCTATCACACCGTCGTAAACCTATATCACAAGGACTGCCTGCTCTTTCAACACAAATAAATCATTACACTAATATGATTGTTTCATGGTGGCTGACCACAGGCTTCTTACGACCACATTCACACACTGAAAGAAAAAAAAAAAAATAGCTGGAAACACAGACACTGAAACCCCTCCTCAACCCCCAACGCGGAGGTCCAGCTCTACCGACTCCGACAAGGCAGAAAGCAATTTGTGCCACGAGTTACAAGCGTTATTACAGGTCCTGATGGGAATGAATGGGGGGGTGGGGGGGATGGGGGGACGCGGGAGCCGGACAGGGTTATGCCTCACATTCTTTGTACCGCTTTCCGGGTCAGGTGTTTTCTTTAGACTCTCCGGGCCAAGTGGCCCTGTGGCGTGAAGGCGCACGGAAACGCGCATACTCAGTCGCAGGCGCACGAACTCGAGGCAAGCACGGCCGACGGCCATTTGGAAAGTTTGCGTTCGGGAAGGGAGGTTAGTTTTCTGCGTCGCACGGGTCATCCGAATTTATTAACTGATAAAGCTGCCGGCAAGGACATCCTGTTAGCAGCATCTTGCCTTGTGTACAACTCCTAAATTAATTAACTGCCACTTTGAGGCAACAGAAGATAAAAAAAATATATATATATTAATACACAGTGTTACAAAACACCAGACCGGCACACAGTGTCGCACAGCTGAAGCAGAGGGAAAAAGTATTTCTAATTTGCAAAATGTCCAATATTCAGCTGAATCCACCTTCTCACCTTTCCTATTAAAGAAAATCATCACCACAGCACGATGATGCCAATTTCACAGAGAAGATAAGTGGCTCAAAGTACATAGGATGGCCAAAAACATTCACCTCTGGCCACATATGATATACAAAGTGTATTCTAGGTTTTCTGTAGCATGATGATGCCACCACCATGTCTTACATGGGGTGGATTATTCAAGGTGATGTGCCACACCTAATAAGGGCTAAAAAGTTTGATTTTGGTGCCATCTAACAAGAGCACCTTTGCACACGGTCATTGTGTCCCTCAGCATGTTGCTGCCCTGTCCCCACCATATTTCACAATGGGGACAGGGTGTCCAGGTTCAAGTGGAGACCTGGCGTCCGTATGGACTTAATTGACCTTTTAAAGACACCCCAGTGCGACCACACCGCTTTCACTTAGAGGGATCGGATTAAAGGAGGGGAAAAGCAAAGCCATGCCACACTTATGAGATTTTTATTTGTTAAAAAAAAAAAAACAACAAACAAAAAATTTATTTTTAGGTTTGGGGTTGTATCGTGGCAAAAAAAAAAAAGGGACTTCAAGGGCCGTAAATACGTTTGCAATGTGACCTGCAGGCAAAGATGCAGCTGGAACCTGCTGGGCGATATTTGATGGGGTCTTACCTTTGATATCTGTCGTGGTCATTCGTGAACACAGTCATCTACAAAAATAATGACACAAAAACTTCCCCTGCAGCTGCAACAGCCAGGAGGAAATGAATTTAGGTCCTGCTCGACAATAATTAGCCACATTTAAGAACGGTTCTTCCAACTGCACAGAATTGTTTTGACGTCGGGAGTTCTCGGAAACATTCTTGTGTCCAAAAAGAATCCATTCAAAAATTAATTAAGTCTCGCCAGGGCTGCAGCATCACTGCGAGGGCAAGCTGCTTTAATTAACATGGTGAGAGCTTAAGTTATTCAGACTGTTAATTCTCTGTGATGTTGCACAAGGCAATAAATGTACACACACACACACACACGCGCACACATACACACACACACGCAATTCACCCAAGTAAACACTTGCACGTGAGGCCAGGATTTATTCATGTATGTAAGTAAACAGCGATGCATGTATAATTCTGTGGACTGTATACGGAGGTGCAAAATGCAGATAGGAAAATAAAAATATTTCATATAGTAAAATAGCTTCCAGCGTTATTAGTGGTTATCTTGAGGCACTCACAGATAGCGAGCCTGGCCTGTGCATGTTTTCGAATCCCATCTCCTCCGTCTCGAAAAAAAAAGAAATCAATAAAAAGCCTTTTTTTTTTTTTTTTTTTTTTTGCAGTGGACAGCCAGGAACACAAAAGGACCCCCGGGTAATAAAAGTCAATCCCTGATGTTGCAGCTTCAATCTTTCCGCCACTGGGAAGCCTCATTGATGAGTAAATAAAGTAAGCATGCAGTGGCTTGGCAGCTGCTTCTCTCTTCGGGTCGGGGTCAGACTCAGATTTATCTTTCTCTGATTATAAAAAGAAACTTGCGCCTTTTCTCAGGGTGAGTCATGCGTACGAAATACAGGGAGGCCAAAAAAAATAGATTTCTTCTTTTTTTTTTTTTTTTTTGTTGCTACTGATGCTTCAAACCAAGCAAGTTTGAAAATGGCCATTTCATTTAGCCAGCGTACGAAGGACCCTAATCAATCTACTGATTGATTAGGGTCTTTGCCTTTCTTGCTAAGTCATTAATTTACTGTGATTAAGCAAATATTTTTTACTCAGTTACACTAGCCTCTCAATAAGAACAAAACAAATAAAACATGTAAATAGACACTGACTGAGCAGTCAATAGGCTTGAAGAGCTTATGAAGCAAAACTATTTGAGTTCAGGTGAATAACATAATTGCTACCCATCAGTTTGAAAAGCTTACTCAGGCGTTTCTAAGGCTAAGCAACATTTTGTAGTTTTAAATAGTGTTTAAAACTACGCCACTATTTCGATTATGCCCTGTTTCTTTCCTCGAACCTCTAGACCGCTAGCGCAGACTGCTGTTCACACCGAGCCGGGTTCAGCCGGTGGGTTTCTTCCTGTTAAAACGGAAGCCGTCCTGCTCACCATCAGTACAAGTGAGTCTCAACACAGTCAGACGGAAAACTTTAATGGCTGGCCTAAAACTGTAGCAGGCGACATGGCTTTGTAAAGCACCTTGAGATGAACATTATTTCAATTTGAATTACCCACCTTAATTCGTGCTTTGGTTCAAATATTTATGCCGATTCTGGGGAAGCAGTAACAGACGTCTTGTTTATCTTACACACAGCACGGAATTGAAATCTTGGCCTGAACACGTCTCAAATAAAGACATTATTCAGCATGCTCAAGGCTTTTCTTGAGCATGCTTTCTAACCATTAACATAACGCCGGGATTTCTGTCCTATTTTTTTTTTTCTGCAGATACAGCGGAGATGTGAAGGTCGGTCTCGGATAAATCCTCAGAGCAGAGACGAACGCGCATCGTTCCCAACTGCTGGTTCAGTCGGTTTGTTGAATATGCATCACGCCACGATTCCAAAGGCCCTTGTGGTCCACTCTGGGTAATTAAGCAAAATACGAACAATGGGGTGTTGAAACATCTCAACCTGAGACCGCAGCTTAGCAGCTCCAGAAAATGCTGCAGTTCTGGGAGGGAGGAGAGGAAAAGGCCAGCAGCGGATCAAAGGTCAAGGAATGTTACTTGAGAGACCCAGAAAAGAGGAAAAAGTTTTTCACACAGCAGTTTGAATTTGAGGATGCCCTTGAAGGCCTCGTTAAGCCGCATGACGCGCTTCATGGAGGTTTTAATTATGCTCTGTGTTTTTTTTTTTTTATTTGAAGCCGTTCAGGAATTTTGGACGAAACCGGAGTGACGCGGCGCATTCCGTGTGTTAACATGCGACGCACGCTTCAGGTGATGAGACGGGCCGCCTGGTCTCATGCCTCATCCGTGATAATCAGGAGAGGAATAAACACACAAGCCGCTTTCTGTTAATTTCCCTCCTGACATGCCCACTGTTTTTAATAATAACCGTTTCTTAAAAACACTGATCCCCTACCAATTTGCTCTGTGGGAAGTACAGGCTTTAATAATGGATACTTCCTCCTTCTTTAGATTTTCATCGAGCGGTGTTCTTCAAACACAAAGGATGTTGCATAGAGAAAGATTTAGTCAGTTCAAACGTTGTATTCCTTCAAGAATCAGTAACCCGAATGTGAAATGCGCTTCATAGATCAGAGAGAATCAGCTCTGTTGGCCGAGAGTGTGTCCAAAAATCAAGGAATTTGACTTTCCCTTCAAAAGCGTACCCATAAAGCGCAAATATGCAAACTTTAGAGGAAATAAAATGAGGATGAAGGAACAATACGTACAGGAGTTGGTAAAAGAAAGAAAAGCAGATTATTGTGACGGTGCAAAAAAAAAAAAAATAAATAAAAAGCTTGGTTTGAGTCATAGTAGAGTAGCTGACTACTCTAGCTGTAAAGTGATCATTATGTACAGAGAAACAGCCTGGGGAAAGAGACGGTCTCCGTGGCAGATGGTTTTCGCAAATAGCTTTCTGTCCTGCCCAGCTGATAGTGAAAGTAAACAGTTTGGGTCCAGGGTGTGTGGGGTCTGCAAAGACGTCAGCTGGCCTTTCCCTGACCCTCGTCTCGTACTGGTTCTGGATGAAGAATATGTTTTTCCTCACTATCTGTTACATAACGGATGCCGGCATTGTTTCCAAGCTTCAACATATTGTAAGGAGAGAGAGAGAGAAAAAAAAAAAAAAACCATGGCTGAAACACAATTTCCACACATTTTCCTGTTTACATTGACGCAAGTGTGAATTTAAACAACAAAAGAAACCGAAGGAGTCTGTCAAGTGGGTAATTATATTTTCGGCACACAATGAAGATCGATGGAAGATCAGGCCTCAAACGCTGCTCCGTGGTGACGTCGCCACGATGCCGCCTAGTAGTTATAAATACTTCATCTCTCAAATATTAAAATCCACAATTCAATTGTCCTGCCTACTAAAAAATGACTGCAATCCTCTGTGGATTTGTTGTTGTTGTTTTTTTGTTTTTTTTGCCTTCACCCATATGGGCATTTTTTTTTTTTCATAGCCATAAAAAAAAAAAAAAAAAAAAAAAAAAAAGAAATAAAAGATTTTCAGGGTCACACCTTTGCTGAAGCCTTTCTCTGTCTATTTCCCCACCCTCCCCCTCTCTGTTCAGGGACACTCTGTCATCTGCCTCTAAATTAGGCTATTCCATGTCGCTGCCCAATTGCCCAGCAGCATGAAGCTCTGATCACAGCAGTTTAACTGTGCGAGGGCTTCAGCATGCTTTTAATTCCCACAGTCAACCATCTGTGTGGAAAAAAAAAACAACAAAAAACAAAACAAAACAAAAAAAGGACTACATTCGGTTTGGATTTTTGGCGTTTGTCAGCGTCTTATCCTCGCATCTGCAGACAAATGTGGCTCACTCATCCCCTCTTGGATGTTTTTGTTTCTTCCCGTTGCTTTGCCTTTTAGCTGCAGCTAAAGGAGACAGCTGTCTTCTCCGCTATTTATAGATCACGGTTTGTCCTTGTTTTGCCGATTTTTCATTCTTTTTTTTTTTTTTTTTTTTTTTTTTTATCTCTTTCATTTCTCCTCACCCGGAACTCGGCCGGCCAACCGCATGAGCCGACTGCAAGGCTGCAATCAAACGAGCTCTTGCTGAACCTCCTGGGCTTCTTCTGACGTCACACACACACACACACACACAGAAACATTAAAAATAAATAAAATAAAGTGTTCATTTTCTTGGTAGTGCGTGCACATCTGCAGATGCACACTAAACGACCAGAAGCAGGTGGAGAATCAAGCATCTCAAAGTTACATGTTGCGCCTGTTTGTAAACGGCTCTTCTCGACAAATCGTTCCGTCTCCGTCGGGATTTCTGTTGAGGTCGCGGCACTGAGTTCAGAATCTTGTCTTGACGCCGAACGCATTCGACCAAATTCGTCCCTCGTGCCAACAACTTGTGCGCTGCACAGGAGGAAGCGGTTTCTCGCGAGGCTCAAGCGAAAAACCCAACTAACTCATTGGAAGGGACGAAGGGGGAAGCGATCCGACATCACCCGCAGCCGAAACAGCCGAACGGGTGCTTGTTACGGCTGGTGAACGGGTGTGTTCCCGGTCGGCGAGCGAGTGCGTCAAGTCGTGACGGGGAAGGGAACCCGAGTGCGTCTGCGAGCCAGATTTCCTGGCGGTCACACAGAGTCATTCATCGGCGCCGCATTGGCTGGAAAGACGATTTCCAAACACGGTGGGAGTTCGCGGAGAGATGGCTTTGCATTAATTCTGTCTGATTTCAGATTCTTCTCAATAATAATAATAATAATAATAAAAATAATAATAATAATAAAACAAAAAGGGTTCGGTGACTATGTTCCAGGATTTGAAAAGGGGCGTCCACAACACACTGCGGAAGTACAGTTTTTTTTTTCCTGTCAATCATTCCAGGAAGTTGATCAGCAACTGACCAATCAGTGGTCAAACTTTGTCCTGAAGTACACGCCCCTTATCTGGAGGAACTGAACCTTGGTCAGCATTGTCGGGGGTTCATCATCATAATGCACGGTGGTCATAGAGATTTGGAGGGAAATAACAGGAAATCATGTCAGTGAGGAACATAGAATCCCGACAGCTGTTACCCGGAGAATGTATTCGATTTCCAAAACCCAAAATGGTGTCTGGAATAATGCAAGAAATGGATCCAGGCCTTGCAGCCGACCTCATGTCCAGCAGAATGAAACTGATCAAAGGCAAGCGCCACACGTTCATTTGCACAAAAGGTCACTGTTATAATGACACTGTATGATTTGAAGTGTGTAGATTCCAGCGGTACATCTATGGCCGTATGACAACATGTGCTGCAGCAAATGTGGCGTTTACAATTAGGCATCTTTCCTGTTTATTTTTAAGCATTTTCCTGAAGGCAGATTTTCAAGTAAGTACTCACCCACTTTGTACATGCAAAATGCGTCCGACACAGCTTTCACACTCGCGTCCAATGAGACTTTTTGTTTTCATCCTTCATCTGACTTGGGCTTCAATGCCGATTTCTCCGTCCGTCGTTTCCTGCAAATAACCGAACAGACTTGACTCAGGACTGAGAATTTTCTCGACTCAAAACAACGTCTTGGTTGACGCATTGAGTTCCACTACCTTTGCTATCGCAGCACTGTTTGTCGGAGGTTTGCATGCCGGGGTCGCATCAATTGTGCTCAAGTAAGAGCTGCACTGTTTCAACGTTACTTTTACTGTATACTCATTTGAATGTATAAAAAGACAAACACAAAAAAACAAACCAAGCAGCTGTCCAAAAAAATTACTCGAGTAAAAAAGTATTCAACTCAAGTACTGAATAAAGGATCAAAATCTAATATTTAAAAATGACCTAATCAGCCACAGTGAAATAGAAAGTTATATGGAAATTTTGGGATTATATAAATAACATAATTACAAAATAAGAAAGAAATTCCTGACAATTTGTGTTGTGATTTTTAATCACAACACAGGAATCTATGAAGACCTTCTGCTTGCAAATAATTAGCACATTTCTGAAAAAAAAATATGGTTTTAGAAGTTCATATTTATATATATATCACTTATATCCTGCAACTCATATCCAACACACCTAAAATATTTGCCTGAACTATTTTATAACAAAATTTATTAGATTTCCAAAACCCACATAAAATGTGTCAAAACATTCTGGTAATTTGTCGTTAACTAGAGTTTGGGGTGTTTTGGAACAAGCACTTACTTAAATGCTCCAGAATAGAGGCTCCTGACATAAAGAGACGGCATCGACTCAGAAATGTTTGTACAAAATGTTTCAAATTCTGAGCTACCCATCCTTAAAGTTACTTCCAGCACCAAACACACTGAAGAGGGTGTGGCGTGTAAAACTATCCGTTTCTCTGAAAACATTTGTCCATAACGTTACATTTGATGAACTATCGAGCATGGAACAGAGGTGGATTATTAATGACATGGACATGCACTATCTTACTGTAGTTTGTAAAAATTTGATTTAAGGTTATGACAAAGGAGGTGATGACCAAAAATAAGCCCTGACATGGATGCCTCTTGACATGTTCCCGGTTTTGCCCAAGTTGCCCAAGGACGATGGCAACTTGGGCATTTATGGGCAGGAACTTCTCTGTACCTACATATCCTGCATTTTAAAAGTGACATCAGCAACTTTTTCAGACGTCCAAAGCCCACAAAGCATCAGCTTATTGTCATTCTACGTGACAAAAAAAAAAAAAAAAAAAAATAAAAGTTTGTCTCTGCAACTTTTCGCACGCTTCTCCCAGAGGAAATCCAGTTTCCACCAGTTAATCTTAAAAGCACGCTTCATGGGATTCATTTAGCAGATGTGTTTTATTCCGAGCTACCGAGGTGCAACCGAAAACCCTCGGCTGAGTCTCGCAGATGACATCTAAATGAGCATTTGTCGGGAGCGGAACTACGGGGTTAGAGCCTGGCCGACTTAGGAAGACATCTGGGCTTCCAGATGTGTGATGAGAATGGAAAATCTCATCTGTTTCACTAAGCCTGCTCAGCCTCGCCCCATCCCGCCTCAACCCGACTGTGACAGCGCGGCTAATTACCGAACCTCCCGATCCCACACAGACGGCTGACAGTCCTTTTAGGCTCCGATTTGCGCTTTTTAATTAAATCTGGCATATCGGCATCATCTGGCTCATACTAAGCGAATCTGGCTGCCTGGGAGAACCGACGGCTTAGCTTGATTTAAGACGAACTCTAATAATAATTTTTATAGCCCGAATAATAAAAAAAAATTTGTTTTAAATAAAAAAATCTGAAAAATCGATTTGCATTTTGATCATCGTTCTGATTTCTCGCTCTCTCTGAGCGTATCGGTGCAACACAGGAATCCCTGTGCGCCGAGAGGAGCAAAGGCTCCCCACATAAAAAGACGGTTCATATTTGCCTAAATTCACTGTGCTGACCTTGAATTCACAAAGAGAAATGATGGAATAGCTGATGCTGAAAGGTCGGCTTCATCCGACCCCAATTCTGCTGAAGCTCATAACTCTTGCCCAGACTAACTGTAGTTGAAGTGTCATGTGTCGTCTTTTTATTATCCCAGCAGCCAGTTGGAGACCCACGAAAAGGCCTCGTCATTTACCCACAATGCTTCTGAATGTTTCCTAAAGTGCTTAATTGGAAGACAGACTTACAGACGTAACGTATTAACACAATTACTGTTGGGCATTTACTTGAAACGTTAAGTCTATTTTATTTATGACGTACAATTAATTAATCCTGAGTCTGTATGTTGGATTACAGCACGTTAGGTCAACTACAAGTTATCTTACTGTGGAATATAGTGTTTTCTATAGACTGTGAAATGTTAAAAACAAACAAAAAAAAAACACTCAAAGTTCACTTTGAAAGTTATTTGAAGGTAGCGACCAGATGGGAGAAATTGATGATCTTTGACAAAAAGCGAAAGTCATGTGAGAATTTCTGGAGATCCATCGGAAAAAAAAAACAAACAAAACAAAAAAAAAACATCACATCTAATTATTAACTTGTCCTCTTGTCATTATAATTAATAGGGATAAAAGCTTTTATACCCGAATAAATCTACGCTACAGATGTGACCATTGCCTCGACCCCCTTCCCTTTGGTTGCACCGCTGCTGTGAAAATTGAGCAGTCTGTCCAGCAAGCAGCATTAAATCCAGCATGGTGCAAAAGCCTCTGAACAGACTTGTAATGCGAGATAATAGCTTTGACATTTCAGTGTCAGGCGTACTGCAGGACACAGTGAGCCAGACTTCTGGAAAGAACTGCAAAAATAATAGCAATAAAAAAAATAAATATATATATATATATATCCTCTTAAAACAAAATACCTTTGCAGGTGCAAAAGTTGGGATGCAACCTGCTAATTTTCAATGCAGACTTAAACTTGTTGATAAAGCATCCGAGATATTCTAAAGGTACAGCTGTTGTATTTATGTCACCTGGTGTAAGTTTTCATCTAACAAGATGATTTCCACAAAATTATTTTGGCTTTTGCATCTTTTTTTTTTTCACAATACATCATCAAAACTCTATTCTATTTCATTTGAAAGACCCAACACAAAGAAGCGTAATCTTGAATTTCCCCCCTCAAGCCCCTCTTTTTGTGCAACGAAACAAAACGAACAGCTTAAACGTATTTGCCACTGAGTGGAGTTAGCCTCACTTTTCAGATTGAAAAATGCATCCCGCTTAACAATCGCTCCATGTTTGTGTGCTCAGACGTCAACGTCGCTGACGTCTCCATGCGAAATGTTAGGACTCCGAGGGAAAAGATGAGCGAGGGTGAAAGGAAAAATCCGAAACAATGCACGGAGCGTAATCTCAGCAGAGTTTGCTCGGCGAGCTCTCGTTCTGAGTCTCCCTCGCCTCGGGAAGCCCGAGGGGCCGATTGCCGGGGCAAAGTTTGGGGGGGCCGGGAGACCTTTAAAAGATCAAAGCGGCGGCATTTGTGCAGCTGGGAGAGCCGAGGACAAGAGAACAACAAACGTTTTGTTTAGAATATTCAACTGTTTGGCGAAGACGAGCCCTCTTCCTCCACATAGACATTTTCAATAACATTTCCAACAAATCAGAATTTGTCATGTTTATTTCGTTTTCTACATTTGTTCCAACAGCAGAGATATTTGCATATGAATGATGCTACTTGATCTTCTTTGGAAAACACTTGTGAAACGCTCTCCCCTTAAAGCAGCGCGGCGTTGCACGGAGGAATCGTCAAAATGGGTTCTGGTGTTCTGTGCGACAAAACGAAGCAATTGTTGTTCCGGGGTGATTAAACGCTTTCTACGTGGCAGCATACGTTTGTACAAAACGCAAGAACTCTTAAGCTTGATTGGAGAAAATGACTGAAGAGAGTTGCAGAACGGTGTAAGGTCACTTTCGTAAAGTGCTGGTTTCCAAGAGGAGACGAGAGCGCAGGCATGATGAGCACAAATCACAGAGTAAAGGCAGAACTTTATAAATAAACGGCACAACCTGAAACAAATAAAGTTATGAAACAGTTCTCATTTTCTGTCCTTCATTTGGTCTTCAGCGGCAAAAAAAAAAAAAAAAACCAAATCGTTAACACGTATTACAAATAATAATATTTTTAATATTATTAAAACTATATTAAAATGATTAAAAACCCTGGCCGTCACGGTCATTTAAAGAAATATATATATATATATATGTATATATATATATAAAAAGCATTTCCTTCAGATATATAGAACTTTTGATAGAAAATTAACAGAAAAATAACAAACCCATCCTCTTCAAATTAAGAAAACCCCAAACTTTTTTCTTTTTTTTTTTTTTTTTTTTAAATCCATTTGTCTCCTATGAATGCACCAGTTTAATGCCCTGCCCGGTGTCCAGAACAGCTGGAGGGAACCAGGCCATTTTACACCTCCTGAAGCAGCGCAGAAACACGCTGCACAGCCAGAACAGGTTCAGGCCGCAGCACCAGTTGGACAGGTGGATCATGGGATACGTGGCCTTGGGGAAGTGGGTCTTCCAGTGCTTGGCCACGTCGCTCCCGGTGGGGAGGTGAAGCGTGTAGTCGCTCCAGTGCTTGGACACGCCGTACGTGGCCGCAACGGTCCTGCCCTTTTCGGCCCACTGGGTGTCGCCGGTCGGGTCGCAGTTGAACTCCACCCACTCGGAGGTGAAGTCGCCGAGGAGGGGGACGTCTCCGGGCTCCGGGTCGAGCCCGGAGGGCGGCAGCTCGGCCCCCTGCACCGCCATGTACACGCCCTCGGCTCTGCGCACTTCTTTGACCCACGGGAGGGAGTTCTCCGTGTCCAGGACGACGATGAGCCGGGAGCCATGGCCGGCGTTCTTCTCCTTCCACGTGTCCAGCAGCTGGTTCAGGTGCAGACATTCGCCTCCTTGGGGGAAGGAAAAGGATATTGTGATTTACAGGTTGCCTTTTGTGTCATACTTCAATGTCTCAGATCATTGAGCAAGACTGACTATGAATAAAATATTTTGGGTATAATGGCGAGAAAATATTTTCCAAAAACAATTGCGCTGTAACAAACAAAGATGGCAGTTGGGGCACTAACCTGCCAGAGTCCAGGCCCCAGTGCCTTTCTGAGAATGCCCGCTGTAGAAAATCAAATACGTGTCGTGGCGAGGCCCGTCTGCCGTCCGGAGCTCCAGAAAGCTGCGGAGCTTGTTCTGCACGGTCTCCAAGGTAACGCCGCTGGTGGAGTAGTCGCAGCCGAACGACTGGATCATGTGGTGCGTGAAGAGGCGCTGCATGTCGTTGAGCATGGCCGTGGAGCGTTGATTCAACTCCTGCACGTGCTCTGGAGGCAGGAGAGAGGGCTGGCCGCTGGCACTGAGGCGCAGAGAGAGAGAGAGAGAGAGAGAGAGAGAGAGACGTGAGAGCGGGGAAGTCAGAGAAGTGACACCAGCAGAGAAGAGATGAACGACTTGGTTTGTTCCCTTCGGAGAGAGAGTGGATGATGGAGTGGCACGCGACTGGGAGCAGGGAACCGCCTTCGATTCCATTGAGAAACGATACCAATGGAGGACAGGAACAGAGGAAGAAAGCAAAATATAGAAAAATAGAAAAACAAGGGCAGAAATGGGTCAAGACAACAACAACAACAAAAAAAAAAAAAACAAGGTCGAAAATAGGTGAGTATGTGGACGCATGTGGCGCAAGGCTTTCCCTGACAGTGACAACAACACGATAAGAGACACACACACAACAAGCCAAGGCTGTCAGCGTTTCGGGGCAGCCGTATATTTACTTTTTTTTTTTTTTTTTTTTATCTTTGGGGCTTGATGTTATTCACGGTCAAGTGGATGGCAAAGTCATACATCACACTTACAGATCTCTCCGTACAGGAGCCACAGCACATAACCTCCAAACATACCCTTAAAATGTTTATCCGAAAAAATCTCAAAATCAAAGGTCAAATTTTAGTGAACATTAGAAACTCTCAATAATCCTTGCTTTTTTTTTCTTCTTCTTCACATTTTGGCAAGTTACATCCACAAATGTCACTATTTTTAATGAGCATGTCCACGATGAACCCATTGAAGCATGGAGGTGGGGAATCCTTTTTCTTTGGCAAAGACAAAATTGCTTTGGTGGCGGCAGCATGATGATGTGGAAGTGCTTTGCATGCGTTCCATTTTCTTTCGATTCCGCGCGTTTGAGCTCCTTACATTTGCTCTGTCACATGCGATTCTAATAAAATATATTGCGTTTCGTGGCCGTCAGATAACCGTGAAAAGGCGAAAACTCTTAAATCGTTTCAGATCCCGTCGTGCTTTTGGGAGCCGGAGCCAGCACTTCCTGATTCAGACCACGTCTTACCCTGTGACACTTCCTCTTTCATCTTTAAAAAAAGAAATAAAAAAAAAATCTAGTCCTTTTCTCCTAAGCTCCCTCAGAGCTTTACCCTTTTGCCCCTCTTAAGTACGTGGTGCTTAAAGCCTTCAGATCTCTTTGCCTTTTGTTTCGCCAAACTTGTGTCCCCTTTCCTTACCCCTCTGCTCTCCCTGAGACGATGCTGTAAATATGAAAACACGGCGTGCAACCATCAAGAGGTTGATTATTTCATGCTGATTTTCTCCCTCAGTCTTTCCCCGCAGACTTAGCCTTGCACCCAGAATATCTAAACGTCTAAAAAACAAACTAAGATATGTGTGTTTTTTTTTTTTGTTGTTTTTTTTTTTTAGCGTAAGCCGTGTTGTTTTTTTTTTTTAGCGTAAGCCGTGTGTGTTTTCCAGACGCTAACAAGCAGCTAAAAGACTTGGCATTCAGACAGTAGCCAGAAATACCACGAGAATCTGTCTGCATCCAGACAGCCAAGGTGTTCTTATGTCTGGAAACAGAACCACGTAAGCGGTGTTTAGCTTCTGTTGACTGACTAGGCAACTTCAAAAACATTGCTTTTTTTTTTTTTTTTTTTTTTTGACTCAGTCTGCTGCGTCTGAACAATTTAGTATGCTGCAAAAGAAACCCATGGTGATCCCTGTAGGGCTCAAATATTGACATGTTTATGCAACTTTATCAACTTTTTTTTTTTTTATATATATATCCAGTAAGTCTTGTGTTAAGTCCAGAAGAGGGAGCGTAATAATATTTACCTTCCAAAGAAAGGTTTTGACATATTTTTAGATAAAGTCTTGTCAATATTTTAAGTTATTAATCAACAGTTCGGCCTGCTGTGATGACGAACCGTCCCAGAAATTATTGCAGTCAAAGAGAATATTCCCATTTTGACACCATTTTGTATGGAGTAGCTTGTCAACTAATGAGCTGTTTCCCTTCGGGGAGCAATGTTCTATTTTCATTTAATATGATAATAATAGTTATTATGGCATGTTAATGCAAGTACATCCTTTCAAATATAAAAATAAAACCTTGATTTCTAAAGAACATTCAAAAATGGAATTGGGAGATGTTTTGAATATCCAAAATAAATTCACAAAATAACCGAAACGACAACCTGTTGTCCTGTGGTATTTGTTTCTACTCTATTTGAATCGAGTAAAAAAAAAAACAACAAAGAAAACAAAGTCAGTTTTCAGCGCACGCGTATGCATCTGACTGAATTTAAGGCCTTTCACGCGTCGTACCTGGAGTAGCTTGTTGGTATCACCAGTGCGTAGCCAGCACAGGTTCCTCCCAGGCAGCTGCCCAGCTCCTGGAACAGGCCGTGTGTGAGAGACTCCAAGGGCAACACCACCAGCAGGGCGCTCAGGAAGAGACCGTTGGAGGGCTGCGAAAATCCAAACAGGCAGTCGCTTTTGTTTACCCAAAAACGGCTCGCATCGAGTCAAACAGGCTCACTTAACTGGCGCCGACACATATCGAGACAGAAACACGGTCCAGGACTGACAGCGGCGTTATCGAAAGGCCAAAAAAAAAAAAAAAAAAAAAAAAATGACAGGCCGTCTTAATGGAGACGGCGTCGTGTCACCCTGGAGAGAAATAAATAAACGATTGTGCTTCGAAGACGTCTTTCAGCCGCTGCGTATTTAAAACTCACAGTTTCCTGACCTGCGTTTTGGGCAAGACACGGTCAGGAATTTAATTAAAACAAGGTGACATGGTGATCCGAGTGAACCTCGTGAAAATGGTTTTAGCTTCATTAAAAATAATTACCTGCTCAACCAACATGGTGCTGAAACTGTAACAAGTTATATCTTGATTAGGGCTTAAAACCACTGAGTCTGATTAATCGTGATCAATTATTGAAAAGAATCATCAACTGATTCGATAGTCGGTTATTAATGCGAATGACCAAAAATTCCATGTGAGGAATGATATGTTATTGCATTTTGGGTAATAAAATGTTGATTTTGTTATTCGGAAAAAAAATAATTGAATTATTGCTTATTTGCATTTTTATGTATTTTTTGTACAGTCAAATAAAAAGTCTCCAGAATGTACTAATTCTTTAAGACATCAGTGCTTGCCATGCAAGTAGATGGGGATATTTAAATTCGTTCGCATAAGAGCAAAAAGAGGCTCCGATTAGGGAGCGACATGAAATCATGTAAAGACGGTGACGTAGACAAAAACTCTCGAGATGACGACGGGGGGAGTTTCATAAACATTTCCACAAGATGGAATAGCTTTTTAAGCCGATATCTTACCTGCCACGACACAGCTCCCAGTATGACAGTCGACAGCAGACTAAAGAAGACGAGGCGTTCTGAAATGAGGCAGAAGTGTCGGATGCCGCGAGAGGCCATGACCTGGTCCAGACTCCGTCTACTTGACTGATGGGCCCGCCAGGCTTTCTGGCAGTCGCTCAGCTTGGTGTGAAAGCCCCAAATAGTGATCAGCAAAATGATGTGGCAGATGGCCCAGAAAAGGCCAAACAGGCAGAAGCCGGGGATCACCAGATACCAAAGCTCCAAGTGGCCAAGCTGTCCGAGACAAAAGTGACAAAATATATATTTATTAGATAAATCCATTATGATAAACATTGCCAAAATGCTCACAACCCTTGCAATCCTCCATGTAGATCGATAGACCAACTCGAAGGAGGTGGGAATTCTGTAGAGGGAGGCGAATGATAAATGTTTCTTTTTTTTTTAGATTTATTTTTTACAAAAAGTCATCTTTCCGCTTCAGTTCGTCACACTTTGCGTTTTAACAGAGCAAAAATGTGGAAAACGTTAATAAAAAAAAAAAAAAAAAAAAAAAAAAAAAAACTTGCACATGACTAGACTAGTCAAGGTGATTAATTTTGCTGGATGATAAATTGTCCCAGAAATGATTGTAATTGTGGTTTTTGACATCACGACAACGGAGGGACACATTCTCCACGATCAAGAGGTTACATTGTAATGACCATGGAAGAACTGTAAATGTTTATTTATTTTAAGTATACAAAATAAATAAACATAAATAACAAATAAGATGAATTATGAAAATATAAACAAAAATTTCCTTCCAAAAGAAGGTATAGCTGAGATCAATGCAGCAGACTGAAAACTTTCGTCATCCAGTTTTTGGTGGAAAGAGAGAGAGAAAAACAATGAATTATGCAAATGGAAATCACTGCGCACTTTCTACTTTATCAGACCGACACATGACAATAAAGTTGCTTTAAATGAACAATTCCCTGACAGTGATGGTCTTACCTTTAAGGCAGCGAAGATGAAGAAGGCCACCTCCATTAGACTCAGAGGAAACAGGGACAGTCTCCTCCACACCTTCCCTAGTGAGAGCACTGGCATCCAGCGCTCACTGGGCCCAAGCCCACTAAAGTACACGTCCAAAACGGGCTCACAGAGCTGCCTGCCCAGGTAGCAACCTAAGGCATAAGGGTTGGCTGCGATGTCTAAGGCCTGAAAGAACACAAGAGAAGTAACCAACGCAAAACAGATCAAGTTGGGCAAAGCGAGAAGGGATTTCATCCTCAAGTCCACAATGAGAGCTCCCAGAGCCACCACCAAGCCAACAATGGCTGCCGACTTGGAAAGGAGCATCGTGGTGCTGGCGATTCCGAATCCGAGCAGCTCGAGCCACTCAGACGACGACAGCAGCATGGGTTTGTAGCGGACGGAGCGGCATATGCGCTCAGTTACGGCCCACACCGCCTTCATCACCACGCTGGCCACAAGGAGATAGTTGGCAACAAGTTCTGTAACGTTCGAGTCCAAGGCGGGGCTGTTGAGGAAGCACAGGAGTCCCAGCAGGAAGCCAAACCACAGGTGGAACAAGCTGACGCTGGCCTTCTCCATGGCAAAGTAGTAATGGAGGATGCTGGCGATTCCCAGGACGAAGAGGCCGAGGATGAAGATGACCAGGATCATGGGTTCGCTCGTCACCTCCCAGCGTACGTACATGCCGATGCACACCGCCACCAGGAGGTTGATGCTGGACAAGTAGCCCAGGCAGCACACGGATGTGAACACATCCACATCCTTCGGTGTCGCCTTGACTGTCAGCTCCTCTTCCTCCTCCTCCCGATCCATGGTTGGCTTGAACTCGACTTATCCAAATGCGGATCAAAGAGAAAAACACCGGATCAATGAACTGCTTTTATTCTCTGGGCACTTCTGACAGGAGGACTGGGCCTCATGTTGACCTTCCACAAAATCAACCCCTGTACAAAAAGAAAAAAAAAAAAAAAGAAGATAAATGATCACTGGAAAATAAGGAGTCATAAATGTCGCTTTCAAAGAAAAAACAAAAATAGTTACAGCAAACTATTCAGAGTTTCTAGCTCATAACTCCCTTGATTGGTTTTTATGCTTCCCTTTAAAAACAGCTTTGATCTTTGTGCTGCAGACTGCAGTTTTGAAAGTTTTTGGTAATATAAATCAAACAAATTATTTTATTCTTTCATTCCTTTTACGACGGAAAGGATTGGTGGAATTCTTGATGTCAACCAAACCCTGCGAGTTTCTGTTTTCAACAACTTGTAAACAAAAAGGAGTATGAGAGCACATGGTCGAGTCTTAACAAAACCCAGATTTTGCCAAAATGAATGAATGAATGAATGGATGGACGGCTGGAAGGGTGGATGGACGGATGGACAGATGGATGGATGATTTGCTGAATAGGTTTTTGACTCAATGAAAAATGTTCCCCCCTGACTGTTTTGTTGTCACTGGTGAAACCACAACAAATGCGATCTTTGGACTTAATAAAAGCAATATCCTGCATCAAAAACTGGCCATTTATTGACATGTATTTGATGAAGAATAATTCACATTTCTAAAACAAATCATAAAGTTTTTTCAGACAGTTTTTCGCAGGCCTACTTCTAGAACATTCGGATTCTTCAGAGCCTTTTGCTGATGCTTTTTTACAACACAGCTGTCTCTTTTTCATGTTCATATTATCTCCGTGCAGAATAAAATGTGGCTCCAGTTTATGGACAGTTGTGCTGTCATTTGACATGATCTCAGATCTAAATCACCATGACAACTTACAATGTTGACTCCGAACAAGCTCGAAAAAAAACCCATCGAAACGTTAACAGTCGTCGACCGGAATGTATGTGAGTTTTGTTCGGTCAGCGTTAAAAGCAAACTGAGGCCCTGTTGTCTGTTTGTGGCGATGTGGCACTCACTGAAGCTGAAAACTTTGCTCACTGTGTTAGCTTCCCCTGCTAACACTGCGACTAATTTGTGACGGCTCTCTAACTTACGGGGGAAAACCAACTGCTTCTTACACACCTGCTAAGAATAAAACAGCGGGAAACAAATGTGATATCTGTTTTATGACGGTGAAAAAAGAGAGAAGCGACTTACATGTTGGGCGTTTAGCTGTCAACAGTAATGCTTCCGGATTCCTCACTACGGAATCTCGTTGGGGTAAAACGTGTGTCGCTTCGCTTTTTTGTTGTGCAGAAGAAAACAGCTATTTCTTCTGTATTACTACTACAACTACTACTACTAATGATAATAATAATAATAATAATAATAATAATAATAATAATAATAATAATAATAATAATAATAATAATAATACTTGTGCTTCACATGAATTAGAAGATAATACAAAAAAACCCCCAGCAAAACCAAAAGAAAAATATAAAGCTACATTTTGGTTCCCCATGTTTAATAAGAACAAGAATAAGTGGTCCACAACTTTTTTTTCATCTGGAAAATTCAAAATTTTTCAAAATTTTCCAGGCTATGCAACAAACTTGTTTGATTATGAGCTAAATAATAATCATTTTTATTTTTTATTTTTTTGCTTATGCCTTTTGAGAAATTCACTTCTCTTAACATGATATGGTGATGAACTGATTCAGCTGCAGATTTTGCACGTTGAACTTGTTCAAATAAAATAAGTTCTGACTAACCGTCAAAATTTAGAGATAAAAATCAATGAGGGCATATTTAGTCAGCATTTTCTATTGGTCCCAAGTTACCCTTTTTCACATACAAAGACGTAAAACAATGACGACCTTCTCAGAATGCAGACAAAATGAAAAAGGATTCTGACTTTTACTTTACGTATGTGTGGGAGAGATAGAAACAAAGAAGAGCGAGTATAAGAGCATGCTGCTTTGATCAAAGATTGACAAAAGGCACAAGTGGGAACACACGCTCTTCACACAAATATGCACACACACACACACACACACACACGTATACACATTGGCCTATTTTTAAAATCTTTACATCTGAAAATAGGATGTAAACAGTGGGGTATTCTAGGATCTGCAGCCTTGAAGAATAAATCAACGTTGTGATCAGAGAAGCATCTTAGATAACGGCAGCGGGACTTGATGACCAAACACAAATCAACCAGCATATTAAAAACTCACAGTCATTCAAAGTAGAGCAGTCAAACATGAAAAAGAACACGTCTTGAAAATGTTCATGATTTATTTTAGAATGAGTTCTTTAGAAAGGTCCAAAATAAATAAATAAAAGGGTGTTTCATTTTACCTTTTGTAAGCAGGGGAGTTATAAAGTGGGATGTAGACCATAAGCACCTTTATTTGTGACTACTAAACAAATCTCAAATTCCCTGGCCAATGCTTGAGAAGAAAGGCTTTTCTTCCAGCATCTGTTGGCTTTCAGCGCTGCAAAGAAACAAAGGAATCTGACTAATTGATTCTAATCCAGTTTCATTTATAGAAATGCAAAACATGCTGTACTGTGTCTTTTGTTGAACTCCGAATCCAGTCTGCTTGGTACTTGAGCTGTTAAAAAAAAAGAATAAGTAAAAATATTCACTGTCCTGAGACAATTAATGAGACAAAAAATTAGTTGACTCTCTTCCTGTGATGAGGCAGAAACAAATAGAAAAGTTTAACTTGATTTTTGCCAAGGCAGTTTTAACGGCTTCTGGTTATTTCTTCCAAATTCATTTATGTCTGCACAGGGAACTAGATAAATCCCAGAACTAAAGGGTGGTCAGGTATTTAAGTAGATGCTTGCATGTACATGTAATTGAAGAATTTGATCAAATTATTTCCATGAAACTGCTGCATCATGAGCTTTTTTCTGATGAAACAGCAAAATACAACCATGTTTACCAAGGAATTCGACATTAAAGACAGAATCAGTTTAAACAAAAAAAGATCTAAAAGTTTACATCTTCAAAACAAACAAACCTTATTTTAAATGTACAGTAGCCTGTAAAATTGGCTATTACCCCTGACCCAAATCACTGCACACACAGAAACTCCAGTTATCAAAAGCACACCATTGCGAAAAGCTTTAAAAATAAATAAAATTTAGGACTGGTTCAGTCAAAGTCTGAACATAAATCGAACAGACCCCATGGGTTCAGGGTTCAGAAGCTTAACATGCGTGAATGTATGAAAAACGTGATGGCAAAACGAAAATTGAGGAAATGTTTAAAGGGCTCAAGTGATTGGAGCATACACTTTAAATCTATCCAGAACAAATTGAATAGGCATTTAAATCGCTACTTTAGCAAGTCAGTAACCACAGGGACACATTTCACTTTCTATTATGAAACGACCATATTCCTACCAAAGATGAAATGTAAATGCCCTGATTTTTACAACTGTTTCAACGCTACCGTGACGTCTCACCACATCGGCGGCGACGGCATACCTCGTGCCGCGGGTTCATTATGCCAGTGCAGAGATTCCAGAGCTGTGATTGGAAAAAAAAAAAAAAAAAAAAAAACAACAACAAAACAAAACAAAAAAAACCCTCAAAAGGAGGGGAGGGCAACATAAAAGAATCTATTTCATCTAGCTGCCTCACAGGGGGATTTTCTCTATCAGCCTCTGTTAAGTGTCACTGCACAAACGTCTCAGATGTTTGGCATTTAATTACGGGCTACCTTTTCTGTGGCTTTCGTCTCAGCAGTGCAGAGTGTGGCTGAGAGGAGCAGCCACAGCTAATTTCACATAAAGGACTTATTTTCAGTTTGGCTACACAACGTGCATTCCTTCAGTTTCATCTTCTACAAGGCCGTTCTTTCTTTTTTTTTTCACACACACACAAGCACGCACGCACGCACACACGCACACGCACACGCACGCATGAGGGGACGCCAGCTGTCTGAAGAGGTCTGTTCAATCAGAGATTCATCTTCAGAGAAATCAGTGTGATGGAGAGTTGAACCCAATCTGGATGTTAGCAGAGGCGGATTGCACGAGGAGCCTTAATGAAAAAGGTTCACTGTGTTTAGTATATCCATCAGGGCTGAGATGAAAAATCTAAAACGAGAGGCGTGTGACTTCAGCTGGTGTGATTAGACAAGCTGATGACTGGTGGCTGAAGAGTACGGAGATATTTAATAAACAGAAAAACAAGTTTTAGAGGTCAGACTCCAGAGGAGACTATTTATATTATAGTCAGTTTCCTGTTTTAGGCCATTTTTAATGTGATTGCTCAGGGTATGCTTTGACTAGGCCTCTAATTTGTTGAATTTCTATTCCTCGCAAGAAAAAAATGGTTAATGACACTGAAAGACCTGCTGTTTACAAGAGAGAAAACATGCCTGGAATGAACTAATAGACATCAAAGAAGTTAATGATAGAAAACAAAACAAGCTGAAGTCTTTGCGCTGGCATTTGCCAACTTGACAATAACTTTTAACTGGACAGTAGAGAGCCGCACATCTTCTCTGCAAAGCTAGGCTTCGAATATAACCACCAGTTGAGAGCAGTAGCACATTACCATTCCAATTTAGTCATTTTCCCCAAGATCACTGAGTGAGGCAGCAATGGCTTTTTAATAACACGACCTGTTCAGTCCCACTGGGCCGTGACGATGAAAAGTCTGATTTATTAATTGTGCCAGCGAGGGGGATGGGGCAGCAGTTGGGGGAATTATGCTTCAAATAATGAATCTGTTTGCACCATTGTGAAAGATGTCGCGCACTCTCTTGAAGTCGACCGGTCGCCTCGGCAGAATGGATTTTAATTCTGTGATCAACAGAGCTTATGATAACTGCATTGTTCATTAAACACACACCGTTTCCGCAAATGAGGGATTCGACTCCTATCTCCGCCGGTTAGCTTTAAAGCGCCGCCGTTTGTAATTGACCTGGATTAGGGCTGCCGTTTTGTCAGGTCTGGCCGGCTTCCGGTTTGCACTCGCTCCCCTTTTAACGGACAAATCGGAGAAAACGTTGTGGTCAGTTGGTTTTTCGTTTATGCCCCGCCGCCACAACACAATGTGACACAAAGAAGGGGAAGCCATGGCGTTCTTTCTCAGGTTGACTAAATCAGCATCTGTTTTCCAGAGGTTTTTGAGATTATTCCACAAGTAGGTGTTACTTCCCATTTCCATGTAGTATCAGTATGACTCACTATAGGCCCGTCAAAATGGGAAAGACAAGAAAACATGCTACTCAGGTAATGCATTGGTCTTGTTCCTCAAAAGTCAGGGAATGGCTAATTGTCCAACATGAACAGTCAGAGCAATAAATATGTGTGTATCTTTCTTGATCCCGAACGTTGACCGTCAAGAAACCATGCAGCCACTTTTTATTTACCCATGAAATTGTTGCTCAATTGCGTTGTCCACCAACATAGTTATTTTGGTTAGTCGGTTGGCACACACAGCCCTGATGAACCCCTACTTGGATGTGGTAAAGCCTTTCACCCAGAAATTAGAAAAGCGGACAACTGGCCTTCCTATTTGTCAACTTTCCCAAGCTCTGATTTGGGTAAAACCTTCTGTTTTCTTCTTTTCAGAGCTGAGATTGCATAGCTGGTGCAGAGTACGCACGCCGTCCATGTTTCCTTGGTTTGATAATATTGTCGTCCGTCGGACCTGGAAGTGAAGAAAACAGGAATGTGAATGCCGAGGCTGCCACGTATGTTTCCTCCAAATGGATCTCTGAGTGCACTCTAAGTAGCACTAAGTGGTTCCGTCCTCAGGCCAAATCTTTTTCATTACTCAAGCTTGGCATAATGTTTCTGAAGAGACATCTATATAGCGAGATGGAAATAAGGCATAAATGACCATAGAAAAACGAAAAATTTTAACTTTGATACAAAGAAGGACTCAGAAAAATTAAACTAAACAGAAAAAGCAGTGGTGTCACAACATAAAGTAGATTACATCTCTGCTCAGCTCTCATACCCTATAAAATGACGGTTGTCATGGCAAACAGATACACTCCTCTAACTTTTATGTGTTGTGAATAACATCTTGTGTCCAAGTGCAACCTCTATAGAAATTCAAGGCATGTTATTTTTGCGCATCAAACACTTGTATGAAAGTTGAAACATGTGGGACTGACTGTGTTTTAGAAAGAAGGGAGCCTGTTGTTTTAAACCCAGGGACTTTTTGATGCGAAGCAACAGTGCAGCCCAAATCAGCTCGATTTCTGCGTCTCGAATGATGTCATCAAGCAGGATGCACACACCGCCTCCTGAAAAGTTGTTTTCCTCTTTTCGAACATGCATTTTGCAAAACGACGCGATCAATCCTTTAGTATACGGTTGTGTTCTTATTGTCCAGTTTTCTAAAAAAAAAGAAAAAAAAAAAAAAGTTGCAAAAAAACACCACCTGGCACCTACTTTTGTGTAATTTTGTGAATCCCACGTCTCCGTAGCACAAGACTCAGTGTTTACCTTCCCCCCCAATCAAACTGCCTCATTCTTTTAATGTTTGCATGAGTCCATGACGTGTCCTTGAGAACCACTTGTACTTTAAAACAGACATGCGTCCTGACACGGGTCCATATGGTGCCCAGCACGACATGCTGGAGCGGGACGTCGGCGATACACCTTGCCTGATTTGCTGTGCAAAACGACACGCTTCGCAAATATCTAGGGCACAATCACTTCCATGGGCATGTCGAAACACCAAAGCAAAATAAACCAACATCTGAAGGCTTAATGAGGCCACGGAGCTTTCGCTGTCACTCATATTATACAGTGGATTTAAAGAGTGGTTTCATTTTACAGATTTATGCTGTTTTTAATTTAATCGGACAAAGATCGCTTGATTTCCTGACGTGACCTCGTCTGAACTTAAATGTGGTTCATGCTAAAAAAAAAAAAAAAAAAAAAAAAAAGAAAAAAAAATCCCTCCATTATGGCTGATTTAAAGAAGAGTGATAATAATAAATAATAAAGCTGCTAAGAGCTAATAAGAGCAATACCGATTAAAGGAAGCAAATTCCAACAAGCACAATAAACAGAAATAGTGTATAAATAAAGTCATATAAATGAATAAATTAACTTATCGTCTACGGCAAGTTGTAAACTGATCCAAAAAAGAAAAATAAAACAAGAAAATGATCAAAACATAAACACAAAAAGAGCAATGATGCAAACAGGTGTTGAGGCTGAAAGTGGCACAACCAGTTATTGAGTATAGATGCACAGTATGGATTTTTACATTTTTCCTTAGCGGCTTAAAATTGTACGGAAGACAATTAGGGCCACGAGCAATAAAAAAAAAAAAAAAAAAAAAAATCTGACATTTCTTCTCTGACCTTCTAAGAAAAGGTCAAATACGAAGATATTTTTAATCAACTCAAACATGAAAGTGTAACAAAAAAGCAACGCATGTTTACTTTTCACAGGACTTTATAATCGTACACCAATGAGATCAGGACGCCGTCTGCGCTCTCGCGAGCGAGTCACTCTATCGGAGAGGACGCTGGGATCGCGCGCCGACATCATTCCCAGCGTTCTCCACCTTCCTTGTCGCTCACGCCGCCGTCGCGCAATTCCTCCTCTCTCCTTCCATTGCTCAGAACCCGGAGCGCGAGCCTCCGACACACATTTACTCACACAATGTCAAGGTGAGCGAGTTAAGCACTTTCATGCATCATTAGAACAGTAATAACGGCTCAGAACTGCCTGTCTATTGAGATGCCTGATTGGCGTGAAAATGACTTCTAAAATACATTTTACCTTAACAGGTCATTACGGGGTAAATGTCACGTAGGTGTGCGTGCGCGTGCGCATTATTACCCTGTTTAAGACGTGCGAAATGAGTCAGTGAAGGTTCATGATTGTGCAATTAACAAACGCTAAACAAACTCCTCCATCTTTCTGTCGAGGCGGCGGGTCCTCTGCAAGCGTCACTATGAAATGGAGGGATCAGAAAAGCCAAAGTACACCTTTTATTAATTTCCTTAAAGGCAAATGTTGAAGATAGTTATGCATCGTCACTGCATCTGCTCTGCCTGATTAGAAAAAGTATAAAATACTAATAGGTTCATTTTTTTTTTTTTTTTTGTGTTGTTTGTGAGCTTGTGACAGGATGTCCATGCAGGATAGATTCAAAATAGACCTTCGCCCAGCTGGGGAAAAAAAACTCAATTAAATGGGACTGTTGGGACGTGAATGCCATCTCTGTCATTTGCATTGATTAGGATTCCTTAAACTTTTATTTCTTCACTATTGTGCAATGTCTGCACATTTCTCCTGGGTTTGTAGCGTTTTAGCCACAAAAAGACATCAGGTGTGGGAAGTTAAGAGTTTATGCAGTAGGCTAAACTGTCTGACACGATGGGTTTTCTTCTTCCTTTTGTTTTGTTTTTTTTTTTAGAAAAATTATGCAATAACAAGAGTCTTTTGACTCTTGCGTAGTGCAAAATACAACTCAGATCTGATTTTGCACCATCTCCCTTTTCCAAAATAATCCCTTTTGAATATCCTCGACAGGCCGCGAGTCCAATCACAGCCACTTCTGAGATGACAAACGGCGAGAAGCTTGCCATGAAGGTAAGGCAAGCTTCAAGGTTTTACATTCGCTGCAGTCCCTGATCTCGAGCAGGCATGTGAGTGAGAGGAACAAGCTCCCTTTTAACGAGGCGAAATCTCCTGCAAAACCTGGCTCAGTACGTGTGGCCCGGCGCCATGGCCGACTGCGGCTTGGAGATTACAGAACGGAAAAACAGGAAAACACAGTCGCTGAGCCAGGTGTACTTTCCAAGATTAAACAACAACAACAACAACTCCAGCTGCAGCAGCAGCAAAGTAAAACAAGAAGAGCTCACCAGCAATAGTTTCCTTGCACAGGGAGTGGGTACAATGAAAGAATCAATTTTCATTTTACTTAAAGTCGTATGTAGAATTCGAATTAAGACCTCAAGCAACTTTCAAATATGCATTTGCTTAGTTTAAGAAACAAACAAACAAAACAAAATCTGCGTCACCACAAACATCGCGACAGAAATATGGGTTTTGTGGAAAGTTTAAGCTTTTACTGCTTGGGACTCTATAAAAAGGCAATTAAACCAATCGCTTTTGAATACATGGCCGAAATTGCCTCACAATTAAGTATGGTTTCACACAAATTAGAGTTTTGATTAGCATGGAATTCAGATATCACAATATCCCTGAGATTATGCTGTTTGGCCGTCCTAGAGAAGCAAAAGAAGTCTTAATGTTGTCTAGAATCATTTGTTCCTCTGTTTCAACTTCAAAGTAAAATGCGGCAAGTTGTTGAACTGCAGGTCACATTTAAGCAGAAGTATGCAACTTTAGGAAAACCCTTTTTCTTCCCCCCCCCCAAGAATTCCCATAAAAGTCCCCGCCGCTGAAAAATGAGCTTTTAAAGGCCTCTAAAATTCTGACATTTTGCGTTGCTCCGGCCGTGCAGCGGACAGGCCAGCAGGCAGTAGATTTTCTCAAGATTCGCGCTCGTCGATTCATTTCAAATGAAGTCGGTGCATAATCTTCCACTTTTTGTGAAGCCGTAAGAAATATCAAAGCCAATTTCCTCGTGGGTCGGCCCTGAGACTGCCCAAAGATTTAGAGGGGAATGCTAAATAAGGTAATCAGGCTGGGTGGAGGGGTTTTGAGTGCAGCGGTGTCACAGGAGGGCTCATGAGTTAAAACAGCCAAATTACCAGCTGATGAGTCTTCCACACTGGGCAGCGATCATTTGAAGAACGGCATAATTATCTTAGTAAACAAGTCGGAGCTATTCTTTACTTTGCCTCTCGTTTCTGCGGTTCCATGAGACTGAATCAGAGCATTTGCACTTTATTTGACCCGTCCTTGTCAAAATCACTCTCCCAACTCCGGCGCATGTTGCGCTGTTAATCATTCATGTCGCGCCGTTATTTTTGAACTGAAAGACGGCGAGCCTCGGTCAAAACTTATTTCCTCTCTCTGAACTTCTGTGAGCCACTTCACGAAATCCACAGATGTGCTGCCAGAGCTAGACAAAAATAATAGTACTGAAAGCGATGGAAAATAAAATCGTCCCGATTCATTCTCTTGCTCCGAGTGGCGTTTGAACGGAGACGCCAATCACCACAGAGAGAGAGAGGGAAACCATGTCGAGCTGTCGCCAGAGCGACCTTCCCTCAAGAAAGCTCTCCTTGTGATCCTGAGCGATTAAACAAAAAGTACACTTAAAAAATGGGACCCGGAAATTTTCTAGAGTCTTCCGGGGGGAGGCGGGGTAAAAATAGAGGGATGTGGGTGGAATGAAAACCAAAGTAATGAAAGAAAGCATACTGTAAGCCCTGCAGCAATATGAGGATTTATTACGATGTTCGAGCCCGGAGAGCAAATAAGAAAGCACAGATTAAATAGAACCGTGGCTGTATTACCTCACGTAGTCAAGCTACTTTAAATTTCGCACATATTGCTTAGTCAGAGCATTAAAAAAATAAATAAATAAAAAAACAACAGCACAAAGAAAATATGTGTCTTCATAAAAGTGGATCAGTGGGCTTTGTGAAGGAGAGAAAGCATTAACAGCCCATTGTAAAAAAAAAAAAAAGAAAAAAAAAAGTCTTTTCTGGAAAGGTTAGAGGGTGAAACTGTTAAATCAAGTCTCCCCGTTATTCAGCACCGTCTCTCCCCCCTTTTTATTTCTTTTCTCCCGGCATCATTATACACGTATTGCTCGTCTGCTGCCAGGCTCTCGGTAATAAAACATCCTCATTCAGAGCAACGTCCTCGGGTTTTATTTGGAGCCGCCCGCATAATGAGCCAGCCCGGATCCGTGGGTTTGTGCACCTCAGCACTGGAAACAAGACAATTATTCTTTGATGAACTTCCGTCGGACTGAGCTGAGGTGAACTGATCTGGCAAGGATGGCATTTTAGATGGAGTGAAACAGTGTTGACATTCAAAGACATAGAATATACTTGGCCTCATTTGTGTATTGGTATCGCCATACATTCTCTCAGGTATGTGTGTCCCTGATAAAATGCCCCCATTTTGTATAATACAGGTGTACTGGAATGAAGGGGGTAGATATATGTGGTGTATATTGGACTAGCTCTCTGGTTTGGGGTATGGGCGACCCCAAACCAGCGGCCTGAACCACCAGGCCGCCGTCTTTAGACATTCTCTGCTGACGCTACCAAACCCAGCCGCGTCGTAGGTGAGTACGCAGACTCGGGTCTTTTAAAATGCAGGGGGCGCTATTGGGGACTCTGTGGCAGCCGGATATATTCAGCCAAAATGACATCAAACTGAATCACGTCAGACTGCTGCATCCGTAGTGCACAAACGAGCATTACAGCAGACTAATGGAGACTGAGAATGGGCTAACAGGCTCAAAACAAGTTAATACTTGTCCCTTTGACAACTGGATGGATTAATAGTCACTGTACCAACAAACAAGAGATTTATGCCACTCAATCCACCAATTTGCTTCTCAATCTCAGACATACTGAGGGACTGGCCGCTAACATCGTTTTCATTCAGGTGAAGAACCAGCTGTTCTACTGCAACATCTGCAAGACCAAGACCTGAGGTGCATCGTTGCGTTTACGAAATAGAAATGGTAAGCGGGATCGTGGAGGAGACATAAAGTCAAACGATGGGATAATCTGCTACTTCGGCGTCGTGAGGTCCAACCAGACTTGACCGATTCCTTTGCTTTCATTTTAAGATGAGCTTAGAAAACCTGTTAGCTGCTGTCAGTTCCGGTTTAGTGTGTGGTCGGGTTCAGTCGTGACTTGACTCGAAGTGAACAGTTTCAGGATATGTTGAGAGAGATGAATAGTTTCCGGGGCTTGGTCATTTCTCAAAGACGGTGGGGCAGTTCAGCTTGTGTTCTTTGTGGATGTAATGTTATTTAATGGCTTGCCAGCTGTAATTATGAAAGGCAGATTATTGGTTGATGCACGTCCAAATTATTGTGTCATTGATTAAACTTAAAGGAATTGGGGGGCCCCAACTATCCACACAGTGACAACTTTATACTTCTCAGCTGAACAGCATCTTCTCCTCCCTCCCTTCTGTGGCTTTTCATCTTTCCCTCGGCCCTCTCCTCCTCCACCATCCTTCATGCTAGTTTGTACTCTCCCACCCTGGCCTCTGTCCGTCTGTCCCTCTCTTCTTCTTCTTCTTCTTCTTCTTCTTCTTTGCAGCCAGGAGGCCAGTGTTTGATAATAACATATCGGTCTGTAATGCACTCCGGTCATGACTCACCCACAGATGGCCTGGAGAAATACATCCCCCGCCCCTTCCACCTGCTGTGCCTCAGTTATCAATGAAGAAGTGTCTGAAGCAGCAGCTGAACTGCATTTATCGGGCGGCTATAGGGAAGTTTGTTTATTCAGACACTGCGAAGCAAGCGGTCGAGAAATTCCAACCTCTGATATGCTTCAAAGTTGCGCAGAACGCAGAGAAAAGTGCCGATGAAGAACGCGGACGCAAGTTACTAAGCGCCTTCGTGTCTTTGTCACATGGGAACATGCAATGTATAGATAGCACACACACACACACACACACACACACACAAGTGGAAATAAATTGGCACAGAAAATGAAAAATGACAAAAAGGGGGGGGAAAAAAAGAAGCTCATTTTACTGCTGCACACGTGCGGATCGAGGGAGAGTTATATTAAAATCCTTCTGCTCAAATTGAAAAATAATGAGAAAAATTCAACATTTAAACTAAGGGGATTTTTCCTTAGGAAAATAAATAAATAAATTGCTCTCAGAAGTAAAAGTTCCCCCCCAAAATCCACTGAGCCACACAAATATTACTTTGCTTACTCCTGCTTTCGACACAGAAAAACAAAAACACAAAGCACAGTCTGCTGAGAGATTCTGTGAAGACCTTCTTTCAGGTTTTAGGCCACCAGATTTACTTATTTTTTTTTAATTTAAAATGTCATTGTATTTTAAAGATTCCATGATTAAGCCCACTCAGGTCCTCCACCGTACCTGCCGGTGCACACGAAACCATTTTCACCGGATTTATATGTCGTTTTCTCACCACATGCACTTGAAGTGTTTTTTTTGGACCTTCTGAAAAATCAATCTGTTCTACCTCATTGGCACATTTTCTTGTCTTTCCTCCTTGTGAGGAAGGGCACAGAAGGAGGGGCGCCATTATGCAAGAGCCGACCCTGAGTGCAACTGCTGATTTTGATTTTCATCGTTGTCACTTTTCGTTTTGTTTGTGTGCTGCAGAAATATTCTCCTTATTCCTCCGATATCCGCAAGTGCGGAGAATGCTCCACCCCAGCGTCGAAACCTATCTGGTCGGAAAGTAGAAAATGACAGTCGGGAAAATGAAATCTCATCGTCGTCTGCGAGGTTTGAGCGATTTCTGCTTTTGGAACCAGCAGTTCCTGAATAGCAGGGAAAAGTCAAAACTGCCCTTAAGACTCAACTTATAAAAGGAGCGGAGAATTGTTTCACAGACTGCTGAAGCATATTGTTTTCAGCTTGGTTAAAGGGCCCGGGTCTCATTAGGAGTTTTTCTCTGAAAACAGCAGCAGTTTGAAACAACAGCCTTGTGCATTCATCCGGTGCTGATGCAACGGCTGGCCACCGTTTCATACTTTGCTACGGTTGTAATGATGCCGCGGTTGCTTCACCATGTTTCTCCGCATGGGGTTGAGCTCACAAATACAGTGGAGGTAGCTTGACATCATCTTGCTAGAAATGCATATATTTTTTTAGATTTAAAAAAAATTTTTTTTTTATTGAACCTACTCAGATAATTAATGCAACAACGTGGTGCAAATTCAGGTAAAATTTGCAAACGTGTATCGTTTTTTTTTTTTTTTTTTTTGAAGTGATTAATTTAAAAGTGACAAATGGAAATCACCGTGTATGTTTACTCCAGGTCTGGCTAACTTGCGTTAGCTTTCAATTCAGTTTTTAATTGCTAAAATATTGCTTTACTGGTTTGGAGAAAATCTCATGCCATGTTGAATAATGTTATGTAAATTTTCCAGTATTGTGAAAGATACAATTAAATATATGTATGACCAAGAACACACATGCTTTTCAGCGGCTGTCCTAAGTTTAAAACTTTCCGGAAGGTTTCAGCCTCATCAGAAAAAAAAAAAATCAAAACATAAAAATATGCAGCCTCAATTTGATTAGACTATTTTTTATTTTTTTTTTAATTTATGCTTACACTTCATCTTACCCACAGGTAAGATGAAAAGATCCTTAAGACTGATGAAGCAAACTCGAGCAGCAGTAAATTAGTGCAGACTCACTGCTTTTGGCTTTGGTTCTGTTTCGCATCAGGACGCGTCATTTGCTCAGAATTCGGTGGCAATTTTCATGGAACTATAAAAGTTAAACCTATGCTGGATTTTAAAAAAAAATTTTTTTTTTATTCCTCAATACATCAAGTTGAACTTTTCAGAATTCTATGCAGATGTAGGAGGTTACAGGCAGTTGATGGCAACGGGAGTCTGCAGCATGCCTCAGACTGCAGAGCGGTGCATTAACTTGAGCTCGGGGCGAGCACTCTGCAGTGATACACACTGGAGCAGACTGTTGCAGGCAAGCAGGCAAATTACTTCCTGAATTTGGGAACCAGACCTTTAAGGTGGTACAACTTAAATCCCCCCCTTCCATCGATGCGTTTTGCTTCTGGCTCCACATAGCGCCGGCGTGATAACGCTTCCTCGTCGGGTCTTTTAAAGCCGCATATTTTGTGGCAAATGGGAGAGGGTTGCAGAGGGCGAAGGCTTGATGGCACTAATTGGCGTTTGTTTGTGCTGGAATCGCCCCTGAGAGAGGAAGCGTGAACAAAAGGGGGTGAGGACTGGAAAGCGAGGGCAGGAGGGGGCGAATGTGGGGCCGAAACAAAAGCACACGTCAGGCTCCTCTGCCGTGCTGACTGCGATGAGCGCGTTTCAGGTGGAGGACCTCGAAGCCGGCTGAAAAGAGACAATGAAGGAAGGACGCAGATTTTGTTTTCTGCGCATTCGTCTCGGTTTCGAGCCGGGTCTTGTAAAAACAGGATAAAATCACTTCTGCCGTCATACGTTTTGTTCTCAGGTGCGTGGCAAACTCAAAGAAGCCACAGAAATAAAATACCTTTTATGTCCTTCGATAAACCTACAGAATAGGCTTTGTGGTAACCATAGCGAATTTAAGAAATGATTAAATTCTCATTCTTTAGAACACAATACTTTCTTTCTTTCTCTTTGTTTGTGCTGTTATTTCATTTTTCTCCTTTCATTAATGTGATGTACCACAGCAAAATAAATAAATACATTTAAAAAAAATATATATTTATTAAATCCTATGTGGCTGTTACTCATGTGAACTGTCCTCAGACTTGAGCGATTATCGTTTTCTTTTTGTCTCATTGTCTTTTAAACACGCAGCTAACATGTTGTCATGTGTGTTACCTCGATTTGTGCAAACTCCTCAAGTGTTTGAAAGTAAAGGAAAGCACCGACTGGCGTCCGTCGCTACAAGCCGTCAACCCAATCACTGCCAAGTCGAGCAGTTTTCCCTATTTGCAACCAGAACCTTACTGTCAGAATTGCTGCCTGCCACGGTTGTACCTTGGCAGCCGTCGTGTGTCGGCCACGCTTCCAGATATCGAATTAACATGAACAGCTTTTACGTATTCAGGGCGTGAATGCGGAGTTTTTTTTCTGCCAACCCGAAGCCCCGGCAAGGAAAATAATTTGCTCTGCAAAGTGGATCGTAGCGCCAAAAGAATGTTAGAATGGACGTCTTGCAAATTGTTGATTGAGGTCAGTCCTACATTTCTTAATGGCAGGTGAGGAAGACCGGATGCTGGTCTTTTCGTAAAATAACTATTATTTCATTTGGCAAAGCTGTTCATTTCCAGCGAATTTGAGGAAGATGTCATTGAACAACAGCTACTAAAAGCACTGTAGGCCGGGAGTCAACCAAATTCAGTTACCAACTACCTGTATTATATTCTGTGTCGGTAACAGTGATGCAAAGAAATGGTGACTGATGTTCCATCTGACTGTCTGTAGATTTCACATCTCATATGTATGAACGACATGCGCGCTAATCTCCGCTGTTGCAATGTACATCGCATCCGGACGGAGATCGTAAGCCGAATCTGTTGAACAAAAACATTTAATTTGCATGTGTAAATTGAATTTCCTAATGTGCCTCCGGCAGCAAAAAAGAAATATGTTCATTTCTCATTCGGTATCTTTCTTCTCTTCACCTCTTTGGCTTGTTTTCCAAGCAGAAGCAATCGTCGCTGATGCCCGAATTAACTCCTCCACTGAAAAGAATCAATCTAATGAGATTTTGGATGCAGGCCTGTGACATGTGTTGCATATAAGTGTGTTTGCGTTCTTACCCGCAATGTAGATGCCTCATCGTCAAGCCACTCGAGTTTTATCAGCCTTTTGCTGGCAGGTAGTGTCTCTGTTGCGAACATTAAATCCCCTGTGGTGCATCAGAATCGCTGGGGACCGTTGGGTCAGGGTTATGGTTCCACTCAGAAAAGCCACTCCATTTCTGAGTGGCTTTGATTTTCAGTCAAGTGTTTTACAATTTCTTGGGAGGAATTCCTCTTTTGGAAAGTATGGGTACGATGCAAAACAATAACCGTCAACTGATTGGTCCAACCGGTAAGTCTAAACATGTAACACCACCCTGTGCGTTCGAAAACATCTTTATTCCCCTTTTAGCCTCGCATGGGTTTTATGTGATTCTGTATCTTTGAAGATAGATGACTCAGATCTAAGTTTGGATTTTTATTTATTGATTCATTTTTACCTACAAAACAAAATATCCACTCTCAAACAAAGAGCAGCTGAATCTTTTTCCACCGTTTTTGTGTGACTCTGCACCCCAGGCAGAGATACCTAATGACTCTCACTGATGACTGCCTTGCTTTTCTTTTCATGCCTCGCAAGTTAAGAAAAAACTTGTTTCTTTTTGTGTCCCCCCTTGAAGTGAAAGTGATGTTAGTCGATGCTGCCTTTGTGTCTCTGCTGGATTGTTGTTCGTCGCATTGCTTCTGCCATAGAACACCGAGGTTTATAACAACACTTACTCATCACCGCAGTTTGTGAGCTCTGATTTTTTAAATTTTTTTTCATCATTATTATTATTTCTTTCCACAGATTGAACCGTTGGTGTATGTCTTGTGTTTGAAAAACTATTCTGAGTCTGCTCACATCTTGCTTAAAGACCCAGATCTTTCAAACAAGCAAGTGCATGAACTGTCATGTTTCCCTTGATTCGCTCCTTTTGATGTCTTTCTCAAAGCCTGCAATGGAAAAGTGGCTGTTTATAGAGGCCGATTCCCTCTGCTTAAAAAAAAAAAAAACAGGCAAATGGATGAAAAGAAATCTGACTGATTATCACTGTTTTATGGTAAAACACTGTCAGTGTAATCATATCTTTCCCTGCTTTGCAATTACAGCACACTTTGTCAAGTAACTACCTCCAAATGCTGACAAATTGCGAAGAGGAACTTTTTTTCTTTTTACCACAAATTGCAAGACTTCATAATTCTACTCGGAGACCCCAAAATTAAAACCAAGTCCAACCAACTTCGCATTTTAGAGAACATGCTAATAAATAGCATTGTGGAGCTCACCTGGGAAGGTCATTGCTAAGGGTCTGAAAAGATTGGGTGAAAAATATCCTAAGGTTTCAACATCTCACTGGGCGCTGCTCAATGCGTCGTCTGAAAACGGAAACTACAAAGACAACGCTGTGAAGCCTGAACAGGAAGAGCAAGAGAGCGCCACAGCTCAAGAAGAAGAAGAAGAAGAAGCCGCCAACAACCGGACGCACTCCAACAATCGTTCTCTCTGGAAGACAGACGAAAATCAAATCTATTGTTTGAAGAAAGCGGTAAGACGTTCCGCTAGCGTCTGTCGCAAGCCATGGTGGGGAAAATAAAAAACAGGGAGTAAAGGTCAGATGAAATCAAAATATAACCTTTAAACTGACACACATGATGTCGCTCCATGGTGAACAATGGTGGAAGTGGCCGACGTGGAGATCGATGTTCGCATAATCTCCAACTAATCTGACTGAGCGTTCATTAAGTAAATCATCAGTCTCTAAATGTACACAGTAAATCCCGCAAGACGTTTTAAGCACTTTGTGCGTTTTCCTGTCGTTCAACGAGGCAGCGCGCGCGTTCGCTTCGCCGCAGATTCACGCTTGAGCGTTTGTCGAGCGCATTCAAAACCAAACCGGCATTTGATGAAGATTTTGCAAAGCTAAACTTGAACATGAAGGGGTGAAGAAATAAGCTCCTGTTGCATCACTTCCTAGTTTCAATTTTCCCTTTTAAGAATCGATGGAGCGTGATTGAAGAAAGGAAAGAAAAAAAAAGCCTTTTTTTTTTTTTATAAAAACCCCCCCCCCCAAAAAAAACAAAAAACAAAACCCCTTGCCTTTAGGAATTTCAAAAGACTCTTTGAGGTTACGGAGTCGAAGCTGCTTTCTGACCCACTTTGAAGGATCCTTCACCTGGCTGTCGGCGTGGTTGTTTGCAGTTTCGTTCTGCGTCTTACGGTGATTCACAGCGGTTAGAGTAATTGGGGACGACATTGTTTGGAAGTGTTGTTCTGCATATAAATATGCAGATGATTTATGGTTCAGCTGACTCTGTGCTTAACACGGACACTCAGAAGGACTCGGCACACAGAGGAATGCATCCACTTACACTCGCTGCAATTGAAGAAAACGACAAAAGAAGAAAAAATAGAGGAACATTTATCACTGATCTTTGTCACCAGACTCAGTCTCTGCTTATAAGAACAAAGAAACAGCAGCATTACCTCCCACCAGGCTGCTGGGGGGGGGGGGGGAATAAGACTTAGATCAGATATATGAGCCAGAGGGATCTGGTTCAAAGGATAGGTTTCTATATGCGTAGCTCAGAATATAGGTCAATAACACATTTACACTCCTTTGTAATTTGGAGATATCTTACCAGGCACTGCAAACGGCGACTCCCACTCTCCCAGCACGACTGCTTTGTAGCTGCCAAGGAGATGAATCAGAAAAATATAACAAAACAAAACAAAAAAAGAAAAAAAAAGCGAGGCGCAAACAAGAACACGAAATCATTTTCACCGAAACAGAAAACAACTTTGGATTTCTGTTACTTGTCCACTTGTGAAGATTGTGTATATACATTATAAAGCCTAAACAAACTGCATGGCAAGGCACATGTTTTAGTGTGCTGTAAGTGGAATAAACTAAAAAAAAAATACCCTCAGGTGGGAGCAGAGGTCACGCTGGAGTTTTTTATTCGCCGTCATTGAAAAAAAAAAAATTGGTCATGTGCGGCTTTTACCCGTCAAAATACGATCATGTTACCATAAGCTATTTAGCCGCATTTTTTATGCGGTTTAGTTAATAGTCACCTAGTTGAACCGTGAATCCAGGTCCATCACACATAAAGCCAATGAACGCATCTTAACATTTTCTCCATGGTGACAAAAAATAGTGACTGTGTTTGTCATTCAGCAGGAAACCTACGAAAACCTACGATGAAATAAAAGAGAATGACGACATAGAGGAGAATGTTAAGGAGCGTAAAGAGATCTCTGATAAATTCAACATTTCCTTTCATGTACTGGACCTCAAAATGTTACACAGATGCTGCGCCACTGCCCTACGGGAAGCCACATGGACATTATTGTAGTGTCAATAACTCAAAGGTCGGGCTTTCCTTCCCTGTTTTCGACCTGCAGCCCCCTCTTCCTCTATCCGTTGGCTTTTGTGGAACCACCTTTTTCGTCTCATCACTGAAAAGTGCATGAGTTTATCGCACATGACAAACAGAGCACCCCCTCCGTCCGTCCCTGTACTCTCAAACATCCTTTTTCGTTTTCCCGTTCTCGTCTAATTCTGCTCTCGAAGCCTTTCTCCTCACACTTCCTTATCACAGTTGCGTCTTCCCCCCCCAACCCCCCTACATGTAACACAAACACTGCACTTTGAAGAAAAAAAAAAAAAAAAAACAGAAAAGAAAAGAAGGGCTCCCGCTGCCGCCGGTGGACATGAATAATTTAAGGGGCAGCCAGTGCAGCACGAAAATGGAAATTAAACACAGGCTTTAAGTTGTGTGAATGATGGCAGGAAGCCAGTCGTGCATAAGCTTAAAGTGCGTGTGTGGTTGAGTGTGTAAGTGGAAAAATTAACACCCAGGCCACGCTCGTACACAAACACTAACAGCTTGTAATGTTTGATGAAAATAAAGGCAATAACTTGGAATTTGTCTGCTCACAAGAAATGTATTGGTCCAATATTCAGATGAAAAAAAAAAAAGAACATATGTAACTTGAACTACCTTTATTAAATATTGAATTCAATTATTATTATTATTTTTTAAGCGACATTTCACAATAAACATGTAATGCTTTGTTAGAAATATCCCTTGAAAAAAAATCATGGTTGCCATGTTCTTTGTCTTTCAGTATCGGAAAAAAATATCTCAATTTTATTAAACATAAAGACGTGATCTACCAGGGAAGTCGTTTGACATAAGGTTCTCGGAGGCGGAGCCGACCTGTTCTGTGACACTGAGGCCTTCCGCGTGTTGCGATCAGGAGAAAAAAAAAAAAAAAAAAAAAACTCAACTGTTTTGCCATGAAGCTTAAAAGGCAAGAATCACAAAACACATTTTTTTATTACAACCCTAAAATCCCAACTTTCAAGAAATGAGCTTATTCTCAAACTGTCAACAAAACTGAGAACATCTGAATTCACGTGTGCCGCTTTAGCACATCTGTACTCTCCTGCCCACGCATGTTTAAGCTGCTTTTTTCCCCCACTTCTTCTTCTTTCCGGGAAGCAAAGACCTCTGAGTTCTTCAAAGAGCCTAACGACATAAGAAGGAAGGCTGCCTGAAGTCGAGGCCTCGGAGGCCGGGTCCTGCTTGACACATGCAGAGGCAGACGTGGCAGCACACCGCGGGGACGCGATGGCGCACCGCCGTTCACCGCAGATGCCCCACCGAGCCTGACTGGCGCGGCAACGGGGGCAAACCTTCAGGTGAGGATCAACCAAGTCGGGGGAACTTTGAGCGTCTTCCGGAAGTGGGGTGATGGGGGAGGGGAGAGAAACAAATCCAGCGCAGCTCCCTCCAGGAGACGACAGAGGACTCGTTTGGCCTGGCCGCCTGTCTGGTTTCCCTTTATCATCGGCTCGGTGGAACATCAAGCCAATGTTTTCGCCCTGCTTGCACAGTAACAAACCACCAAAGTGAGAATAAACACGGCGGTTTTGAGGCATTATCAAGCACAACATGCGGGGTAATTTGTCAGAATCAAACCACCAGATGGCATTCGCTGTGAACATGTTGATTGGAGTTAAACTGGGCCCCGGTAAATGTTCGTGGCAGGCTGCCTCCACAGGAAGGGCTAAATTAATCACAAGCAGGGAATTCACACCTCCTGAGAGTGTCAACCACGTCCCGCCTTTAGACAAATACGCAGGGAGACAGACAGACCCGCCGCCTCCCTCCAGCTGGGCCTGACATGCTATGCAAATTGACATTTCTGCGTGTTTAGTACATTCGATGATGGAATACTAATGGCACTCTGAAGCGCCGTCACTCCTTCGCGCGTCCTCCGACTGGACAGAGCAAAATACCTGATCTCGAGATGCGATATTTAGGGGGCTGGCGTCGGATTGGTTTGGTTTAAAATGAAAGAAACACTTAGTGATCTAAAAAAGTGCAAAATTATTGATACTTCTTCAAGGTTTCTACGTTCAATTACATTACCAAGACAACTTCGGTTTATTTTAAGGTAAGGTCATTTTTATTTATGTCGCACATTTTCAGCAACAGGGCAGTTCAAAGTGCTTCAAAGTGAAACGACAAACCAAAAGAAAGACAAAGTAAAACTATAGCGCTTCTTATGAGTGGCAAGAATAAATAGATTATAAGAAAGACATAAAAAGTCGAGGAGGACACAACAAACAATAAGACAGTAGCTCTTGTCAAAGGAGACCAACACTGACCTTTTGGCCTGCGTCCAAATTGCTCCATGTTACATTTTGCCTCATCTGCTTCACACAACTGAATTCCAGGTTTGTATCTGCAAATAAGCCTGATAACAACAGGCCGTTTTTCCCTCCACTTTCTTTTTTAGTATGCGCTACTTTGTTTTCGTCCATCGAATCATCCCCCACTAACATGCAGTGGAGCTCGTGGCTGTAATGTGTGCGTAAAGTTCAAGGGTGTAATGCGTTTGCAAGGCCACGCAGTTAAATATATACAAATTTCTTCCGGCGCTGCCGTCATGGATTGATAGTGTATTAGTCTTGACAAGTATACCCACTGTGTCATTCATCTTTGAGCACTCAAATTACATTGTTGCGCTAAATTGCCCCCAGGCTCGCTCAGCAGGAGATTTGCAGCATGCGAGTTCCTCTGATCCTCGTGTAACGTACAATCCGGCATACCCTCCAACACTGACTGCACACTTTTCGCCGCTCATGTTGTCACGCCTGCAACGTGACCCGGCTTTTGGAGACGGCTAATTTGAAAAGACTGGAGACGTGTAGGTTGCCGTATCGGTAACCGCGCCGCAACCTTGACCCACGTGATGCTTTGAAGACATGTCAGATTGCATTTCCTATTAGAAGGAAACCTGGCTCCTGTGGCTGAAAAACACTGAGATGATACATGTCTGTGGTTTGTCGACATGCAAGATGACAACGTCTTCGTGTCATTAGTGGATTGTTATTGGTAACCGTACATATATAGTACCTTCAACTCACTTGCACAGCGACATCTATCCTCGGCATGAAAGCAATGGCAACAAAATCTTTGCAGTCTCCTGTCATTATGTTAGTATTCATTTAGTGATGATTTTCAGTAACTAGACTTTGAAGACAAACGCGACAGTCGTTGCTTTCATTATTTCGTCATGACTGGAAATTGTAAAAGAATGAAACGGTTTAAACTTTGATACACTTCAAAAATTAATGTGCTATAAAGCCGGATATGGCTTAAATATGTTTGTTTGATAAAAATGAAACACATCGGCGTAGTGATGTTTTGACAAAAAAAAAAAATCAAAAAATAAAATAGCTGGTGTTTCTTCTGGATTATTTTCTATGAGCCCATACATCCTGCTCAAAATTTCGGCAAGGCAAAGACGTTGAAAGTCTGTTTTCTCAACCCTTCTGATCAACCCTTACAAGTTTGCAACCACATTTAAGACATCAATGAGAATCTTTGTGTAGACTTCTTTCTCCTTTTGTATTTTGGTCAAGCGCTCGCAATGTTTAGCCAATTTTCACTTCAGTATTGCATTATTGAACTAGCTGATTTACCTGTTTATTTATCCACGTTGTTACATCCAGCCTCACTATTTTGCTGTGAGTTTTTGATCGTCTTCCTCTGTACTCATATGCAGTTTAGTGGAATTAAGTTCTTAATCTGTTGAGTTGAACATGGTGCCAACTGCTACAGCTCTTCTAGGAACGGTTTCTAACAGGATTAGTCTTTAGAAGCGCAATTGTGAGATCTGATGACGATGTCGCGCTTTATGACTTAGATCACAGTCTGCATTGTCTGTATCTGCCTGGCCATGCAGGTCCATTAGATGAATCTATCTCTGTAATGCTTTTCATCTACCGTATTCAGACGGTAGATGAAATTTATAAATGAGGTACCTCCCACTTATTTTACTGAATTTTTTGTATTTTTTTGCGAGGCGTAAAAAGTGTCGCACCACGGATAGCGTTAGAAAGAAGCGATTTATTTATTTTTTCCCCAGCTGAATATGCGCACTCAAATGTCCAAGAGCGAGGTCAAACTTCAGCAATCAAAACCGAATACATTTTAAAATTGGACACCTTTCCTCAAATCCCTGTCTTTTCTTTAAAGAAATGAGCTTTCATTCGTTCCTGGGAGTTGCACAGCCGACACGCTGAGCGACCTGTAATTATATAGTCTCGGCAAACATATACTTCAGATCCCAACAGGAGCATTAATAGAAAGGTGTGAATAAATCATATTTTACGTGAGCATCGGCAGGAGCCAACTCGTGGCTTTTATTTATTTTCATTTTTATTATTTTTTTTTTTTACCCGCTGGAGGCAAATGTGCTCACAAAATCTAGTGCTGCTGAATCACTGGCTTCATTGTGCCGTGGTTGTGCTACACATGTAGAAAAGGGCCATTGTAAAAAAAAACCAAACAAACAAAAAAAACGGGGACGCGACAAAGCAGGTATGACTCACGTTTAAATAACAGCAACTACATCTTCACTTTATGGGGCAACTAGCAGTGTGCTTATGAACAGCAATATTTCATGAGATTTAAATGACTCTCTGCAGTTATTTTAATTTAGTGGCATCGGCACAAAGGGAAGCACGCAGCAGAGAAATCTATCGGAATTCCATTCGGATTCATCAGAGTCTATTAAAGTTAACAAGGACTCGTAACCTTGATTTCTTCCTCTGGCTGTCTCATTGCTTAACATGCGCCTTCATTTTGTTTCTCCCCGGGTCTGCGCCCCCCCCACCGTTTGCCCAAATGTGCAGAGAACAGTGGATGCTTGCGTTCATTTCATAATTCATTCTGAGGGAACAGGTGCCTGGCCTCGCATTCGGCCCCGACGATGGCCGCCGCTGGCGCCTGCAGGCAGCCGCTGTGGCCTCCCAGCTTCGCTCTGATGTGCAGCCACATAAAAACACGCTGCCCCCCAAAAAGTGTTCGAATAAACCAAGAAAAAAAATTAAAAATTAAAAAAAGAACCCAAACGTTTTCAATGCCAGAATGCATTTTCATTTGGTTCAAGGCCAAATATTTCGGTGTATACAGACATGTAAAACGACATGTTTCTCACCCTAATGGAGAATATGTGTCCATTCAACTTAAGGAAACTGTAAGTTAGGTTTCCAGCAAATATTTTTCATATATTGTCTCGTTAAAATCGCAATCTTTAAAGATGTTATTGAGATTTTCGGTGACAGACATTCAAACGCAAAGTAGCAAAGGAGCAGTTTAATTGTTTGAAACGAAAATCTGTAATATTTGCCACGAACTCTTTGCTGGCTGTCTTGGAAATGTAACTCTTTCATATGAGAGCATTCCTTTCTTTTTGGTCAATTGAGAATCTTAATTTGGTTTATAAATGCAAAGAAAAGCAGACATGGTTAAAAGGTTGTCTTTTTTTTTTTTTTAACCACTTCTTAATTGTACTGTGAATGCCTTCTGGGTGGACCATAAAAGAAAACAACAAAAAGAAAACCCTGAATGACTCAAACTTTTTCTTTTGGCAGCTCATAATAAAAGTTGCAGCCTTGGATTCAGGCGTAAACACTAAAGTTTTTGACAAGAAACTCAAAACTTTACACAAAAGGTCTTTTCCTCCCGTTTTCCGCTCTCATTTAGCAACTTAAAGATAAATCTCGGACAGCCAACAAGTTCGGTCTATTTTTTTTTTATTTTTATTTTTTTAATTAACGCAAAAGTGGATACATTTTTAAGTACTATTTCTACCCCCAGGATATACCCCTCTCGTCAGTTTGCCACATTGTGTATATTTTATAAATAATGCCCCGAAGCCAACGCACACTGGACTAAAAATGTATTTAAAATTTCAGGTTAGTTTAGGGTTGTTGTCCTATTAATTTGTGTTGGCCTAGTCCAAGAAATTACCCCCCGAAATACATGCATAATTAGATCTACTATGACAAAACGTAGCTTTAAAAAATCCGTAAGGTTGTAAGACATGACGGAGACGGCCATGACGGCGACGGCAGTTCTATGACACTATAAATAACAGCTGTTCTGGAGTGGCCGGTACAAGTATTTCATCTTCATCCATTATTTATTAACAGACGTTTGTGAGTATTAGCTTCCAGTGTTCTGTTTGGATTCCTGTGGAGAGTGCAGCATCCTGTGGTTTGTTTATTTATTTATTTATTTTTTTCATCTTCAGTTTGGAGCCATTTCCTCTGCACTCCACAACTGCTCTGAACACATAGTGCACTCCCCGTAGCAAGACGCAATCGAACAATTTATGATTTCCAGCAGCGATAAAGTGACACAAGGGGGGCTACCTTTATAAGGCTCCTGATCTATGCTTCAGCAAACAAAGCGAGAAGTAGAACAGAGTGCTTTTGCAACACTGCCGGGATTAAAAAGTGCCAAGAAAGAGCGTCCTGATAACATCAAGATGTCCCCTAACCAACCCGACAACATTCCGGCACCCTGCTGCCATGTTTTTTTTTCCTTTTGTTTCTTTTGTCTTTGAGGGAAGAAATGAGGAGATGTGAAGGGTTTGGCGCCGCGGAGCGAACACTAAGTTCTCGGTGTGCAGGTACTCCGGGCGAGCTTCTCCAAATCCATTTGAACACCCACTCGCACGCCCACAGGGCTGGCTCATCCGTAGCCACGTCAGGTCCCGCGCTCGCTCCATCCATTACCTGCTGCTTGCGATGGATGGTGGCAGATTCCCAGGCTGCAGCAGGGAAAGAGAAATGGGGGGGAAGGGGGGAAGCGAGGCGGGGGGCTGAAAGGGACAGGGAGAGATGAAGGGATAAACAAAAGAGCGGATGAGAGTAGCAGGGTATGTTTACGAAGTGGAAAAGAAAAAAAAGTGTATGATTAGGAGTAGTTAAAAAACTGAGCTACATGTGTATGTTCCAGTTGTTTACAGGGATAGTTCAGAGTTTTCTTAAGCAAATTTTAGTCATGTTGTGTGGAGATAATAAATTCAAGATGTGAAATAGCATCGTCCGATCGCCTGTCTCCCAAAATTCGAAAAATCTGTGCCGATAAATCGGTGCATCCCTATAGTATTTTATGAATAATGCTACTTCCAACAGAACTTCACTTCAAAAGTTCTGGATCATCCCTTCAACATACACTTCTCTTCCTGAAACACTTTCCAAGAAGAGATGAGCCAAATTGCCACGCAGCTGCACCAGGAAAGAAGTATCTCTCTTGTCTCAGAGAAAAACAGAATGAAAGCATGAAATGAAATGAATACACTTCCAGACGTGCCGAAATCGGGAACAGCGTCATTTGGTGATCATTGTTTCCCCGTCTGTTTTTATTCTCATTAGCCGTTTTGAGAACAATATAAATTGGGCGCATTAAGGCAGAAACAGGCAAAGTCCTCACTTTCTAAACTGTCATTCGCCGCCGCCTTTTCTTTTCAGCCCTCATGTTCCTTCTCCTTGACTGCCCACGTCAAAAGGAATTATGGTCACATTTACCAATGGATGTTTTTGTTTTTTGTAGCAGACAAAAAAAACTAAACTAGTAAAAACTAAACTTGGTGTAGGCATGTTAAGTCACACACCAGCAGTTTAGTTGTGCGACAAAACGTTCTGCTAGTGGAAAAGAAGAAACTTAATGTCAGAAGCACTAAAGTAGCAAACTTACAAATTGATCTGAATTGGATTTAAGAGCTTGTATTGCATATGCGACGAGACTTTTAAAGGTTGAAAGTGAAGAAGACTTTTTCACCTTTCCAGAATGTGCTTGAAACCATTTAGCTTTTGAAAAATAAAACAAAAATATTTAACATCGGATGTGATTTCTCTCAGTCTCTTCTCACCTGCTCAGGATCGACCCGAACTCTTGAGCGTCTTCCAGCAGCCCCGCCAGGCTAAAATGTTTTAAGTGACGACCTCCTCCATCTTATTTTCAGAAACAAATCTGATTCAAAATTCCGAGTCCCAACTTGGGTGCGTTTTCGGAAACGTGCTGAGGTTTTTACATCATTAAAATCGCTGACCAGTTGATTTTGCTTTTCCCAAGGCGAAATCGACAAGGAAATTAAATAAAACGATTCAAGATACCAAAAAAAAAAAAAAAAAGACAATTAATGAATTTGGGAATACCACAAAAACCGTGCAAAGAAAACGCCATCTATCTGTAGTTCGTGTTTAGGTAAATGATGGAAATTTAGGCATCTTATGCTCCCATCCATCCACCCATGTGCTTCCGTCGTCTGGCCACTGTGATGGTCAACTCTGGAATAATGACTAAGGAAAGTAAAAAGAATCTGATTTTGTTCAGTCACGAGACACTGATTCGTAGTTTTAACTTCAACGGACCAACATTCCTATTGAATATTAATCCCAAGACTTGGACATAAAACTAAAGCTATTTGATCGCAGATGTACTTTTAAGTGTCTTAACTCTGGCTCTCCGTCATAAATGGGCTCTTGGCTCTGGTCTACAGCCATCAGATCTGAATATATGCTGTCAAAGGCGAAAAAGCGAAGGCCAAGCCCTCAGCTTGTACAGGCCAATTCAATTACTCCGGGCCATTGTCTAATGAAGAATGAACTAACCAGGCAAGGGGTTACTCTGGGATGGCTCTGCTGACTACTGCCTCTTGTCTACAGGATCTAATTTACTAAGACACACAATTATTGATTGGCTTCCGCATGCCAACGCAGGAAAGCCATCTCAGATGCACTTTTTGCTGCTCGGCGTCTGGCAGAGGCTTAATGCAACGCTGCCGTCGAGCATGCGTGAACGTTCGCCTCGGTACGCACATGTACCGGCGTGCGTGTTGCAAAAAAAAAAAAAAAGGTAATTTTCTTATCTCTGTAAGCCAGGGTGACCAAATTGGCTTGGGCTTGAAGCGACACGGGTCAATAGCCACAATCAATCGGCGAGAAAGCCAAGGGCGCAAAAGATTTGTGCAGTTCTATAACTTCCCCTCCTTTTATCTGTGTTTGAACAAGGGGGTCGGAGGCCGAACACATACAGCAAAACCCTTCAACGGAATTGCAATCTCACGACTGTATTCTGCTTACTTGCTCATGCATACACTCGCTCTCCTCGGCGCTCCCTCTCCATTTCTAGCTCCGAGCTGTGGACACAACAGCCTTATCTAACGCTGCCTCGCTGTCAGCGAGAGTGGTCTATTTCAGGCTTTATCTTGAGCAAGAGCCGGGCCCGAAAATCCTGGGTCTGAAGACGAGCCGGTGCTCCCGAGAGATAAAGTCAGACAGGGACACTGTAACCTGCATGTCTGTGGTCAGGGTGGGGATGGATGGCGCCCGCCGTCCGATCGAACGGCTTCCTTTTCTCACTCGATGAATCGGCTCGCTTACGACGTCCCTGTGAAGCAGAGCAGATTGCTTAAAGAGTGAAGCTTTTCTGTTGTCTGTAGCGATGGCCTGCAACAACAACAAAAAAGCCCACTGCACATGTGAATCCTCACTTCGCTGCAAATGACAACTTGTAAGATTTAGTGGATTGTCGTTTTACATTGATTGGGTGAAATTATTTGGGTTTGATCATGTCCATTGTTCAAACGGAAAAGCTGGAAACGGGGATAAATGATGAATTTCCAGGAAAATATACAATCAGGATACCTGCCTACCAAGAAAAACAAACTGTACATTTTCATCTGGATAAGCGCTGGACAATGTGTCGAGCTGCCGTTGACAACGCAATGTTAATGTGAGCAATACTGCAGTGACGAATGATGACTCGGAAGCAGCATCTGGTCGAATATTTAACATTTCACCCCCCCTGCATGCTGAATTTATTTGGTCAGCTGGAGGCCTGTGTCGTCTCACATGCATGTTTCATTGCTTGAGACTCAAAAGCTAATCTAGAACTGAAAGATTCTAGATTTTCAGTTGATTTTCTAGTTTACAGAGAATCAACCAATCACATGGTGCGATTAGTGGAAGTAGTAGCTGATTAGAAATGTAATGTTTCATCAGGTGCGCATTAAATCCACATTTCCGAGTTCTGCATGTTGATTCAAACGCCGTTTGATGACCTTCCCTTTCGGTCCTGGCCGTTGAATAAACCGTCACCGAAGTTATTCCGCTCTGCTTTACTCCATCTTTCAGAAAGCGCGGGCTACCGCTCCGCCCGGCGACATGACATTCTCCTTTGTTCATGCTCTGTGATTACAATCACAGTACCTCGGAGAATGTTTTTTTTTTTCTTTCTTTCTTTCTTTCTTTTTTTCTCCTACACTGACATGGTGGAGTTATTTCGGTCCAGATGACTCAATTATGCATGGGCTTTATTTTCAGCATTTGCGCTGTGGGTTCAAGGAAGGACAGACTACCAATCAAAAAGTAGCCACCGACGTGACAGCGCCTTGTTAAATGTTGCCCTAAGAAGATAGAGAAATAATTGAATCCACATTTAAACATAATTTCCATCTTCCATCACATCAGCCTCCAAAATAAAACACATCATAGAGACACAGAAAAGGCTCAGGAGAACCAAGGCCTCAGTTACTGATTGAAAGAAAACAAATTCCAGTGACTCATAACTGTTTGATTCTCCTGTAACTAAATCACCACTGCGTTCACGTTCAGAAACGGGTTGTTTCTTGTTTCCCGCGGCAATTCGGTTTGACAGCGGCGACGGCTGTCGCTGTCGGAGGATCGTGCGGCGGAGAAGCTCTCGTCGTTTGCAGCAAATTTTAATAAAACAACGTGGGTTCGCGTGTTTGTCTTTTTTTCTCTCCGGATGCAAACATCAATGATTCTTTTGTTTTCCTGTCTCGGCATATTCGGCACATCGTGTCACCAACAGCAATGCTTGCATCACACCACGAAAAGGCCAGTGCGAGCGCTTATATGCGACCGTGTGTTCTTTTTGGCATCTGATTAACAAAGTCCATGCGACTGAATTGAAGCAGGCCATGACGTCCACCTCTCAATGCCGCTGAGACAAGCAAGCTTTAGCTCAGTGAGAAACGTGACCGCCCCGCGTTTGCTCTGAAAATGACATAGTGAAGGGCAGTTCGATTAATACGTGGCGTTTCAAAGAAAGAAAGAAGAAAAAAACCTAAACGCCAGAATAGGGTTTCAGTTGTTGCTAAGCAACAAAAGTAACCAAGACGAGTGCATTGTTTTTCTAAAGCCGTTAGCTGAACAGGAAGCCTCTTGTGAACAGCAAAGTCTTTGCTAATTAGTGGTAGTTTGGAAGCTAAGCCATTAATCCATTTATTGTCTTCCGCTAAGCCGAGTTTGGGTCCCTGGCATAACGGGTCTAGGTGGGAGACCGACACGTTCCCTTTCCCAGTGACGCTCCCCACCTCGATCTGTGGAATACCAAGGTGTTCCAAAGGCAAAAGGGATATGTAGTCCTTTTAGGACGTCTTTGGTCTCCCTCCCAGAAAGAGGGGCTGTGTCTTTTTGGTAGGGAGGAGCAGCAGCTCCTCACTCTATCAAAGCCCAGGCATTCTGCAGAACAAACTTATCATGCCTGGGTATGTCTGCGATTTTATTCGACCAATCTTGAGCCACGTGCTATGACCAGGCGCAAGACGAGCTGGATGGTCGAGAGCAATCGGAGCACCCTACCGGAGGGGTGAGTGGACTCTCGGTGTGCTTTCAATTCAAAATCGTTTGCTCAACTTTAAACCGACCAGAGTTTGTCCCCTCAGATAACGGGTTTCATCTTGGTGGGTGAAAAAGTTCACCTGAACGCTAGAGGGGCCCAAACAAGCAAAACTCTTGTTAAACTCTCTGCAAATTATGTCACTATGACTGAATTTTTTTTTTTTTTTTTAAAGCATGAAAGTGTACAAAACCAAATGTTTGGTGAAATGTTTTGTTGTTCCCCTCCCAACGCAGGGTTTCTTAGTTTTCCTGAAAATACTGCCAAAATCTCAATTTGGGCTTTCAACGTCTACATGATCTATAATCTCTGCTTGCTGTATGGATGTGCTGCGACTATTAGCAGCAGCAGAAGTAATACTTAAACTTTTCCTCTCTTTTTTTTTTTTTTTTATTACGTTTTAAAAAACAAACAAAACAGCTGAATTACTTTTGTTTTCTCATCTTAAATCATGCCACAAAAATGCAAGTCTAAAAAAAAAAAAAAAAAAAAAAAAATCTACTTTCCCCACTAACCATTTGACTCGTTTATTCGTGATAAATGTGTTAGGCGGCAAAACAAACTACCATGTTTCCGCTGCAAAAAATCAAATCTTTATTTCCAGCACAGTCCCGCATTATTATGCATGTATTATCTTCCGTGTCAGAGAACAATGAGATCAGAGGCCTGGATGAGTAGGTAATCATATCAGTGACACACGGCAGCCCTCAGCTCCTGTGCAAGCTGCTGATGGAACTGATTGTATTAACACTACATTCCCCCAAGTATTTTATGTTACGTTTCCTGATTTATCTCACACTCGCTGATTAGATTGTTTTCGCGCCGTCACTCGCTCTCCGGTTTTCCCTTTCCAAACATCCGACACTTGGTGGATTTTCTTACAAAACAAACTAAAGGTGTTTCTGCATTTACTACGATGCGGCGCATGGAAAGAGGCTGCGACGTCACCGCCTCCATTCAGAGCTATGGTCCAAATACTGCAAAAAAATGGTCATGCTATGGGAAAAATGTCTTCCTGCGGGAGCCTGGCCTGGCTAAAAAAAATAATATAAACGGTCAATATTCTTCGATTGCACTTTACCCACGGCGGCATATATCGCCACACCTGCCGTCTAAAGTTTAGAAATCCCGAAAAAATGCAAGACCCCCGGCAAATATTTCGTGACGAGAACCGGCTCGTCGGTTTGAAGCGGTTCCTCGTTGCCGGTCGTCTGTTCTTGGTGCTGGTCCCTTGAATGGAATTTAGACCATCTGTCGGCTGCCAGCGTCGAAGAGACCCCAGTGTTAATTGAAATAAATTTCAGAGAGCGATCAGAATATCTGATCTAATTTAGCTGCGGAAAGCACTTGACCCTCGAGGAGCTGCAGCGATGCTTCCCGCCCACAAGAGACGGCTCAGTCAACCGGCATGAAGTGACATGCTAAAAGAGAATCTGTGAAGAAATAATAATAGCACTGAAAAAGATCAAGTAATATTTTGAAATGTTCAATGTGGTCTTGCTATTTTCACCAAAACTGAAGAGATGATCGACTGAAATATACTGGCGGAGGCTCTTGAGACAATTAGAATATTAGGGGATCGGCGTTAATCATTATTAAAAAGCTCCCGCTGCCAGAGAGATCCCTGCCAAGAATTTCGTGGAATTGAATTGTTAATGCAACACTTGAGCATGAGAAGCTGATAGGTCGGCCATTTGCAGACGTCAATCTCTCCCGATTTTCTTTTCCTGCTCTTGGAGAAAGCGAGGAAAATGAAAAGCTGTCCGAACAGAAACTTGCTGCAATGCAGCGGCTCAGACTTTTGACCGGAAAACATTTCTCCTCATCAGTCCCCCCTCGCCCCCCCGGCTCTGAAATGCTCCACTCGTTTACGCTAAACAAGTTCAAATGAGCTAAAGCAGTTAGCGGGGTACCCATGGGTCAATGCCAAACACCATCAGGAAATAAAATCAATTTGTGAAATTGCAAGTACATGTGGGATTAAATAAATAAAGTAAAAGGTTTTCTTGTTTTTAGTGACTTCCTAATGGGGGAAAAAAATAAAATAAATACTTAATTACAAAAGCTAAAAAAAAGTCTGCGTATTAAAGGACCTTTTCATCAGAGTACCTGAGCCAGCTGCTGCTGCTGCTGCTGCTGCTGCTGCAGTGATTACAGAACTTCTACTGCGTTGCTGTTCGTGCCTCTCCTGAAGAACGACGACGATGACTCTTGTCTGCGACATTTCAGCTTCGTAGCTATTTTGCTCTTTGCCAAACATCAATACATAGATATAAATTGTTTTAGAAAAAAAAAAAAAAAAAGCAAAGCACGGCTACCCCCAATCACAATCATTGTGCTGCAAATAAAGGGCCGCTGATGACACCAAAGGTAAATCACGCAGGCTTGTATCGTGTGCAAGTCAGTGCAGCTTCGCTATAGGTGTATAAATTGCACAAATAACAACAGCGTAATCAGTCTGTTGGAAAGTTATTACATCTATGTAGCAAATGTAATTCCTCAAGAGGAAAATTGAATCCTGTGAACACAGAAGGCAGAAAATTGTTTTGTTTTGTTTTTTCCCCCTTCGCTGCGGCGACCATGTTCTAAAGTGGAAGGGAAATATTTTTCAGGTGAACACATTGATCAGATTTGCGCTCATGCTGAAAAAGTAAAGAAGGTTGTCTTTTGACGTCGGAAAGTGGTAATGGGTTCCCATAGAAACCAAAAGGCGCATTACAACGGGCTTCTGATTCACTCAGCTTCATCTGCACACTTTCCATGCAATACATTTGCACTCTGTTATGTTCAGCACTTTCTCTTTTCATCTTGTTGGGCAAAAACTAAAAAAAACAACAAAAACGTTGAAGTAATTGTTGGTGGAAAAGTGTTAGACCAGCTGAAGTACATAATGTCAACAGCCTGAAAATACAGCTCTGGTTTTTCTGTATTTGAAAAACCAGAGCTCACGCTAACTTAAGCAGCAATTTTAAAAAGTGAACGTGAATGAACTTTTGGGTGAAGCTGAACAATTCTCAGCTAGGATCCAGTGAACACTAACGAACACCAAATGTGATTTGACTATGAAATATGAGTTTCAAGAACCATTGCATTTTTTTTTTTTTTTTGCAACTTTATAAAATTTAACTACACATCACAGAAATGTTGATCCCATATCACAATAAGTCACTGGAATTCCAACCAAGGTCTCACAATATACTATGACATTGGGTTGCTAAAGTAACAAATCTGGAATTTGACATCCTGAGGATCATTCTGGAAGATCTAGTTGTTCCCAGACCTTTCTTCTCCTACCACAGTCACATGTTGCACAAAAAAAAAAAAATCCAGCCTCCAGAGAAATGCATCCAGAAGCCCCGACCACCATACTTGACGCCTTTCCATGCAGAGGAGCGGGGGGTCTGCTCCCACCTTTTTCCCCCCAAACCTTGGGCTCAAACTTAGAGGAGCTGATTTCTCTGTAAACGACTCCAGTGCTCACTGAAGATCAGAAACATACACTCAAACCAATACAAATGATTTAAAGAACAAGCAAACGTATCGCTCCGTGTAGGAAGCCATCTAAACCCGCATGCGGATCGGAAGCTGGCCAGCAGGACGCTGTAAGTTGATGCTATGGTTTCCAAGGGAACCTCATTTAGCAGATTTTTCCTGGAAGTGGCCGGCTTTGTTTGGAAGAGAAAAGAAAAAAATGGCAGCGCATCGCACGCATGCTAATTACTACTTGAGAAAAGTGATAAAAAAAGCGAGCTGATAAACAACGTCGGCTGTGCAGGAAGAAGAGCAAGTGACACAACTATCAGTCAAGTTGGGCATCATCAATCAGTGCCGCTGCCAACACCGTTTGACAAATTAAGATGAATGCCCAAAACGTGTCCGTAGCATTAATATCGCATCGATTTTGCTTCCGAAATGCTGAGTTTTAATCTCGAAAAATTTGGGCCCCGTCACTTCCCGTGGGGCTCCCACTGACCAACCCATTACGCCAACAGATGCGGATACATCCATCAGCTACCTGTCAGGTATGTAAGTACCGCAAATTAATGGCTTATCAATCACCTATTCTTGCCTCTGTCAATCAGCATAAAAGAGATTAGTTTTTTTGTTGTTTTTTTTTTACCCCCACCCCTCTCTTCCTTTGGCTCTCTTGATGTTTTAATATCATAAACAGCAGAGAGAGAGAGAGTGACGACGAAGAGGAGGAGGAGGAGGATGAGGAGGCGAGAGCTTTCTAGACGGAGCCTTCGTGAGAGCGCCGGGCCTGACTCAAGAGAAAGAGATGTTTCCAAAAATATAAAGGAAAGGAGGAGAGAAGGAAGGATGAAGGGGGAAGAGGAGAGAGGGAATGTGCTGAAGAGGCAGGAACACAAGAAAACGAGTGGATTAACTCCCATAACAGCCACCCTCCTCCCGCTTCCCCTCTTCCTCTCCCCCACCCCCCAAAAAGCCCTTGGATTCGTCACAAAAAAAAAAAAAAAAGATGCAGAATTAGAGGGAACAAATCGCCTGGATGAACATCCCTAAACACTCCTCGGTCGGGGTGACGCAGAAATAAATGAATTAATAAAGAAAACGTTAAAAATAATCCAAATTTTTAATGAGATCTGTGTCAAGTTTAGTCTCCGTAATGTGCTTCTTTTCTTTTTTTTTCTTCCTTCATTCCTCCAGGGGCAAATGTACCTCAAGAGTGAGCAGATGTAAACAGTTGGTTGGACGTTTTAAATAGACACCATGTTGGCTTTTGATCACGATGAGATGCACTTCTGTGAGAAAACGCAGGCTAGACGCATTTGTACGTCACGAAGGTTCGCCTTCTCCTTCCATGCAGGGTTATTTGTTTTTCTCCGATTCATTTTCCAATCTTGGTATAATTTGACAAAATAAATAAATAAATAATAATAATAAATAAGAGAAATACAGCAAACATTCGTTGTATAACCGGGGATGCAAAATAACACCGCATCCAGTCTTGCCGCGATCATATCACAATGTCAGACTTCTCAACTCATGCATGGAGAAGCAAATCTCCTTCTGATCTGATATTCTTAAAAAAAAAAAATAAAAAAAAAAGAGTAAACAATAACCTTTAGAAGTCGCCTAGTAGCAGGAGTCCACCTGTCATTAATAACATAAATGCAACAGTTCTCCAAAGGCATCAGAAAACAAATGGCATCAAGAGACCCAACGGACAGCCCAGAGTTTCAATATCCAAGATTTAGAATATGAAAACATAAATTTGTGGTTAGATTTGAATTTTTGTACAACAGTTATAGTTGTTGTTTTTTTTTGTTTGTTTGTTTGTTTTTTTGTTTTTAAACCGTTAAATACAAATCTGGGGGAGTGAAGGAAACTTCAAACCCAGCGCCGAAAGGAAAAGACAACATCGACGACGCCGACAATTTATCATCCAGAGCATTGATTCCACATCAGGACCCAGACAGCACAGCAGGGCGTCATGGGACCCTTTAATCTAGCATGAAAGACATGGGTAATCCTCGTCGGGGGGATTACCGCCGACCAGTACTCTCTCTTTGCATATTCTGACTTCGGCGAGCGCCGTTGCTTAAGCGCTAACCCACCAATCATGTTCAACCCAAGTCTTCATCACTCATCCGAAGTATTAGCAACGGAGGAGACGTGTTCACTCTTGAACTCCCACCAAAACCGGCGGATCACGGGGGGAGGGGGATTTAGAAGCAAAGAAGCTGAACCTGTGTAAGATCGCAAGCTAAGCTTCACTTTAGCAAAATATGCTGCTGTCATTTTATTTTCTGCCATTAGCAGTGTGGTTGTGTCACGCTAGCATGTTTGTATTCCAATAAACAGCTTGGTCTGGGTATTATTATTATTATTTTTTTTCCTCGCTAACAGATTGCAGCGGCATCTTAGCTTAAAATGTTCAAATTTAAGCTAATATAAAGCTTCCAACCATTTGAGCTGCCGACTCAGAAGTTTGGACCGGCGTAAGGCTGTTAGCTTAAGCTGCTAGCTTTAGAAAATTAGCAGCTTAAGTTTGCTGGTACAGCAAACTCGTAGGTTTGCCGTACTGGTTCACAAAAGGCTCAAGAAAATATTCCCTAAAAACAACCGTGGCTTACCAGGGGGTGTTGCTCATCATTTTCATTTCATTTTTTTGTATTAACGGGGGTTGTGTTTTCTCCATAGCTCCCTGGAAATGCATTGCAGCCTCAAAAACATACATTTTTTGTTCACAGAACAACAAAAAACAGGTAAATTTCTGTTTGAAAATGACAAAAAACAAAAACAACAACAAAGAAAAATACCCTCCTTGCATAGCTATGTTGAGAAATAAATGACAATTCAAAAACCGAGCACCGTTTTATCCCCATGCATTCTCAAATGTTGTTCACAGATACCATCAGTAGTAAATATTCTGTGTCATGTTCTGTTCTTTCCCCACAGATTACACTTCAGGATATCATTGTTCTTATGAATGACAAACATGTGAGAATTGGCAGTCATCGTCTTACATTCATTTACGTTGACGTGATGCCAGTGACGCACTTAAGAATAAAGGGAATCTAAAAAAAACCCAAACAAAAACAAAACAAGAAGCACCAGCACAATTCCAGAGAAATGATCCAACTACTGAATATAATTCTACTAGGGAAGGAAAAAAAAAAAACGTAAATGTGAAGGAAGAAAAAACATTTGAAGCTTCTTCAGCAGTTGAGTCAGTTAATATTTAAAGCAAGGGGATTTCTCATCATCTTGGCATGCGGTCGAGAGGTGGTGAGAATGATGCCGAGGACCCAGGTTTGAATGAAGGAACGACGTTTTAATGAGGAAAACACAAACCCAAAAGACCAGGCAGAACCGATCGAGCTGGAGGCTAAAAGCGACTGGTTACGAAAATAACTGGCAGCAGACAAGACGTCAGACCAGACAGCCTGACAAGAGAATAGACAAGGACCAGGCCAGGAACAAGGAACACAGCTGGGTTTAAACACACAGGGAGACAATCAGGACAAACAAGGAACAGGTGTCACTAATCAAGGGGTAGCCGGGAGAACATGGAGACTCCAATAAACCAAACACAGAAACAACCAAATCCTTACGCAAGCCATATTGGGGACGCAGTAAAACATGTGGAAGAAGGCAATCTGAGCAAATTTGACCAAAATTACGAAACTGAACACACCGTCTCTCGGTGTAAAACATGACATTGGGAGCATCACACTGAGGAAGACGAGCGAAGCTAAATACAAGTCAATTACATACATAAAAAATAAGCTGGGGCCAGAGGTTAATGTCTGGCAGTGCAGTGACCCGAAGCAGCAGCAATGGAACTACTGAAATTAAAGCATGATTATGTCGTAGAATGACCCAGTCAAAGTAAGGTCATAAATTGAAGTTATGTAATGATACTTAGAAATTGATGTTCTGCGTTTGTATTTTGATTTGCAAAGAAGATTCGATAGACCATCGCCATTTTCCCCCAATGCACACGTATGGACTATTTTCTATGGTCCATCACACAATCTCTATAATAAAATATTGATATTTGATAACTAGTCATTATTGAAAACTATGCTTTTACTGCTTGCATTATCCCAGATGTTTTGGTAAATTTTGTGCTGCCATCGCCTTCAGTTACTCTGGAATTTAACCGTAAGGATGATTGGAAAAGAATTTATTGTTTTTTTTTTTATTTTGTTTTTGTTGTTTTTTTCTTGCCTTAGCAGTTTTTGGCTGTGGTCAGTCAGAAGTGGCGCATCAGCCTCAAAGCCGTAATCCAGTTAGGCAAGAAAACCGCTGCGGCGCCACACCTCAAAGACTTTCCATCTCCAAGAAGAGAAAAAGCAATTGGCTCCGTTTTGCTCCTAAATCACTGCTACGAACCCAGCGCACTTAATCCCAGAGGTCAAACAGGAGCAGCGTTTGGAAGCGTCTCACGCCAAAGTCCGCACGAGTCGCTGCTCATAAACATCTCTATTCCTGTGCACAGAATATCGACCAGTCCTCATTTTCAAGCTGCAAGGACAAGTCTAGTGGATAAAAAATAAATAAATAAAACACAGAAAGTAGTTCTTTATTCCCCTCCTCCACTTAATGGCTTTAAAAAGATTAAGTTATTCACTTCATTTCATTCCCATTTTTGAAAGCTTGTTGTCATGGACACTTACTGCTCGTTAATTAGGGTTTCGTGCGATTAAACAAACTCAATGAGGCCTTCTTTTCATTATTATTATTATTGTTATTTATTTATTTTTTTTGTATTTCCAAATGAAATTGTGTTTGCAAGTCGCCAGATGGTATTGATAATAAACATAACGCAGAGGCGTATTCTATTGTTCTTAACCCATTCTCAGAAATAAAAAAAAAAGAAAAAAAAATCTGCGTGCGCCAGTCTTGGACGGGAACCGGAGAAGACGTGCCTTGATTATTCATAGGCAGCCAAAAAGCCTAATTGAATAGTCTTCTGAGCATTAAATGAAAACTGCATCCAGCGTGATTATCCGTCTGCCGTGGTCTAAACACGTGTGCCCGAAATCAAGCAGTCAGTCGGTCGGTAATTGCTTCGATTGTGAATGATATGCACCTCCCCGTTTCTCGGAGGAGAAGGTACCTCGGAGGGGAAAAGCGGTTCAGACAGCTTTCAAGCCTCGTCGTCACCTCTGCCTGTCATATTTTCCTCAGATGTAAAGAGAAAGATGAAAAGAGAGATAGAGAGAGACAGAGTGAGAGAGAGAGAGAGAGAGAGAGCGACAGGGAATTATTGGGGCACTCGAATCAACATGCCAGAAAATGGGCCAGTGCTCAAAAGTGACACCGTTTGCTAATTTGCATGTGCTCGAAATGAGAATGAAATATGCATCAGTGAGACGTTAAACTCGTGCCACAACCTTAAGTAGCGAAATTTCCTCCACACTTTGAATAAGTGGAACAAATGGTCATAGGTCAGCTCCCTCGTGAATCTAAAGAAGTATTCCCAAAAGGTAATATTTGGTGAAAAAAAGAAGCAGAAGAAGAAGCAGAAGAAGAAGAAGAAGGAAAAAAAAATCCCAACTAATTAAATTTTTTTTAGACGGATATCTAATAGTTTGATCTGGCCTCTTTGGACTGTGTTTGCAGGCTTGGAATTAAAATGAACACCGACTGAGATTAAAAGAGCATGATTTCCAAAAGACCAGTTTTATTGAATAAATTATGACTTTGCTGGGCACCGAAACGCTAATATTAAACTGCATGCGTACTCTTGGGCTGAATAACTGTTGTGAATTGGGCTTATCTGGATAAAAAAAAAAAGAACAGAACATGGCAGCATGACTTTACATTGTTCAAGCTTTAGATCAGTCTTATTGTGTTGGCCTTCTGTCGTCAGGAACGAAATACAATAAGTTTGCACAAAAATGACCTCACACGTAGAGAAGCTATGTCGTCAAGAATGTTCCAGCTGAACCAAATCTTCCAAAAACATCAGAAGCAGAAACAACCAAGGAGACTAAAGCCTTTTATGAACTGGCAGATGCTGAAGCACCAGAGTCTGATTAAATCAGGAAGTAAACATTAAAGTTATTGTCATCAACACATGAAAGACGTCTGCATCTTTGAGGGGAGACAAGGACCAACACATTATCTTGTTGTGATTTTGTGACACGACAGTCGACTCCCGTCGCTGAACAAACTTTGAGCGGCTCCGTCCGTTGTCAGGGCGACGTCGCCGCGTCACGTTCCTCTTCTGCGCATGCGGGCCGCTTTTGGGAGGTGGACCGTTCCCACAGTCGTGTCATTCACAAGTGCGCATAACAACGACAGATTAAAGCAAAAAAATAAAAATTTGACATCAAGACCTCCTGTGTGAACGCAGCCCATGCTTAAACTTCTGAACAGAACCGTCTCTTCAGTAGAACCTTGAGAACATTGTGGAAATCCCTCGAGAGCCATTTCAGCACCATGGTTAGCACACTTTTTTTTTTTTTTTTTTTTAAGCAGCTCTGTCATTGGCATAAAGATGAATTGTTATTTTTTTGTTTGTTTACAAATGCCACTCAATAACTAAACATGTCTGGAAGAGCTGTTAATTATTTTCCAAAGGGTAAAAAGTTAATTATCAATTAATTGAACCATTAATCTCTGCAGAGGAATTCTATTATCATATAGTTACATTTATTTCCTGAAAAAAAAAAAAAACCCAAAAAACCAAAAATAAAAACAAAACAGACGTTTTTTCCCCCCCCCCTCCTTCCGCAACATACATGCATTCTAAAGAAAGTGTTAAATTGACTCATTTCTTCAGTTCTCATTTCCATATTTTACATCTCATCTTCAGTGCAGCTGCAAGTCAATGTGACCTTAAAAAAAAAAAAAAGAAAAAGAAAGAAAGACTGGAACAAACTGCTACGTCATGCGCCGCTCCAGGGCCCCCAGCTGAAGGGTTATCGGGCGCCATTGTTGTATACGGTGGCTGCGTGTATGTCATGTGAAATTGACTGGCGTTCCTCTTTAACGCAGAGTGACACCCCGCGAGGGTGAGCGAACCCGGGAGATCAATTCAGGCAGCTTCTTTCCATTAAATGTCCGAGCCGCTTCGCGTTTAGCGGCGAGACGCAGCGTGTGCGCTGTTGTGATACGCCGTTCCACACAAAACTGGAGCGAAAACTATGCTCATATTTAAAAAGCACTCACATAAATTATACATGTGGAAACCTTGTAGAAGTGCCAACCAGCAATAGTCACTTAGAAACCCACTCTAAAGCGAGGCTTTTACCCTCCGTGTTTGATGTTTTAAACATTTCCATGTAAAGCAGAGAGGAGCTTTTCCCGAAGCAGGGTTCTTTGGAGAGGATGCGAGTCATAATTATCTCACCTGCAGTAGATGGCTCCGATAATGAACTCAGTTTGGACAAAGACAAGTCAGTTCAGGCCATGCATGTGTTAAAATGGCTAGTCAGAGCTACGCTATTAGCGAACTTCAGGAGCATTAGGCGCATTTGTTTTTAGTTGACATTTGGCATTAGATGGTAATTGACATAGACATCTACAGTTATTTATGCAAAGAAATTAAAAAAAAAAAGCACAAAACAATAATTAATCCTTTGATTCAGCTGTGTTGAACCAAGGAAGGAATTGAAACATGGAGAAAAATTTGAGATTTGACTGTGGACACCACTGATCTAGCACAAATATGATAAGAGGTGTCTATGGAATGGGTGACATGGGCATCAAATTTTATCGTGATCATTTTTGAGCGAGTGATATAAAAAAGGGTTTGACTAAAAAAAAAAAAAAACTATCGATTGCACAGCTGAACTTTACAGAATAGGTCCAAGTAATAATCCTTTTGAAAAAATATTAACCTCAATTATGATCCACATTGGAAAATAACAGCTGAGTTAATAATCTCAATGATAATGTAAATCTTTTGAGTTATGCATGCTTAATCAGCTGAACCTTATAACTGGGCTCATAATGAATCAGGCTCTGAACGCAATTACTGTGTTTGAATAACAGCAATAATAAAAATGTTATATCTGTTGACTGGCCGTGCTAATATTTACTGGCTAGTCTTTAGAAATCTAAACACTTAAGTTGGTAAAAAAATCAGCTTTCGTCAAGACTGTTACCAAAGAAAAATCAACTAGTATCACACAAACCTGATTAAAAGCAATCTTAAAGGTAGACTAAATCAGTTTTGATCTCGTCCTTGTGAATAATTAATTACCTGATAAACGCGTACAGCCATTCACTATCTAAAGGCAACTGAAGATTATTATCGAGTGAAGGAACTGGTACAATTGACTAGTGACTGTAGTCGCAAATGTCTTTCTCTCTATCCAAACCAAAGTCGCCAAAGGAGCTGTCTACCATGTCGCCACAACAAGGAGTAAATCCCACCAGTTTTCCTCACTTTGAAACTAGAACAAATTGAACTCCAAAGGGACTCTACTGCGAGTCCCAACTTCCCAGGCACAGAAAACCATCAAAGATAGCGCAAATAATCAAAGAGCCCAACTCCCCCACCCCCCAAAAAAGTGTTAATGTAGCCATGTTGTATTGTCTCCACTCAGCCACCTGCATTTAAAAGAAAAACAATTGTTTTTTTTTTTTTTTTTTTTTTTTTTTTTCAAAATTGATACTTTCTTTTATTTCCAAAAAGCAACAGATTACACAGTTAACTTTCAGCAAATGCAGTCCTAACTGAAAGCGTTACTCACATTCGGGACTTCAAAATGAAAGACTCACATACTGACACGCTACCTATAATATACAAAAATGAATACGTAATAAATATTAAAATGGCCACAAGAGAAAAAAAAAAAAAAAAAAAAGAAGAAAGTAAGTCATCGAAAACAATCAGTAGAGAGCAAATGTAGGGAAAGTAGAAACAAGACAGTGTGCCTTAAATGTCTTTTCTTTTTTTCTTTTTTTTTTTGTCCTTTTACATTTTTTACAAATTGTGCAAGATTTCATACTAAGGCTCTGGTCTTGAAGTGAAGGTTGTCTAGCTCACACACATCTTTGCTGTAATACACATCCACTTCAACACACACACACACACGCACACTCTCTCTCTCTCTCTCTCTCTCGCTGTGCTCGCCGCACTCTGTGGGGTGTAGCAAACCATTGCAGAATAAAAAATGGGCTGCTCAGTGTATGGCCTGCGATGCTCATGGGAGTGGACCAGCTTTTTTTTTTTTTTTTTTTTTAAATGGACATGCATTTCACGCTGATGTGACAAAGAAAGAAAGAAAAAAAACCCCAGCTCCCCTTGCATCTACAAGAAAAGAAAAACAATCTGTTTTTTTTTTTTTTTTTTTTTTTTTTTTTAGGACTGAATGGAAATAAATAAATAAATAAAAAAAACCCAAACATGACAATATCATCACCATTAAGGCAAGAACACCCGGAGTGGCATCGGCAATACTGTCACAATGTGATAGTGTTTAGGTACATGGATATGATGAAACATTAAACTACGTCTTCAATGTCTTTTTTTTTTTTTTTTT
>VMRN01000060.1:638628-808902 GCA_010277015.1 Poeciliopsis turrubarensis
ATATATATATATATATATATATATATATATATATATATATAAGCCATTTTTTGATCACACCCTACACTTTACCCGCAGAACAGAGGAAGGCTCTCTCCATAGAAAACCGACGCCTCGCCCCGCACCGTGCAACACAAACGCTCAAGCATCCCCTCTGTTTTCCTCCGATCATCAAAAAGGTTAAAGGGATTACAGGGTCGCTAATAAGCGCCGCTCTCATTAATGGACCTATCGAGCCAAAACCACCATTTTCCTCAGCGTCTCGCACAGAGTGAAAGCGGACAGATATGATGCATTTTGCCATAGGATTTTGCTGTCCGGTGATGAGAAGATGGATCGCCGCGGCTCGCGGAGGAACAGCGAAAACAAGCCGCCTCGTACTAATGATGTGACATACTTTCGTTTACAGCTTATTCGATTACACACAAAGGCGTTCGGGTCCATACTTACGCGTCCGAATTGCGTCCTCTTAACGTTTCGGCGCTCGAATCCAACGGATTTCCGTATTATTTTTATTATGATTATTATTATTGTATTATTGTTATTAATTTTCATCATCGGAACGGAACAATAATCTCCGCGTCCTGCACGATTCGCGCATCCATTAGACCAGAATCATTCCCGAGGCTCCGCTATGAATCGACCAGAATCGCTGCCGCCACATAAGAAGACAGGGCCAGAGGGGGGAGAGGGGGAAAAAAAAAAAGAAAAAAGAAAAAAGAAAAAAGAAAACTGAGAAGAAGAAAGACATCCGATCACACGATCAATCAAACTCCTACCTGTTGATAATCCCAATTCGTGTCCCTCCGGTTGGTTATTTACATTGCACACGTCGGATTTTTAGCAGTTTTTTACATTTGGTGCCTGCCCCCCCCCCTCCATCTCTCACACTCTCTCTCTCTCTCTCTCTCTCTCTTTTTTCTTCCTCCACGGTGAATATCCTACAGTACACGGAGCGCACTGCGCATGCGCCCTGCATCCCTCCTATTTGTGATCCAAGACGCGTCTTGTCTCTTGTTGCAGCAGCAGCAACTCCGTCTCTGACGGTAACATCTGCTTCGACAGGACCACTGCTGACCGGCAACGCGTTACTACAGTAACGAGGAACGGATTACGGGAGAGGGGAGGGGGGAAGAACGTTCTTCGAGTCATTACTTTTAAGATGTGTGAAATTACTTGCCCGTCAAATAAGTTATATTTTTTAAAAAATAACTATATATATATATATATATATATATATATATATATATATATATATATTTATATCCATATATGGATTTGCTTTCTTGCAATATTAAAAAAAAAAAAAAAAAAAAGTAAATATAAATAAAAGTGGTGTTTAGCCTCATTTGCGCTGATTCCCCCTGAATAAAGTTAAGTGCAGGTTCAACTACTTAGTAAATATGGTGGTGGAAGCATCATGCTGAGGGGATCCATTTGGTCAGCGGGGGCAGCAGCATCAAAATACGGCGTAACAGTCATGACCCGAGCATGTTGATGTGTCAGAAAGGCTCAGAGTCCCAATGTAAACACAATTGGGAGATGTTGCAGCAAAATATAGAGATATGATAGCCTTTGTGGGGCTCGTGCACAAGGTCACCGATTTGTAGATTTTGTTTTGTTTTTTTTTTTATAGTTTGTACTTTGACGAAATGGTTTTAAGCCAGACCGACATCACTGTTGGATGGATTCCTCTTGTTCCGTAGGACGTATGCATTATAGACGAGCACTCTGCGCTCCCGCATGTTCGTTTGCCTGGTCAGCATGAGAAATTCATAGGATCTGATCCACACCCCAAGCCCCCCACCCCACCCAATCCATGTACAGAGGAACTGTGATGTCACAGACATGGCCACCGTGGGGAACAATGACTCAATCAGCCATATGTACATGGTTTGGGGGGGGGAAATCAACAACAAAACAGATGATGTAGTTGTTATCATGCAGAGAAGTTGAACTTGAAACTGACATTACACAGGGAGAAGTATCTGATATGTTTATTCTTTTTTGTTTTTTAACATTATTATTGGTGTAAAAAGCCTGAGTGACTTTTCACAGCTGTGTTTTTGAGGATATTTTACCATTTCAGAATCTTGAAAACCACAATTTTATGAGACAAAACAACACAAATTGCTCAATGAGAAAAGCAGGAAAAAAAAAAAGTTTTCAAAAGAGTATTTTTAAAATGGCTTTTGAATTCTGCTTTCTCGCTCGGCCCCCTTTGACTCTGACGCCTCCAAATGAAACCCAGTGCAACCCTTGGTCTTCCGTATCCATCTAAATAGTGCAGTTTTTGCTACGCCTGTCTTTCTGTGCTTACTGAGGAAAAGCGTCCCCGCAGCATGATGCTGCCACCATCTGAGAAGACTGAGACTAAATCTACTCATGCAGGCATTTTAATTATTGCTTTGAATAAATTTTATTTGCTTCAGTCCTAAACAAAGTAGGCTTTCCCCCCCCCTCCTCTTTCACCTTATTGAACAACTCAACTAAAATCAAGAACCACTAAAAGAAGTTTAAGTCAAGGCGTTTATTCTTTACAAAAGCTGTAAGCAGAACTATGAGCTCGAACTTTCCAAAGCGAAGTCATGTGATCATCACAGATCAGAATCAATCAATGCTGACTTCAGAAGCACATCAAGTAACCACAGTGATCGTTTAAAGCCAACAGATCTGTTTAAAGAGGAACAGGGCGTTTTAAGCAGAGATATTCGAGAAAGTCTTTGTTGTGCATGGAAGGCAACAGTGTTTGGTCCTTAATCACAGTGTTGTGTTCGCACACTTCCTGGATGTTTCCTTCCTGTGTTTCACGTGGTCCTTCCCCCATTTCCACCCCGAGTTTTTGGTTTGGAAATACATCTCCAATAAGGCACGTTTCAGAGCAGAACCTGCGCCAACAGATCCGTCGACCGCAGGGCGCGTGCACAGGGAGGTTTAACACGGCACGCGGCAACAGGGAGGCGACGAATCTCGGAAGTCCTTCGTTCTTCAGAGCGGCGGCCCATTCCGCCTCCGCGCGTACCAGCCGAGGCCGACGCAGAACCCCGTCACGGCCAGGACGGAGAACAGCAGCAGGGCCAGAGCGTCCCCCGCGTCGTACGCCTCCGCCGCGGGGACGAGGGAGGAGAAGACCAGCAGCCACACGAGCGCCGCGCCGCTTGGAGCCTCAGCCATGTTGGTCTCGTTCTCCTGGTATCTGTCGCCCGTTCAGTTGCTTTGCGAGAAGCAGATGCGCCTGCGTTAACAGAAAAAAAAAGTAAATAAGTCAGGTGACAGCCGCGCCGCGACTGAACTTCCTGGTACGCTCAGCCAATCACGTCGCTGCTCGGTGACACGAAAATAAAAGTGGGTTTTGCCCCCCCTCCCCTCCACCTTGATCTGCTTAGATCACAGGTGAAACTCCAGTCCTGCAACTTTTGGATGTGCCCCTGCTGCACCACACCTGAATAGCATAATTAGGTCATTAAGGCTCTAGAGAACTGATCCACACAAGAAGGAGATAATTAAGCCATTTCATTCCAGTGTTTTGTATCTGTGGTGCGTCTAAAAACTGCAGGACGGCGGCCCTTCAGGACTGGAGTTTTTTTTTTTTGTTTTTTGTTGCCCCTGGCTTAGATGGCATGCAATGGATATGAAGGAAATTAAACTTATCCTGAGGATTTTGCTTATGTCGCTGCCTCTCAGCCTTATTTTAAGCACATATAATAATCAACAGCTCTTGGCAAAAAAAAAAAAAAAAAAAAAAAAAAAAGAGAAAAAACAAACATGTTGATATTTGAGTTACTGTATGTTTAAACAGTTCAAGTATTTTTTTTTAATTGGGAGGAATGCATGTATTTCTATTACAAGTGGAAAAAAAAACAAGGAAAATGGAGTTTACCGTTTAAAGCAGGGCTCGTTTGGGAGACTATTGTATGAAACTTAGCGGTGACAGCATCAGGCTGTGGGAATGTTTTTCTTTTATGTCGCAAGGGCCACAGTTAATATGTGGATAAAGGTGGTGTGGTGAAACCAACACTGCGCATCACCCTGAAAGCACCATTCCCATGGCGACCCCTATTTGGCAAAGAAGAAAAGCACAAGTATGAAAACACAAGTAATTGACCGTGATGGGAAAAACATCGAAAGTTTAATTATGTGTCGAGACATTTTTATGCTTTCGTAGCATTTTCAACTCTCCTCCCCGTTTAAAAAGCTCCGCTGCGAGTCGGGACCGAGCGTGCCAGCGTCTTCCTGCACGATACAAATTGTGTTGCTTGTAGAACCATAGGGGCTTGAGTTTTGCAGCATCTGTTGATCTCTGCGTGCTCTTTCAGTGGCGCTCCGCCTGTAATTAAATCGAGCCGGCGCTAGCCAAAGTAAAATATTGACCTTGTACGGGCCGTCATACCCCTCCGTACCTGCCTGCTCTGCAGCGAGGAGATGAATGGCCACATGCAGGTTCGGCACACTGTTCCCACCTTTGAAATCATCCGCTGGCTCACTCGCTCCTGCTGGCTGTTTGGCAGTTTGTCTCACCGTAGTTCGCACACACAGACGCACACACACACACGCACACACACTTGCGGAAGCTTTTGTGAGTTGTGTCTGATCTATGTGCCTGCCTTCAGCAGAGCACATGGCAATTATGAGCTTCTCAAAGAGCTGCTTTGGAGGAGCAAATCAGATAAAAATATGTTGCGTTTGATTTGATATTTGTTCATTCTTAGATGGTATTAGCGCGCGTCTGATAAAGCCGGCTCTGTGCAAACTTTCAAGGAAAAGCAGAACGACGCCAAACGGGTAATGCCGGTGCACATGTATGGAGCCCATTTAATCCTCATGTTCCTGCCTAGGCAAATCATTTCTCTGGGAGAAACAGGCTTGGGGATGACAGCGAATGTCGCAAAGCTTATTTTTATTGATCAAGAATAATGATTCCTTCCCAAACGTGCAATTTTTCAGTGTCGGTTTTGGTTCCGCGCCTCCTCGCGATGACGGGAAGACGAGGTTGTCAGCTCTAAATGTTTTCCTACATCAGCCACAGTCCTTCATTAATGAACAGTCCTGTGCATGAATGCACTCGAAATAGTAGCGTTTGCATTCTAAGAACCTTGACATTAAAAAAAGCTATTTTTATGCCTGCCCTGCGTGAATTGCTACCTTGTCATTAAAAGGTGTTCTGAATTACAGTGCTGCAAAGTTAAATGCAAATTTTGCCAACTTTACACAGAAAGGACTGACCAAAACGTCATCTGCATACAGACAGCAGTAAGAATGGATATGTGGACATTTCTGAGTCCAAAATGCTTTTAATCGGTCTTGTTACTTTTGAATCTGAATCTTTCGAAGACAAACACACCACCATCAAAAAAAGCAAAAATGCCAAACCGCTTGCTAACTAGGTAATAGCTAATCTTTGTTTTGGAGACTTGGTAACCCAAAGATGAAGTTTTGGAGAACTTTTATCTCCTTTCCAAGTTACATCAGGAGTTGAATATGAATACTGCCAGCATCTTCACGAGAAATGTTTCTTTTTTTCATAGGACAGAGAACCTGCCTCTTTCCAGGGGGCCATCATGGTCGGACATTGACCTGGTGACCAGATCAACCTTCAAGCATCGTGGAAATTGGTCCTCAGTGATGGGCCAGCGTTGAGGAGATCTTCAGTTTTCTCACTGACGACTTTGTATTTTCTACTTTTCCGACTGTTTTGATGCCGGACATTTAGAAGAAACTCTGTCTACAAACATCCTGTTCAACACCTGCAAAAAAAAAAAAAAATATATATATATATATATATATATATATATATATATATATATATATAACATTCTGACCCATTTGTTGATCATATCAGACCTCACGTGAGGACGTTTCACCTTGAAATCCGTTTCCACTTCACTCAGGAGTGACGAGGGGATGGCACTCTTTACCAGAAACAGAGGACATATCTCCCCGAAGATGAATTATTTTTCATAAATCGGTTTCTCGGAGAGCGCTTGAGGATGACCCCTTCCGCTTTATTTTGTTGCGGTTCAGTGCCCCATCCAATAATAAGCTGTGCCGTGAGCTACGTGGGAAAACAGATCCATCAATGCAGTTCATGTTTGCATTCACGGCGATGAATATTTGAAAGGGAAAGAAAGGTATAGCAGATTGGATCGGCACAACGCTGTGTCGGATCAGCACTGGCACACTGGCAGGGACGTGGGATGAACTGAAACGCATAACAAACCTGCGAAGAGATGAATGACCCAGTGTAATTATCTATTCTTACTGGAAGCTGAGAGGGAGTAGGAGGCTGGATGCTTGAGAGTCACGCTTCGGCGTGTTGCGCTGACAGTTGCATGATGTTTTAAAGGGTAATGAATTCATCTTGATATTGTCTTTTTTTTTTTTTGTTTGTTTGTTTTGTTTTTGTTTTTGGCAGGCCCTAAGATGTGGTTCAGTTGAATGTTTAGTGATCTTTACTATCGTGGCAAACGCTGTGTCGTCGTCACACAAATTTGGGTTTGCGGTCGTAACCTTTCCCTTCAACTCGCCTGTCAGTTGTCAGAGAACGACGCATAAAAACACATATGTTTTGGTAAAGTTCAGTCTCCGAATGCCAGATCTGAGTTTTTTTTGTTGTTGTTGTTTTTTTTTTTAGTTTTGTCAAAAAGTACCTAGACACAGGCATCTAAAAAAAAAAAACAACCCCGGATAATAACATTGACAGCTGTGATTGATTTCCCCACTTCTCAAAAGTTACCGTTTTGACAGGTGCATTTGCTGAGATGAAAGGAAACTAATGGCTTTCAAGAAAGTGGGTCATCAGTCTTAAACAGTTGTTCCAAAAGCTGAGGTCAAGGATCCCTAGTGGTTCATGAAGAAACGTTTGTTTTTCTTTTTTTTAAAATGGCAATTGCTTGACGTCTGAAGCGACAATAACAATCAAAAAACACAAACTGTATTATACTTTCAATGCAACTGCGAAAGAAAAGCTGAACACATGAATATTGATTAGATTAAATGTGCATTTAGTCGACAAAGCCATTTGTGCTGCTTTCTCGCGCTTAGCTATTAACATAAGTTAAGCAGCTAATAACATGAGCGCTCATTAGCTTTAGGATATTGAAACAGCTAATGGGTGGGCTTACTATTGAAAAGTTATTTTCAAAAAGTGAATTGTTTACCTTCCGTTGAAGTTTTAATTTCCATTTCCATCTCCTCAACTACTGACAATAAACTAAAAGCTAATTTAGCAAGCGTATTAGCTGTAAGCAGTGGAGAACAGTAAAGTTTGCAATCTAGTAAAAGCAATGAAATTGAAAATTTACATCTCAATGGTCTTACTCCTGAATCTGTTGTATCTGTTGTTGAAGCAGAAGTTTGCTGTTATCATAATCCACTCAGCATCACCAATACACCAGCAGGTAATTAGCTAATCGAATTGGTGCAAAAGTAGCTCTGAACAATTAGATAACAGCTCGGCTTACTGTCAGAAAACCTATGAGGAAAAACAAAATGAGTACATAATAATAGTTCGGTGCTATGAATCGGTAATTCAAATGAAACATTTTCCACTCGCGTTTCTGACGACGTATGGCTGGGCAAACTGCAAGCATCAAATCATCAAAGCGCTTCAGCGTTCTCCATAGATTCTCCATCAAATTCAAGTCAGGACTTTGACCGGGCTCCTCCAAAACATTAACATTCCTTCCAGTCAAAATAAACACATCGACGGAACTAAGATATTGAATATTTGCAGACTTAGCTGTACATAACCTGTCAAAGATGCATTACAGCAAAATCATTTTTTGGATGTGCAACACGTCTCGGATCTGGATGGCCTCCAACTTTTTACCCCAAAAAGTTGCGCAATTAATGTGACCGCGGAGCAAGTTGAGGACAAGTCCATCTGGAGTTCATGTTTTCATTTTACAAACGGCCGCAGAATAATCAAGTTACCATTATAAGAAAACGGTTTCACCTTTATAACAAAGCAAGTTAAACTGATTCTTGTGTGAAAACAATAATCACCACTCCTCTCCACGAGCAACAGAGTTCAACAAAACGGTTTCCCTCTTGAACGATTGTAAGAAAGTTATTAATGCTTATTTGCGAGTATGCTCATGCTTTAGAGTATTTGTTTTTGCCAAGAAGACAGTGGGCAGATGAAGAAGCACTTCTAAAAAAAAATAAATAAATAAAATAAGTAAATAAAGACTTTCCCAGAAGTTTCCTAGAGAAGATTTGAGTAGAGTGCAAGGCTACATTTTATTAGCAACAGTTTGGCTGTTGAGCGCCCCCCCCAAAAGAAATGACGACGGTTGTGAAATTATTGATGGAACTGATGAAAGATGCTACATGCACTGGTTTACCCTCAAGGCAACCAAGCTTTCCTCAGCTGCGCACCACTTGTGTAGCGGTGTCAGAAATGGCCGACGGCTAAGTTCATCACGGTTATTCATAGCATGCGAGCAAGCGAGCGTCTGCGCGCGCGTGCGCGTGCAGGGAGAGATTGATAGCTCATCACATTTCCTGTCACGGTGTAAATGTCACCTCTACTGTTCGCTCCGAAGACAGCGCTACCGTGCAGTTGGCTCATCGTCGGCCGTGTTCATTTGCATCCTAAAGACAAGATAAAAAGGTCAAATCAGTCGTCTCATACACAAATAACATGGAAACAGTTTTCTTCAAAAAGTCTCAAAAAAAAAAAATCCTCGATTATTTTTTAGTTTTATTTTGCTGAGGCTAGTTTCATCCATTTGGCGGCTCGGAGAACCCCAAACCGTGAACAATGAATTTGTCATGCTGTCGCATTTTAAAAAGACATTCATTTTATGAATGAAGCGAAACGGGAGCCAGTTGGCGTTTGGCTCTTGGCAAATTCACGGAACTTTTGTTTTAAAGCAAAACTGCTGGAAGTAAAAGTCATTTTCAGCAACTTTACATTTAGAGATGGTAAAAAAAAGAAAAAAGAAAAGAAAAGAGCAAAACAGAAAATGGAACAATTCCTGATGCAGAATCCCATTAGAAACTACAGTTTTAGAAATTGTGCTCAAAATGTTTACATGAAAACTATTCACTGTGTTTTCCGTATACCATCCATTGACCGCTAGATATGACTACTGGCACCCCTGCAAGGACAATGGATGGAGGGAAACACACAGACTTGTATTTTTTGTGTTAGTTTGCCAACTGTAATGAACTGAAACCTTTTCCTCAAGCAATTTTTTGTTTTTGGCCAAAATCCCTCCTAATGGTGTTAGCGAGGGAGAAAGAAAATCACGACTTTAAGTTATTCCTACAAATGGTGATTCTTCCGAATCATTAGCCACAGTACTTTAATTTTCTACAGTTCAAATGGAAACAATAACGTTCTCCACTACTTGAACTTATTTGGTACATATGCATCTTGAAGGTAGATTTTCAGCCTCAATCAACATGGAGCGTATTGGATTTTATTAGCACATCATTTCTCATGTGCTACTTTGTGTTCGTCTATTCCATCAAATCCAAATATAGCACGTCGAAGTTAGTGGTTTTAACTTGACAAAATGTGCAAAACACATACAAGTTACTGTCGATGAAGAAACAAGACGAGTGGAGCATGAGAACAACGGCGTGACTGACTTTGTTTGGTTTTCACTTTAGGATCGCAGGTTTTCCTACAAGACACAATCCGAAGAATTAATCCGGCTGGCTTCCCGGCATTGATTTGTTGCTCCAAATGATGTGAACAGTTTCACCAGGGTGTTGTTGGGGGTGACGCTCAGGAAAACGACATGCACATTTAAACTGACGCCCGCATCGCGTTTCACAAATGAAGCACGGCCACTCTGTGGATGTTTTCCCTTATTCTCCGTCGTGGTCGCAGCGTCTCTCCTGTGCCCGCGTTGAACCTCCGCTCTCTCTTGCATCACGGCAAATTGCAGCCATGAACAGCCTATTATGTGACCTATTTATCTGGGCCAATTCTGCCGGCTCACTCAGCCCAATTACTTTGCTGCTGGAATCTAGTTTGTTCTCCTTCACATTCTTTTATGATTAAATCAATACTTTCCGAGAGGCGGAGAGCTCTTCCCTTTCGCGGCAGCACCTTGGGGTTGCATAATGTAAGAAGCTTGATCTTCTTTAAGGAAGGCCCCCCTTATTTTGTGTTGCTTTAATGCTTCGCCGTCCCGTCTGTCGGTGAGGACGACATTTCGTGGAAACAACGGCTGAGCTGCGCTGCGTCATTTGCACTTTTCTGAACGCGAGAAAAGCGAGGGGGACGCTTCAGGTTGTCGGTTCCATTTACTTATGAAGTCGCACCAGTGCATTTTCCGCAATTGAGCCGTCAGCGGCTGTCAGTCAGGTGAAATTAACGAGTGTGCTGATTGTGCTGCCGGTAATTACAGAGTGCAGCTGGAGCAGTGCTGTGTCAAGCCTGGGAGGCATTTCAAGCTTACGTCTGTCCTTTCTCCCAAACAAGCCGGGTCAATCAGTGCTCCTGCAGAGAAAGGAACGAAAACACAAAACAAGAAGTGAGCTCTGACCAAAATCCGGAAGCAGCAGGACTGCTTGTGCAGGCTGGAGACGTGACCAAAATGGGGTCGTCGATGGTAGAGTTAGCCAGTATCCTCCAGCAGGATGCTAAAGATTGTCCGGCCTTAATAGGCTTGATGTAATGCTTTTAATGACGCGGCGGACATGAAGGTGCCAAATGCTTACTGAGGTTGGTGTCTTGGCAGTGGCGCATATGTTGCGTTTTATGGCTTCGATGTTTTATGGACTTGTTTCCATGGAATACTGATATGGCTGTAAACCTTTCGTCGCGACTTATCTGCAAACGGATAGGAGCGCATCGTTCTTGTGCCGTCTGAAAAAGCCTGAAAAGGCAAAGAGTCGGATTGAAGCGGTTCGTTGGTGTGAAGGAACGTGGAAAACAAGTAGAGTTTGGGAAGTATTTGCTTTTCCAGACTGTACTGCCTGTTCTCTCGTCGGAATGTCATACACATGCATCCGGCCGTCAGCAGTTCAGCTAGTTTTTTAATTAATCCAAGCGATGATTTCTCCAATATTCACCATCCATCCGTCTGTTTTCCCCGTCCTTCCTTCAATAGCAACAATTTTTGTTCTTTCTTTTTTTTCTTGAATCTGTTGCATATGGGAAAATTAAATTAGCTATAAGAAGCCCCCAAAAAAGTGAAAACTAGATTCTGAAGTATTTGAGTTGCTGGTTTGAAGTCCTGCACATTGACAATAAAATAATAATTATAAAAAATAAAAGCAGGACCTCCAAAGCTTGATTCTCACAGTCCTGTCATTAATGGAACCAGTTTTTCTCTGTTTCTCTACTTGTTGGCATTACTTTCAAAAACGGGTGACGTTCGCGTACGAGTGAAGGGGAAATGTTTGCACGGCCGGTCCAAGAGGCCCTGTTCAGCAAATGACATTGCCACTCGGCCCCCGCTGTGTCTTTTTAATAACACAAAAAGGCAACAAGGGACCACATAAATGTCCTCCGCTAACTCCATTTGTTATTGCGCTGGTTTACGCCGTCCAGGCACACGCTTTGTAAAAACCCACAGTCGAAATCTTTATGAGGCTTGTAACAGTCGGAAGGGCTTCTAGCTCTTTTCATTTAAAGTTCACCGTGATGTTTGCTTTGTTCATATTCCGCCCCCCCCATGTTGCTCTCGTATTCATAAATCCACTACCTGTCTTCAGAAGTAACCTAATTAGTAAAAAAAAAAAAAAAAAAAAAAAAAAAAAAAGAAGGGTGTGTTTTTGTGCGATTCTCAAATGATGCCATCAACTAAGGCTTTGTGTCTAGGTCTGAAAGTTGATGTTCATAGATGCTCTTGTTAAAATCTTTACAAAGAGGAATGGACGAAAATGCTAAGCCTGTAGATGTGGAAGGCCGTGCATCATTTTCCTCCCGCTTTCTAATAGTGCAGCAATTTATGTTCCTCCACAGGACTTGGTCTCGTTAATCGACACCAAGATTTGTGGTTGTAACATGAAAAAGCGCAAAACAGCTTCTTGACAAACCCAAACGTATGGAAAGACAAGGCGAAGTCCCTTTATTGTCGAACACTAAGCAGTGCACCAAAGTAAATGAAATACTTTGGTCATGGTAAGTTTCTGACCCACATCCAAGACAACCCTCAGGAGGCAGAGTGGTCTGTTGGAAACAACAGTAATGAATAGTGCGATGCACTTGGCCCAGGTGGTTCTGGAAGCAGAGGGAGGCAGGAGCGCTGTGAGGAAGGGGGCAAGAGGCGAGCAAAGAAGATGAATGTGTGAACACATAATCCAGGTGTTTATGAGAGGAGAAGCTTTGTGGTAGATTAAAGTCCAGGAGATTTACCATCCTGCAACTTTCGGGTTAGATACTTCTCCAACACACCTGAATCAAACGAGTGAGTCATTACCAGGCCTCTGCAGAGCTGATTAAGGAGTTCAGTCATTTGATTCGGGTGTGCTGAAGATGAGAGGCATCGAGGCTCGAAGTCGCAGGATGGCAGTTATTGAGGACTGGACTTGGGCACCACTAGGGTAGATGAAGATGAAAGCAGCTTTGTGTTGGTTGTTACTGGGGGAAACGATAGAGTTTTTCTCCACATGGATTACTTTAGTGCTCAGGAAAGCGGGAACAGTAAAGATTGTGTGCATTCGATTCAGTAGTGTATACCTGGGTACGTTTAGCAAAGTACTTCTACTGCAAATAACTAAAATAAGTTGCACTGTAATTTACATAACTTTGGGAGAGTTTAATTTCTCCCAGTTTGCCTCTTAATGGATGCAGCCGACATAGGACTACACTGCAACACCTCAGCTTTGCATTAAAAGTGTCACTACTTCATGACAGCAGCTGCGAACATTCATGAAGACTCCTTCCTGTTAATGACCGTTATGTCATGTTTTTGACAGCGTCATATAAGTCTTATGCGCACCCCTTCAAATAAAGTATTACCATTTTCTTTCTAAATGCAACCATACAATACAGCCAAAAAAAACAAAACAAAACAAAATGACGACAGAGTTATTTGTTTGATCAAGAAGCAAAGTGACTGCAAAAAGCTCATATCAAGAGCTCTGAAAGCATACATTTGTGCCTTACTTGGGGTGGGGGGGGGAGTCAATGGCTTAAAGCCACAGCTTCACTTCAGCTTAAACCTTGTGTTATATAATTCTTCCTCTATCCCCTGATTCATATCTAACAGACCAAGCTCACCCAGCTGTCTGTTTATGCGCTTCATCCTGCATTCATGGGTGCTAGTGCTTTTTATATGTGCATGTGCCCCCGAGACCATCAAGGTTACATAAGTTTTTTTTTTTTTTTTTTAAGACCGTGCCAAGAAGACGATTGGAGAAGCAGCGCCGGGGATTTACGAATGTAATCCGTGCAGACTCGCCCGTACGACCGAGGGAGATGAATGCAGGGTCTACTTTGTGAGCAGCCTAAAAATGAACCAATGTCATTCTTTCCCCCCCCCCCACATCCACGCCTCACAATCAGTAATTAATTCTTCCCAGCTACTGTTCTGCCTTCATTTATTTTAAGAGTGCCGTTCTAATTTTCCCTTAAAGAAAAATCCCCCACTGCAAGGACATAATAGCTCTTATTTTTCTTTGTCTGGCTTGTTTGTAAGGGCTTTTTTTTTTTTTTTCCCCCTCATTTTTTTCCCCCTCATTTTTGCCTGCGATCTATAAAAACATAATTTCACACACGCAGCTTACATCGATTTCTGCTGTGTTGTCATTGATTGCAAATGTAATTTGCCAACCTCTGAAATCCTTCAGGTCGGTTTCCACACTCTTCGTACGCGCGCACGCACGCACGCACGGCAAACAATGCAGATGAATTGGAAGCGAAACATTGCGAGCACGCAAAAGAACTGGAGCAAAATCGCAGCATTTTGGATTCCGGGGTAACAATATGTAGAATAGAATTTGGCAACCCTTGTAAAAACGAGCAAAATGCATTCATTTACATTACAGAAGCAGCTGCCGAGGAGAAGAAAAACAAGAAAAATACATTTTCTATGAAAGATAATTTCGGAGTTATATGTATATACTTTTGTTTGGTAAAAAAAAATGGTCTATCTTTTACACTAATAAGTGTACAGAATCTTTTAAACAGTATTTCGTGACTCCACTTCCTGTTTCCCTGGGGTATAAACGCGACACGACAGAGATTAAATTCCCTGAACCTTTTCGAAATCAGATCTAGAAAGCTCAATGGAGGTTTTAACAACCCAAAGTTTTTTGGTTTTTTTTCCCTCTGAACTTAATTTCCCTCGTGAGGTGTCTAAAACCAATCGGCTCAAGCAAATCGCACGTGGTGAAGATGAGCTGGTAAGTCGTCCTCGTGCAGAAGCTTTGATCTCGCTCAGTCTCCGAGTTCATGTGTCACAGGCTGCCTTGGCGAAACCAAAACTACTCTCTAAACCTGTGATTGATAAATGTGTCACAGCGATTACGTTTTGACACGTTTTTCAGACTTAATGGAAAGACGTAGCTGCAACAAATGCCGAATTAATTGCACCGGTGAAGACTTCCTGGTTTAGTCATCTTTAAAACAAGAGGAATTGAGAGAAGTGATGGCGACCCAAAGTTCTTAAAGACGACGGCGCAGAGGTTAGGCTCAAAGGAAACTTTGCATTTTAGCTTATTCTTTTGTGCTTGCTTATTTATCCATCCATCCATTTTCTCTACACCCTTGTCCCTATTGGGCCAGGAGGGCTGCTGGGTTCAACCCGGACAGGATGCCAGTCTGTCGCAGTGCAACACAGAGACGGACAGGACAAACAACCATGCACACACACACACACACTCACAGATACCTAAGGAGAATTTAGAGAGACCAATTAACCTGACAGTCATGTTTTTGGACCGTGGGAGGAAGCCGGAGTACCCAGAGAGAACCCGCACTTGCACAGTGCGGGTCTTCCTTAGTTTTTTTTTATGGAAGTGAGGCATTACGCAGACGAGAGAAAGAGCGACTGAGCTGTGACATCATGGTTTTGAAAAAAGTCGTCACAACCCACGGCGAAAAATTGCCAATTAGGTCACAAGGGTTAAAAGAATGATCTAATTCTTGAGAATAGAATATCAGTCTGGAACAATTACATTTTTTTTTTGTTCCAAAGTAATTATGACTTCCATTATACCATTGGAGGTTATTTCATCTTTATTGTCACTACTGAGTTTCAGATTTTCGCTGAGTGGAATCCCCACTGTATCACAGTGTTGCAGAACTCCATCTACCTGTCGCGATAATGGCTCACAAATCAGGGTTTCCCATTTGTCGTTTCCACCAAGCGAAAGGGCCGCCGTTCTGCTCTTTCAAACAGGCCATTCAGGGAACACTCCCCCTCCGGACCAGAGCTTTTTGTCCAAGGTTGTGTCCTACTCAGCGGGCCACCTTTATAAAAGTATGTGCCTTTTGCCTGGGTGCGCGTCGTCCTGTGGGCCTCCATAACATTCGGCCGGGCTGATATCTGTCCCCCCCGCGCACAAATCAAACGTGTGAACCGCTCGGTTATGTCAGAAGTGTGTGAGAGCGTGCTGAGCCGGCCCGAGCGCCAGCGGTTCCCACCGGAGTCAGATGTAGGGTAAACAGCTGTTGGCCACAAACGTTCTTTGTGTTAATTTTTCTTTTTTTCTTTTTTTTTTCTGACACACGACCACGGCCAAGACAAAGAAAAGTGTTATTCTGTTGTAAAATGATTGACTCTTTGTGTGTGTGTGTGTGTGTGTGTGTGTGCGCGTGTGCGTGTGCGTGTGCGTGTGTGTGTGTGTGTGTGTGTAGGGGGTTGGGGGGGGTAGGGGGGGATCCAGTGTGCTGTGAAGACAGCGAAGATAATGCAGAAACTCATCATCAAAGGATGGATTATGTAATAATCCTATGCCTGGCTTGCCTGATTCTCAAAAGCTCAGCGTTCTATAGGACGCATGAAGCGTCCGATATCCTCCAGATGTGTAAAAAAAAAAAAAAAAAAACCCTGTAAGATCTGTTACAGTTATATAAATTCATATTGAAAAAATACAGCAATTGACCCAAGGTGCGCTTTGGATGTTTGTTTTTTTTCTATTTTTGTTTGCATCCCTTAAACTTCAAACCCACCACTGCATATTTGCTTCACATTTTAACTCAATAGTTTAGGGAGAAACCATGCCTCAGGTAAAACAATGCCGCAGCACTGCCTTTCTACGCCCCTGATACTGAAAGCTTTGCAATTTGATATCTTGCCAAGCCGGGTTGAGTTGGGCTCTTTTAGCACCGTGAAGGTAACTCGATCTCATGCTGCAGGAGTTATGCTTTGCGTATTTTTGCAGCTTTTAAATTTGCTCTCTTTGTTTTTCTTTTTCTTCATAGAAGTTGCATCTGCTCCAAACGATTTAAAACGGGCCGTGTTCGGCCAATCGAACTTTCATCAAGCAATCATTAAATGTGTGAAACACTACATATATATATATATATATATAATTTTCTATTAGACAAGCTAGAATATCTGGGTTTATTTGAACCAGTCATAACACCCTAACAGAAGATGAGGTGTGACGTCGTCTCAGGCTATACTCTTTGCTGCTTGATGCTTCCCACTGTTTGTCTTTAAGAAATTTCTCTCATACGGCACATTTTCACATAGCAAGATAAGAAACATCAGGTGCTTTTTGAAGCACTAATCAGTCTCTGCGTGTGTTTCTTGTAAAAGGACCAAGAATTCATGATAGGGTTGAAGTCAACACGCTTCTGTTATCCCTCTGAAATGCTAAGTGAGGTACGGACACAGCTTGATATCGGCTGACTTATTTGCAGGCGATCGATGCAGCAGTTATGAATGGCCTCTGTCACCAGTTGGCTGGTGAATTAAGAGCAGTCAGGTCACCGTGAATGTTGCCAAGACAGAAAGAATCACTGGACTTCCACCACTTCAACCAGTGGTATTTTCTTTACTAGTGGTTATGCCAGAAGTAACACTGGATATAAATTGTGCAGTTCCACTCCACGCCAAACCGTGGTCCACAATGCATTTCATGTGTTTGGCACATGGCTTGATTTTTGATAAGACCGGATTTATACATGTTTTGTGAAAGGTGCCAATATGGCAGCAGCAGCAGCCAAAATGACGGGAACAAACTTGGGTTTTACTCCAGTTTCCATTTCTTCTTCTTCACTATAGCTCAATATGCAGATACTTCTCAACACTCCTTTGCTCAACTTAAATGTATCAATCAGCGTTTGATACACAAACGCTGATCGTGTCTCAATCAGCGTTATACCGTTTGTTCAAATCAACCTGAACAAAACTTACAAAAATGATTTCTTTTCCAATGCGAGAGTGACTCACAAGAAACAAGTCTACACCAAAACAAACCCTCCCGGTGCGATTAAAAATCTTCATCATAAGTCAATAAATACAAATCCTTCAATTGGGTCATTGTTTGCAACCCACTTATTCCTTCTCGAGGCGACAATCTTCTTTGGAAACTCCTTTTGCCTGTGACATTAAGAAATGACACAAAGACTCAAACTTTGTGCTTTATAACGTGGCAACGCAGGAAAATATATATATATGAAAATCTAAAGAAGATTAAATTTCCTGCATACTTGAGATGAAGCAAGACGCCCAGCGGCGCAGCTATCACGGCATCCCCATTCCTAAGCTCCTTTTGCAAAAGGTTCATCTCGGAAAGTCACGTAAGGTTATCTCCGCCGAGGTAACAATCCGAAGCCGTAACAAGGCTCAGCCACCGAAAGAATTACAAAGGGTGGAATATTAAGTCCTGACCTCAGCTGCCAGAAAACCAACTCCGACACCTACATTTGCTCATTTAAACGACGTCTTCCTTATGCATGTCTGACAATGCGCAGGACATGAAACACCAAGACGGAATAATAGCAGCTTTTATGGGAAATGGCCATCTGCAGGTTTCGATAATGTGTCATATACAAAACAACAGCAACAACAGAAAAACCCCAGAGCATCCACTGGAAGAGCAGAGAGGAATAAATGCGGATTTTTCTCAGCGTGCTTTAGCACGTCCAGGAAGATTTTCATCCTTTACCTTTTCTCCAGTGTGGCATTGATTCAGTTCTGCTTCGCTTGTATTTCATTACGGCTCAAAGAGGAGCCTCTCACCTACGCTGTGACATGTTCATCGCTTTCTCTCTGCTTTATTTCTGTTTTGTTTTGATTCCCCCCCCCTCCACCACTCCCTGTTGCTGGTTAGGTTTCGTCCTTGGCTTAACCTGCCCCCGAAACGAGTATACATTTGCATGCATTAGTGCTCTCCCGTGGCTTTGCCTGCTACCCACTGCGCCGTCGAGTCTGATTAATGATCTGAGTGTGCCACTTCTCGCAGCAGCTGAGCGGGCCGCCTGCCTGCGCTCGTATCAGACATAAAAATGCAAAGTGAAAAGGGGTTAAAAAAAAAAAAAAAGAAAAAAAGGGAAAAAGAAGGAATTTCATTTACCACAACAAAGATAAAAACAAATGCTTTGCTGTGCAGAAAAGCTCTATAGTTGTCACAATCTTCTGAAAGCACATTCTGGACCGGTGTACGCATAATGCAAATTAACATTAAGCATCCTGGTTAATAATTCGATCATTTTTGCATAAAAGTGCAGCCTTAGGCTAAAGGATTTGAAAATCACTTACGTTTTTTTTTTTTTGTACATTTAATCACTTACTGCACAGCATCTCATCTAACATCAAAGATATGCCAATATAAACATGGACAGTTTAAAACTTCGCATCAATAGTACCGAGCCTTTTGAAACTTGGGAGAATTATGAATTTGCCCGAGGGCGCAAACAGCCCCCCGACGACCGTTGCCGTCGAGTGCCCGCGTTCACCGGACCGCATTGTGCGTCAGAAGATTCAACGTTTAAAAATCACCAAAACAAAACATCGCATGTTATTCCGTGTGCGTCGGAATACTGAACAGCTCCAGTTGTCCCCAGACGGTGGCCAAGAGGGATCACGGTTAAAATATTCCATCACAAAATTGGACGGTCTCCTCAAGACGCTCACAGGCCATTAATGTTCGCCAGACTGATTCTTCAACATAACTTAAAAAAATAAAATAAAAAAAATGCCACGTCAGTTATGATTCTCGGTTGTTTACATTTTCGATTTCATTTATGTTTCGTTTTCGCTTGAAAAGGTCTTGGGAAGTAATGCCAAGTGGTTTCATGATTTGTGTTTGGTTTCTCAGTCTCGTGTTGTGTTCTGTTCTTATTGCTCTTAGTATTATTACTATTACATCAGTGTTAGTATATTTTTTTCCCTCTGGTAGTTATCTTGAACTTCGTTCAGCTTCCTTTGCATTATTTATTCTCCTTCCCTCGATATGCCCGCTTGCTCTCCTCCGCAGCTGTTCACAATCCCCTGATTAACTCACCTGCACCAACATATGGCCTTTGGTGGAGCGAACAAAACTGACTTTTTCCCTAACAATGCAGGTGTTTTTCGCCCTTTGCATTGACAGCCACAGCACAAGAGAGGCTAAATTTGTTGCCACGTGCTCTCTCTTGTGTTACGTGACCTGCTCTGGGTTCTGTGTTTGGATGGTGCCGAGCGGCTGTAAGTGTGGGGAAAACTGTGCAGAGAGTGGCTACGAAAAAACGAATCCATTCTTACATCAAAGTCCTGCAATCATGAAGAAGGAGGACGCTTCATGAATTTGTCGACAAACCGAGTAGACTTCCAAGACGGACCAAAGTTATACGAGTCAGTTAAAACTGTTAAGATGATGGGATTAGCCCAGCACTTTGGAAAGCTGTGTAAGATGAAAACATTGTCGACAAGAACAAGGTCTGTTTATTTATTCAGGCGCATCTTTGGGCAAAAAAGAAAAAACAGAAAAACATGAAGCGTTCCCATTTCAGGTGACTGTTGATCACAACAGCTGCACGTCTTGTGTTCGTTTACCTTTTTTTTTTTTTTCTTACAAGGCAGAGAAGACGCGAGCAGAAGGGAAGACACGGAGAGGGGAGGGAGCTTGGGAGAGCTGAAGATGAGGAAGATCGGGGGTAGCCGTGGAAACCCTCCGTGCGTGCGCTGCCATTGGCCGAGCGCTCGCCGTGTTCCGGCGAAGGATTGCATAGGGCATCTCTCACGTTTTGCTCTCCAAGTCCACATTTTCTGCTGCAGGAGACGCGGAACAGCGGTACTCTCCACACGTTCGATTCAAAAAAAAAAAAAAAAAAAGGAGAGAAGAGGAAAGGGGCTGCAAATAGAGTAATACCACACTCTCTGCTTTGTTGTGTCACTTTTTTTCTTCTTCTTCTTGTGCTTGAATCTAGAATAACTGTTGCACAGAAACATGTCTAAAAGTCTGGGGAATTTTTCATACATTTTTAGAACGGCAGCTAAGTGATGCTCTCGCAAAAAACTACAGTCGGTAATCTCCAGGTAATGCCTGATGAATATTATAAAGCGTTGTCATGGAAATGAGCACGAAATTGAGCTAAGGGCTCTGAAACCGAGGCGTTTCCAAGGCAAAAAAAAAGCTTCATTTAGCCAACCTTTTGACTCCTGCTATGAAGGCGGTAGACGGTCGCACTTAAAAAGCAATGACTCAGAGCAAACAACAGCTTAATGAGCGAGCGACCAAGCACCCTTAAAAGTGGAGGTGCCGTGTGGCAATTAGTCAAAATTCAGGATTTTTGAGGACACGGTGTGCCTGACTTGCAGTCTCAAATCAATATAAAGAACATACGCTATTTGACTGCAAATTCCAAAATCATAGAAAGAAAGAAATTAAGTTCTGTTCGTTAACAGTCGGCGTCAGATGCGAGTTCATGGACGGGCGTGTTGGCATTTGTGCCGAGTTGGATATCCTTCAAGAAATGAATCGAAAGCAATGCTGCGTCTCGTCGTAGCTTTCCGAAACCAGGTAACGCCAGAAGAGGCTGTACTGCAGAAGGAAATGCCTGGGCTGTTGACCCAACAAAACAGGCTAACATCTGGCCAGCGTCTGAAGATCACTGAAACGTAATTTAGTGCGGCAAATTTCACTTCAGCGTGAAACCCCGGTCATCTTTGGCCACCTCAACTCATTTTGAATCAAGAGCATATGTGATCAAAAGACAATTAAAAGGACGTGTCGCGTGAGACCGTCTGCTTTCATCGTCGTCCGCGGATCAAATCAAGGACTAGCTGGCAGCTCATTAAGTGAATCTTAGGTTCGTGTTTTGATCCAAAGTTTGGAGCTTTTCGAGTCCCCTGAGAGGGCCACGGGCCACAAAGACGCCGGAAGAATTGTCGTGTTGTGCAAGTATCTGTTTTCGTATCACAGGCAAAGGAGACAGACAGCCACTAAGCTCCCTAGGAGAATGAAAGAATGCACTTGAAGAGAGAAAGCCGGGGAAGTGTCGGGGAAATTCGAGCATCTTTCTTCTAATGATTCGATGCAAAGACAGTCGCCATGGAAACACAGCGGTCCAACTGTAAGCGGATTTCACTCTTCGCCCCCTCTTGCTCTTCTCCTGACAAGGTATACAGCCGCCCCGCCGACGCCGAGCGATTGTGAAATGTTTTTCTCCGGCGGAGTGTTGACAGAGGGGCTTCCAATCATCGCCCCCCACCACCAGATTTGTCTCCGTTCCTAATGCATTATCTTATTCACCGCTCTTTTTCCTCTGTACATCAGAGCAACAGCCGTCTCCCTTTTTTTCTCTATTAAGAAATAAAAATCCTTATTCATCGAAGCCAATGCCTGAGCAGACGGGAGTGCGAGGAGGGCTATCATAAATGGCTTCGACGAGCTGAAGTATGACTGGGAGAACAGTTGTGCATCTGTATTGTTTGGGTGTCAGGGAGGGTGATGGAGTGTGTAGTGGCACGAAAGAAAGCGAGGGATGTCGGAGAGGCGGCAAGAGAGAGAGAGAGAGAGAGAGAAAGAGAGAGGGAGAAATACAGAGAGGGGGGAGGAGAGGCAGTTATTCACCTAAGCTGACAGCAGCAAGCTGAGGTGCTGCTTCCTTTCGGCTGCCACTCAAACCGAAATCAATTGCTGTAAAAGGCAAGGAGGAAAACAAGACTTTCTTCCATGGAGACAAATACACACAGATGGAAATCCCTTCCAACTACTCTTATTAAATCTTTTACTCAAACATTTTTTTTTTTTTTTTTTTCACATTTATAAATCTTTGCAGAGAAGATCCCGAAAGCTTGGATCTTAAAAAAAAAAAAAAAAAAAAAAAAAAAAATACTCAAAGGTCGCCATCCGCACAAAAAGCTACAGACTTCAATAACTTAAAGCCAAAGTACGTCAAACTGCGACCCATATCTATCAGTTAGCTTCTCACCAACTAAACCTTGATACGTTTTAGCTCACAAGACGGGTTTCGCACAAGTTGAGGCAGCTTTCTGGCTCTTCACTATGGCAACAATGGGGTTACGTTGAGAAGTCACAGGCTGCCACTGAAAATAGCCGACCGTTTCATACTTCTGCTTCACAGTGCACTACATTGTTTTGGTCCGTCGCACCAAATACCACTAAAACACACGCAAGTTAAGAGTTTATTGTACTTATCTCTAATATTGCAACAGAAAGGTTATGATTTTAGTGCCAGATTGTTGTGGCCTTGAGGACTAAAGCATAATTGATTTCCATTTCTTTGTAGTCGGTGACAAATACGGGCATGTTAGGTTGAACGTGAAAGCTGTATTTTTTTTTGCACCAACAAGTCATTCAAGCTCAGGAAGAAACCAAAGAGCTTGGGGGCAAAGGAGGAAATGGCAAGAACAATCGAAATAACGCCTGAAGAACAACATCTGTGAAGGAGATCCCTCTGGAATAGGAGAGAAAACATCCAGACGAAACCTCAAAGATGTCCCGATTTAAGTTTTACTTCATCAGGAAGAGCCTTCATTTTGTCAAATCCGCTTCGCCACATGTTCATTTGTGCAAGCCTTCTTGCAGACATTTTCCTATTTCGTGTCCAGGTCTTTGTCTTGCTCAACACGGGCCACCGGTCCGCTTTGTTTTTGTGTTCTTTCATCTCCTGAACAATGAAAGCGTGCCCTCGGCTACCGTTCACCTCTCCCGACACATACTCATTGTTCTCCACTATTCTTTATGACTCCCCTTCGCCCGTCAGCTTGTCGGGTTTCTCCCCTCCGTTCTGGCTTCGTTTCTGCACGGGAAACGGCTCGCTTGTTGCGCTTGGTGCTAGCTGCACTCTTAAGCCGTGCCCAGGCAACGCACTCGGTACGTGGTGCTAAGTTTAGGTGTGAAGACTGGTGCGAACATGTCTTTGAACTCGCAGCGGGTGGCCTGTTGAGAGAACATTCATCAGGTGCTGGGGATCCGGGCTCAGACGGGGCATTCTGATGTTCGCGTTTGTGACGAAGTGTTAAAATGCACACGCTCTGTCGAAAAAAGAAAACAAAAATCAAATGCAGAAAGAGACAACAAAATTAATCGGCAAAGCTTTTGAAGCTTTATACACACCTGGTAGATTATTAACTTTATTTGTTGAATCCCTGAAATCAATAGTTTCTTGATTTCTTCATAGGGCTGGACTCGATGTGAGTAGCTGGTAGATAAAGGACATAGACGTCAAATTGGAGGGACCGTTTCTTTGAAGACCAACTTACAGGTCTTGCCACAAATTGTCTGTTTGGATTCATATCCCAACTTTGACTGGACCATTCCAACACGAGACAGCTTTAAACTGAACCTCTACATTGTTGCTTCGTGGTGTTGAAAGGTGAACCTCCAGCCCTGTCTCAAGTCTTTTCCTCTTGCCACAGAAAGAGCTTTAAACTCTTACATAAAGGCCAGATTGGTGGAGTTAACGGCTTTCGGTTTTCATTTACGGCTTCTCCTACCTGAGCTCTGGATCGCTGCATTTTCAAAACATTAGGCCTCCTGCTTTCTACTCTGATTATTCCTCCCTTTGCACGGTTTGTCAATTTCGGCGGACGGCCTCGTCTTGGTGGGTTTTCAGCCGTTTAATATTTGCTGGTGGTATAATCTGTTGACGGATTTGGTTTAATGCTCAGTCCATTCTATGCCAGCCCTTCTAATCCCTGTGTTTGTGCTTCATCAAACTCCAAAGTGATTCAACTTCTATACAACGGCTACTGTTTTATAAGACGTGGTGACCCTGTTGCTCTGTTCTTTTAACATTTAGTCGTTGTATTGAGACCTCTTTGCATATTTTAGGAGTTCGGTATACAATTGTTCCATTTTAGACTCACAAAATAGAACATCCGAGTTTTCTTTTCGTCATCAAGCAGCACTTTTCTTTCGTATCTACAGGTGTGGGATAAATTTAGGAAATTGCCCCGAGCTTTTTTTGTGCATCTGTGACCCTGATGAATGTAATACAGGACAGAGTCCATCTCGCACCAGCAGACAGGAACTTGGGTTCTAGTGTCGCATTGGTCTGGTGATTTAGGTCATACACACTCGTGAGCGTCGTGGAGTCCAACACAGTAACCTACGGACACACCCACACATGCACACGCACACACACGCACACGCCCGCGCTCAGGCTGATGATTTATGATAACAGAGTGGTAAAAATCGATTGGATTCGGGGTCGCATCATTAACAGCAATAAAGTGCAAAATCTCAAACACCTGCTTCGGCTTCTGTCTTGCACGAGTTTTAAAAACACCCGGTTGTTTTGCTCCCAGTCCTTCATTACCTCCCCTCTTTGTCGCTTTTAATTGTCATTCTTTAAGTTACCAGTTTCTTTTGAGAGATTGCGATCATTTAAAAGGGTGACATAAAAAAAAAAAAAAAAATCTGTAAAAAAAAACCAACCCAAAAGCGATGTAATCAGTTGCATGGACGATAAAGAAAGCTTTCATGAGTTATTTACCTTTCATGCCAGGTAATATATTTTGGACGTATTCTCTTCAAAACGCACACATAAATAAATGAAACCATAATTATTACACAAGACAAAAGTTTTACTTCATGTAAGAGTCATTTCCCATTTTCCCGCAGTAATTAGGGCAAGAAAAAAAAAAACGTTCTAGCTTTTTATTTCCTGCAACATGAAAAAAAGACATTGATCAATTAGAAGAGAGATTGCAGATATGGAGGATTGTGGGTTTTTTTTTTGTTTTATTATTATTTATTTTCTAACAGAATCTACGACCGCTAAGTCATGCTTTCACAATTTTAAACATGGATTATTTCTGTGTTTTGGAAAAAAAAAAAAAAAAAAAAGAAATATTCCTGTCTTTATGCCCCGTGACCCTCCTGCCGAAAATGCTGCATTACCAGCGCCGAGCCAATACCAACTACCTCCTTGTAATTTGTCCTGAATTCAGCCTCTTGCCATCAATGCGGAGCTAAATGGAAGGACACAATACTCTGTTTTTTCCCCCCACAAACAAACAGTCCATTTTATAATTTACCCTAAAGGTTCACGGTTGGTTTGTATGTTTTTTTTTGTTGTTGTTTTTTTTTTTTTACTTTGCACATCCACACGCTCATCAGACCTTTGAGATCTTTGAACCGACTCGTTTTACAATTTCCTACAGGTCCAGCCTGTGTTCCGGCTCACTGAGCTGGAGCTCAGCAAGAACACTGCCACTTTTTTTTTTTTTTTTTTTTTTAGATTTAATTTCATTCTGTCTTTCCACCATCTAGACCGTTCTTTTATTTAATCCAGCTCAACATTCAATAAATCCACTTTCAGTAAAAAAAAAACAAAAAAAAACAAACAAAAAACAACAACAAAAAAACATCCAGTCGTCAAAATAAAGTAGTAATGAGGTAAGAGGGACTGTATTTAGCTTTTAAGACAAATCAGGTGTATTATTCGATGTTTGATAAGCAACTTTTTTTTGGTTTAGCAAGTCTATTGTGTGTTTCTTTCGATAAAAAACTAAAACATAAAAGAACACAGTGCCTTTGAATGAGTTTCTGCTCAGAGAGAAAAACTCACTGGAACCTATTTCTTCAGCCTTCCTGCCAACAATATGTTTCTCCTCAATATGGTGCCGTCTTTGAGTAATCCTTACCTGCCCACACGCAGCCATGTAACACACACAGCCACGCACGCATGCATGAGGCGTTCTTGAAACACAAATTTTTTATTTTTTTTTTTTTCCCCGCCCATCACGGAGCACCTCACACGCCCATATTCCCACACACCCACACGGCGATTAAAAAAAAAAAAAGAAAGAAAAAAAAAAAGACACGATTCTGGGCACGAATGCAAAGCTTCACACACAGACACTCTTACTGTATGCAGGCACGAAACATGACACAGTTTACCTTGGCTCCAGACTCTCTGAATCACCAAGAAATCTGTCCCTGCTGTCCAAAAACCTCTTAGCCTATAAACCTCATTCTGCTCAGGACAACAGGCATCAGATATCAATAGATTGTATTGTTGTTTTTGTCCAGCGTGGCTTGTAATGTAGGTCAGCCGCTGGAATGTAACCGGACTTGCAGCGGTCCATTTCTTTAACCTTGTGAAACTATGTCAAATGCAAATGCTTACTGCTTAAATGGCTCCACCGTTTTGATGTAGAAAAGGCACTGAAATCGTTTACGCTCAAAGAATCACCTTAAATTCTACACTTGTCAAATGTTTATCGCTTTTATGATCATATCCAGAAGTAGGTCAGTGATTGAAAATGATGCAAAAACTCAAGAGATCCTTCCAGATCCTGAGAAACAAGAGAGTTGGTAATGCTTTGTGCTGCATTCGCTCCCCCTGTCTCCTTTGTTTTTGAAGATTTCAGTAAAATGTCAAAGATCCGAAGGCCCACCGGTCAGATTAACGAACACTTTTTAATCAGAAGTGGCAAAATGTAAACGTGAACAGCACAAATGTAGAATAATTTCTTAGCACTGAGATTGTCAAAGGTTGTGAGAGAGCCTTGTTGATCTCTGACCTCTTCATTTTTATGAATATCGCACTCTCGCGGAAAAGAAGCTTTCCCAGTTTTGTTCCCATTTATATTACCCCTTGTGTCAATTTGCTAGTTGTATTTTATTTTATTTTTTTACTGGAATACATATATCTCAATTTGCTCCCATTTAATTTCCACTTCACAAGTGTCCTTTCTTCAATTTTGTTCCCATTTATTTTCTACCTGGTTGATTTTTTTTTGGTCTACATGGCCTGCGTCTGATCCGCGCTTCACCGGTGAAGCTGCAAAGCCGAGGTGGAAACTTGAGTGAAGCAGAGCTGTGTGTGTTTTGTCTGCGGGGAGTTAACGAGATAAAGAAGATGCAGGTGATCAGCGGCAAGGCATGCCGGGCAGAGCGGAGTCGAGGCAGCAGAAAGTGACACGGCTGGTAAGTTTCACACTTTCATTTCGGGACTTGCTTAACACAAAGGTCAAAATGCTATCACAAAAAAAAAAACAAAAAAAAAAAAATCTCAAAATACCTCAGTCTGAAAAAAAATGAGTCATGAAAGTTACGTTCCGTAAGATATTCATGAGATTGTTAATTAGTTTTTTTTTTTTTTTTTTCATGTTGAGGCAGTATTTAGGTCAGGCACACTGACCTAAATTCTGTTTATGTGCAATTACTGAACGCCTTTCCATGAAACCAACTACATCTTGTGATAGCTGAGTACGCGTGGTCTGCATACTCATTATTGACATTTCAGTTGTTATTTATTTTTGGTCCACATTAAGGCCATAATGCCAGAATCAAACACATGATTTGATTCTGAATTACAAATTTAACGGTGGCACTTGACTTTGATTGTTGATTCTGTGTTGCGCCACTTTGTGTTTCTGTGTTTGTTGTGACGTAAAGTCCTTTGAAATGCCTTGCTGCTGAAATGTGCTGCGCAAATAAAATGCGATCGATGGATAACGGCAAATTCTTGATGCTGCAATTTTAGACCGCAATGTTTTCGCTGCTGCGCGTCCTCTTGTCTAGTCACCTTTTGCAGATGAAAAATATTTAAAGATCGATTACAGTAGGTAAATCTAAAGTCTTCACATTTAAATCACATCATTTAAATTTCTTTTTAAAGCAGCTCTGCACATAGTCAAGGCACTTAACCCCAAATTGACTTAGTTTTGGTGTATAGTTGTAAGTGTGATGAGGCTCCAGTATAAAACACTAAAAGTAATCGGTTTGACTTAAAAAGAGCTAAATTTAACCCGTTATACAATTTTCATCAGATGTGGGACGAGGTGGGAAAGTTTAAAGCAGCTACAAAGACAGTACAGGAAAGAAGATTATGTTATAGAGATCATTTTCTTTAGGCATAGGGAAGCTAGTGAGAGTTGAAAATTAATGTTCGCCAACACTCTGCATTAACCCAACTTGACATTGATTGAGCTGTTGTGCAACGTAGATATGTGTGTCTGAAAAACAAAATTTTTTTTTTTTAATTGCAGCATGAGATTTCATGAGGCGGCTGCATAAAAATCTGTCACAATTTATCGTATTAATTTGCTGTTTTTAAAGTTTTTTTGAAAATTACTGATGCTTTTTTTTTTTTTTTTTGCCTCACAGCTCTGCTCTGCTTTGTGCCGATCCGTTACGTCAAATTGAAATAATAAACGTGAATGTGTGTCCGTGTGGAAAATTCAAACCGCAACCAACAAATGCATTTTTTTTTTTTTTTTTTTTGTTTGTTTTTTATAGTTGTAGTTGAAATGTCAGTGCTGAACACATTTCCTAAAAAGTTCACTGAATACTGTGCATCCTCACATACTGCCCCTGATCCCCTGTCTGGGCAAATATGAATCAATATGAAAGTGATGTTAAGAACAGCCCTCCTTGAGTGTGATCTAATTACACCTCCTCCTCCTCCTCCTCCTCGTGTCCTGCTCATCTTCCTCCTCATTCTTTTCTCGCACCTCCTCGTTGCGATGACAAAAAAGCGAAACTGGCAGCGGCGGAGATGACAAACAACCCTGTCATCGCGCAGTAATCCTGTAATATAAGCAAAATGAAGCAAGAGCTTGATAATGAGTGCTCTGAATAAGACTGATATACTGTGGAACGTGTGGTCTAAATGTGGAACATTTCGGATGGCTGTTATGAATTGGATTACGGAGCCATGAGATGAAGGGGGAATGAATCACCTGGGCTCGGAGAGCCTTGTTAGAGAGTTTTATCATTAAGGGAAGATAGTCAAATGATAAAAGTAACTCTGTGCTGGATGGTTTCTCCAAAGACGTGCCAGGCTCGTCTTATCTCCATAAATGTGAAGGTAAAGGCAATTAATGGAGCTCATCATCGTCAAAGACAAGGGATGAACCTTGAGACATAAAAGCAAAGAAATGCATATGTTGGTGCTTTTCTTTAGATATTGTTGAACACGGCTGTTTCCAACCCGCTCGGCTCATGGGGCGAAATGAGGAACAAAGTTTAATGACGAGTACTTATTTGAGCTGATGCATTTTATACTCTGTAAAGTGAAAATCCTAGAATTTCTGTAGAATTTGGGAGTGGAGAGGATGGAACAGCCGATCAGCATTTCTGACTTCAATCCCACTGTATACCTTTGTGCTGCTTGTGCCAGAGTGATCAGCACAAGCATGTTGACTGACTTGATGAGGATGATATGCCATCCCACAGTAGTGTTTGATCAAGTAGGTAATCACACACATTCTACTGACTCCATTTTTTTTTTTTAGATGCGTAAAATGTTCATTTCTCAACACATCCTGCTCATCCAATACTATAAACACAAAACATGAATATGTCATCAGGTGCTACAAAAGACCCCAGGCTTATTTCTTATACAAAGTCTATCGACTGATGTACACACTTGTGACTTAGGAGTAAATTAAACTTTAGACATGAAGTGAGACAATGGATTAATGGACCACTGCCAGTCAGGACGCAAACGCGCATAAGCATTAACCGAAAAAGCCTGCAGTCTTTTTCGGTTATACAACAATTCCTCAGCAGTCCTCCAAATGCGTCAACTTTCAGGGGCCAAGTACTGATGGCAGAAGTCTGGGTGTCTCAGTGTCACGGGAGCCCGTGGACATCTGGGAATGTCGAGGTGCTGAGCGGTCAGAGAGACGCGAGCGTGGCTGAGGCAATGACGGAGAAAGGTTGGCGGGGGTCTCAGACAGATGTCGCTGCCAAGGCTGAAGGTTGGGTGGGCTGAGCACAATGCGCCAGCAGGGCGACTGCTCAGGCTGGGGCGGAGGATGAAAAAAAAAAAAAAAAAAAAAGTTGTTCTCAATCTGACGAAAATGTGGACGATGCAGTCTGTCAGGTCGCCAATCTGTCAGCACGGTGCCTCAGGTCCCTTCAGGCCGCACAACACATAGCGCTGCCTCATTTTGTGCTCTTCCACTCACATTCCTTGTCCTTATATGCCCTCTTTTACCCACCAGTGCGCTTCACTGCAAAGTGATTTTTGCCATGGGGAGATCATGGATTATATTACCGTTTCCCTCTTGATTTGACTTCAGTTCAGAAATGCGCTTATGTCATTGCCTTTCCTCTCTATGTATGTATGAATATGCATGGTGAGGTCAATGAACTAAAGTGAAGAAAAATATAAGTTAAACACACTTCCATCTGTACATGAAACATGGTCTGAACACAGGCTGCTTGGCTGTCGAGGCGTAATTTGAAAAGTTGAATTATCCTGACATCTGCTGGCAGAAATGTAGCATTGCACTTTTTTCTCTTACTGGGGGCGGGGAGGATCAGAAATGTTTTTCTCCCTGGTAACAAACTATTGATCTAGATTCAAAGATCCTAATATTGTTAAAGATGCTTTTCCTGTTATGTATGCTTAGCAGGTTAGTGCTGGCATTCTTATCATAGTGAAAAATCGACTTTGTTTTGCACTGGAAACAGTATTTATATTCTTGGATAATTTATTGCCACTTTACACTAAACTATACAAAATGCCTTTTAGTGTTAATTATTTGCTCTGCTGCTTTTAATATACTGAAATTACTATCACTGCAGTCCACTGTCTGTCTTTTCATGCGTTAATTAAAAAACATGCATACACCAGGATACATGAACATCGAACAATAACATAAAATCATTCTGGGAATCTTAAAAATAGTGAATCAAATTCTCTTTGAAAGTTGCTGCGGTGGTCATGGGGAAGATCATGTTAACCATGTACTTAGACTTTTATCCTCCATGCAGAGGTCTTACCCCGCTCTCACAAACTATTCAAATGTCTAACCACTCTCAAAAAAAGGCCACTACAGCCTATATAAAACCTGATTTAAAAAAAAAAACCCTATATTTAAAAAAAAAAAAAGGAATAAATGCAAAACAAAGTTGAAGTTGCTAATCATCAAACTGCTATAGAGCCGCCACTGTACTTATGGAAAAACTTCCATCTTAATTGCCACCTAATCTCCTAAGTACAGTTTGGGTATCTCATAGTTATGATGCGGCTTTTTCGTAATTACGACTTGGCCAAGTCAAAGTCATGAGACAGTTGAGTCGTAATCATGAAATAACCATCCGATCATCATTCTGACTTGGCCACCGCATAACGATGAGATACGAATTCTATTTTGCATTTTATCAGTGTTGCTTCGGTGAGTCGCTGTCATTCGACTGTAGGAGAAAGATATGTGTTGCTGTTGGGTCATAACTATGTTAAGCTCTATTGGAGGCAGGGAGCTTGTGAGGATACAGCCGGAATGCATTCTCTAGAGTACTACTCACTTGTACATTGTGTATTTGCTTCTGGTTCCTGTTATATACTTGCACAAGAGTGACCATAGTATCTAACACAGAGACATTTATGTCTTAACACTTTTATGGGTCTTTTCATTGTCAAAATGCCTTTTTTTTTTTTTTTTTTTTTTTTTACCCCTCTATAAAGTTCCAGTTCCAGTGGTCATAGTTCTGTCTAAATTTAAACCTTAACAATAACAAATAAAGCATCAACAGGCAATCAAAAAGCTGTCTGGCCTTCTCATGCTTTGGAAAGTCCTGCAAGTATAGTCGGCTTACTGCACACGTAATCCCTCTATACACTGTGTTATGTGAGAGGACCAATGTGGGGGTCATTTATGCATGATGGGCAAGATCTCATTTTAGTCTTGTATCACAAGGCTCTGGCTGCAGTCCAAGGAGTTGGTTCTTCACGTCCACAGCAGAGTCACTCGGTGGCCTGACATGAACTGCGGAACAATTTACCTCTGGATTTTTCTGGTCTATTAAAATGACTTTTTTTTTTTACTTTCTTTTTACTTTCTTTTTACAGTTTTGTTTTCATAAAAGTTTGCAAAATGGTTTGAATCATACAGTGACTTTAAAGAACCCCTTTTGTGCCACATCAACAACAGATATGAGCTTGAAAGGTGGAATTGTGCAAATACACAATGTACAGTGCTGCTGTCAAGTGAATTTTGTCAGGAAGAGTTTTGCACACCTCCAGAACATCCTGTCCACATTTTTGACGTGGAAGAGGAGAGTTATTTTGTAAACAACAGTCTCAAACTATTGTTTGCATTTTCATTAGGTGTTTTATAATGCAGTGGCCCCCCAACTCTTGTCCTCAGGTTTCACTGTCCTGCATCTTTTAGATGATCCCCCACTTTAGCACACCAGACTCAAATGATTGGATTACCTCCTTAGCATACCTCCAACTGCTGCAGAAGCCTGTTAACTCTTTCATTTAAGCAAGGTTTGCAGCAGCAGGGATGCACCTGAAACATGCTTTAAAATTAGCCCCGAGAACCAGGGTTGAGGTACTTTTCTTAAATGATATCAGGGTGATGAGCAGTGTTTTTAGTTTTTTGAATGCTCTACCAATTAGCCCCCATTCTCATTGGATATAAAGTGACTGTGAACATTAATTTTTAAGTTCTACCGCATATTGTGATCTTGATTCCAGCCTTGACCTTTACTAGAGCATTCAAGCATGGATGTGTTTTGATCTAAACCATTAAATTGCAGCCAGGGTTGTCTGTTCGAAGTCAGGTGAACACCCCTGCAGCATTCTCGTTGCTGCAGAATTAAGGTGTGTAATGCTGGCCAGCACTGTTTTTGGAGCCATTTGGAGTATCAGTACTCGACAGCACATTTTCATCTACATGTATGGCCTAAAGGTACAGTTTGGGTTACATGCGAACAGAGTACCTTCTTCAATATTTCGTTTTTTGGCAAAATGTGAAAACCTTGAAGAAGAGCGGCGCTTATCCCCTCTGTGTGTGCGGCGCAGATCCTTCTATAATCACTGACTGTTGCAAGTTTGTCAATATTACAAACAGCCTTCTCTCTCTCTGGCCAAGCACAGTTCATTGAGATTCTGTCCTTGTTTCTTGGTTTCTTCCTGATCACAGCTACTTTTTGTCGGCACACACTGTAGTGGATGTGCCAGGTGCCCTTTGACGAGCAGCCCTCCACTCCGTCAATGCTGGCTTACTGCCACATAGATAAAAGTGCCAGCATGGAAATGTAGCCAACTTACAAAAGGTCAACATACCCCAGACGGGCTCAAGTAACTCCTAGTGAAATGCAGTGTCACTCAAGATGCCTGTGTGTTGCAAACAGTGTTACCAGCTATTTGACCAAACAGCAACTTAGGCAAGTTTTTACCTCAGTAATAAATTAGTGGGTATGCCTTATATACAGGTACACTCATAAATAAGAAATTATGGTAGTCATTATTCAAGGCATGATGATTTGTTTGAGTATAACTAGCAGAAAGAATAAAGTAAAGAGGACTTAACTTGACATCTCGAAGGCTTTACCTTGTTGCTGAAGCTAGTCTTGAGGAAAATTTTGTGGCGTTATGAAACGCATTGTCCCACTGAGAGAATCTACACAGAAGTGGTGAGTTTGTTAGTGACTTTGTTCCCTTTAATGAGGGAAGAACCCAACGTTCCCATGCATCCAAGGAGAAGGGGTACAAACATCAAAAGCCCCGAGCAAGCAAAATATGTTCATCTTAATTAATGTTAAACAAGAAATTATTATAAAAAGGTAGAGGGTAATCATTGTAAATGCATTTATTGAATGTCACAACAGTCACTTTGTCCAGTCTCGTACATTGTGAAGTAGTTTTGGGCCCAAAGAAAACACAGCAAGTTAACAAACATTGGACAAATACATCTATCTATGTATTTTGTAGAATTACAGAAAATCTGCAGCTCCGTTTGAAGTTCAGTAGTTGAATACCTCAAAATAAGTGAAAGACTTCAGTGTTGAAACTACTTGTGCTCCTGATCCAAGTTGCCAGTGTTAGGGTTACAAGATTACATAAAAAAAAAAGAGGCAAAATAAAAATCCACAATTGCACAAACGCACAATCAGCATATTGCACTTGGTGTTATTTATTCTTAAAATGTGATTTCTCCAGGTTGTCTCGAGCAAGAGAATACATAAAATGTAACCTATTCCGTAGCCTTTTTGCCTGTCATCACCTGGTGCCTCCTCCACTTAAAAATCCACCAAGACATTGAAAATATGTAGAGCGCAAAGAAGGCCGGGAAGTCATAGAGGAAGACCATGACAAAGAAACCTCCAACCAGGAGTATGCAGATTAGTAATCTAGTAATGTGGATGATTGTGTACAACACAGTCCACCAAAATAAGGCATCAGACTCTTCAAATTTCTCCGAGGAGCTCTGGTGTTTGTAGGAAAGGTGAGAAGGCTGATTAGCACTCTCCGTGTCAGCAAACGTGCAGCCTTCTATTTCAAAATCTTTCATCTGATGAGAACCCGGTCTGACTTTGATTTGTGAGCTGTTCTGCTGATCCTTTGGAGAGCTAAGATATTGGGCTGGTTTAAACATTGGGACCTTATTATGAACTATTGGGCTCAGATTGGCAACTGAATCCAAATCAGTCTGCAATTCAGAGCGACTGTCCGTGTGCTCTGTCGTGGTAAGCAGATGAATTCTGTCTTTCAGAGAGTATTCGTTGCATTCAGTAATTAAGACTGGTTCTGATTCTTGACGTGGTGTTACAGCTGGATCTGCTGCAAATTCAGTCAGCGAAGAAGCACCTGAACCATAGGTGTCACTCAAGTTTTTCTGAAAGTCTTCAGTCTCATCTGTGACCCTTCTTCTCCAGTCATGGGCAGTATTTGTATGCCAAGCAGACGTTTGTGATTCCCGGGCAAAGACCTCTTCCCAGATGCCACACACCAAATTGTCTCCAAATCGTTCTATGAACATTTGTTCAATTCCTGACTGCGTCTCGTCAAGTGCGGCACTATTGCCACCTGTGATGGGATCTTTTATTCCCTCTGCCATTTTGTTGTATTCAACATGTGGAGAAGTCTTAACTTTTGCTGATGACTCTTGATCGTTCCAAGCATTTTCGTTCTTCCCCTGAGGGCTCTCCGCATTACCTATCAACTCTCTCACTGCCTCTATTTTAAGCCTTCCAACACAGACTCTCTCATCTTCCTTACTAAGACCTTGTTTTGTTCCTCTTGATGTTTCACCTTGAAGTTCTGCCAAAGAGCCTTTCAGTGAACAATTCTCCTTTGCCATTACCTCTGGATTTCTGTCTCTGCCTGAATTTGACTGTTGAGTCTTTGGATCTGTCCGGAGATCTATCAATCTTGGTTCGACCACCTCCAAGTGGTTAGGATTATATCCATAAGTGTGACAAGATATTTGTGCATCATGGCTAGTTTGGCAAATCATAGCTTCCAGTGTATCGAATGTGGGACCTACACCTGCAGAAGGGCTTCGTTCTTTTTGCTCTATTACTTTTCTATCACAACTCAACTCTTCTTGGACTGCTTCAGATTTCTGATCACTGTGTTGCTCTATTTGTGTGACCGGCAAATCTTGAGTTGTTTCAACATGTAGATTTTCATCCACTTGGACAGACCATGCCTGTGCAACCTGTTCTTTGATAAGTAACGGAGATTGTCTATCTTCCTGATGCAGTTTTACCACATCAAACATTTGTATGAGCTCACTATCTTTAGCAGTTACTTCCTCCCTTTCTTTGTTTTGTGTCTCAACAGCTCCTACTGGAGTGTATACATTCTGTACTACATCCTTCCTGCAGTGATTGGAAGAGCTTGCTTCATTTGCTTGCATTAAAATGTTTTTCTCTAAATTTCCCTCATACCTTTGCTTTGACTCAAACTCATCTGTGTGTCTTGTTGCCTTTTCTGTTTCATTCTCAACCATCTCCGTGTTTTGGTTTTCCCTGAATTCCTCGTACTGGATTTTATCTCCATACCTTAGGGGCATATTACATTCTTTGCTTTCCTGTGGCCTGAATATTTCCTCTTCTGTTGGCACTTTCTTTGCTGTGTAGTTTATCATGATCTCCTCCTCCTCTCCTTGCCTGGATGCAGAGAAGTCACACCTGGCCCTGTCCCTTGTCTCCTCCCTGATTGTCTCCCTAAATGCCAGGATGTCACCTACCGCATTGTGTGCAGTCCCTGTAACCTCTCGTTCCCTGCTCCAAGAAAGCCCCCCATCCTGCCTTGCATCTGGCGAGATTGTATCAACATTGCTGGCATTCGGAGTCTCTGGCATTACTGTCATGTCTGTTGTCTCCGATTCCCCTGAGCTTGTTACCGAGTCAGCTGTGTGCAATGGCTCGCCTTTCCCTCTTCCTGCTGTTCCTATTATTTCTTTGCTTTTTTGCTCACAGACCTTGTGTCTGTGACACTCCGTTGGACTGTCAACGTTGCCCTCGGACAGAGGCGGTGCCCTCTTGAGGTTGAATTCCTGTGGAGTGTCTGTTACAGAGTTCGTCTGTGACCTTTGGGAAGGGTCTTGCGTTGCTGTGTTGTCATCTCCTGTGCTGGTGACACATGCCTCTGCCGGCTGATCATCCTTAGTGTTCAAGGCAACGGCAGCCAACAACGTTTCACAAGTGTCTGACAGCAGCTGACACGCAGCTAAGGTTTGTAAGGTGGTGGGTGTATCTGTGCCCTCCTCAAATTCCTGACTTTCTTCAGAATACTGGATTTGCGGCTCCTTATCATTTGAAGGAAGCACCGATGCTGCTGTCTGGAGCCACTCTGACTCTGGGACATCAGAGTGGTTCTTGCAGCTGGGCCCATTAAGGAAAACCTGCCATTCATCAGTCACAGAGGTTTCTTTAGTGTTGCTATCATGTGTAGTTTTAGAAAAACTCTCCCACATATCATTAACAGATGGTGCATTTTCTTCTGACTTTTTTGACAAAGTCACTTCATCTCTCCCAGTCAAGATGTCATTGCCGTCAGCAGTGCCCGGCTGTTCTGGTGTGCGGCTGTTCCAGTCCAACGTTGGCAAAGGAATCTGATGGTAGGTAAGTACCTGTGGACTCTCACTTGATTGCATCTTTTGGGATTTATAGAGATGGCTGGCAGAGTCACCCCGTGCAGCTGACACATGCTGCGAAACCTTTAGGCCACCGGCTGAGTCATTTGAAAATCCCTTTAGCTGCTGCTGCGCCCTTTTGCAGAGGTAGTCCTGCACACGTGCCAAACGGATCGCTCGACGCCGCCTTTTCACGCTTTCCACCTGTCAAGAAAGCAAAAAGTCAAAGGTCAGGCTTGGCATTCACTTAACCCAGATACCACCGGAACTATTCAGAGTTTAAGGTCGTCAGCTGAACTAAATCGCAGCGCTGGCATTCACCGAATACTTTTTGTAAGATTAATGTGATGATGCAATGCTCTGCAACGCTCTCGAAACATCTTCTCATCACATTGTCTTAGTTTACATAATCAGTTTTCATGCATGTGTACAAGCAGGCTACTTTTAGTTGTATCTGTCTGTGTGTGGGGGAATTCAAATGGCTTCAAAAGCGCTGAGTTTCCTGAGCTTCCGCATCTTGCAAAGGTGAACTTAACTATGTTCAGAATGATGTGTGTCTCTGACTCTATTGTCGCTTTCTCTCACAGAAAGAACGATGTGTGTGAACGTAGAATAGAATTTAACTTTATGTCAATACCTTGTTTTGCCAACATATAAAGTAGTTCGATAATGTTGCAAGGTTTGAATAAAAGGTTGTCTGTCTCTGTCTCACCCAAGGTTTTTGGTCTTCATGATAAAGGGATGTCTCCACAAAAGTCTTTTCTGCTTCATGTGTCCATTCCCCATCTGGGAAAGAAATGCAAGAGTGCCAAAACTTGTTTCACACAAACCAGTTATTGCACATGCTCATTTTAGTTCTTGCATAAATATGAAGTTGCCTCATACACACCTGCAGCAGCAGCAATATTAGAGTGTATGCTCTCCTTGGACTTCTCCTCTGTGTCTCCATTCCTGTGGTTTAAAGAAGGATTTAATTACAGTGGGTACTTACTTGCTCAATTCCATTCTGCAGCACGATGAACTGAATATGATGCTCTGCAAAAGTATTTATGCTTGATTGTGTTTTAATTTCATGTCGCCACATCTGGACGTTTTTGTGTATTTTCTGAGGATTTTAGTGAGCTAAGTGGAAAACGCCCACTCAGTGGAAAGTTAACTGATTCTGACTCGATGTTTTCTGAGGTGTGCGTCTTTGACTTTGCATCTCTGGAGGTTTAAAGCCGTGTCCATTCTTCTTTGCAAAACATGCTCGAACTCTGTCTGATTGGATCAGTTGTGTTGTGAACATTCCCCCCACAACCCTAAGTCCTCACCAACAGGTTTGCAATTGGATTCATGTCTGAACTTTTTTATGCTTTGATCTCAGCCATTCCTTTGTAGCTCAGGCTCAAATACCTTTCTATTACGATTATCTTGTATTTTTTTGCTCCTACCGTCTTCCACTCATCTCTTATCAGCCTTGATGTCACTGCTGGAAGAAAATGTTTTATTATTTTTTTTAACCATGAGGATATTGCTCAAGCCGACTTTTCCACTTTGCATAGCTTACCAATGATTTTCATCTCTCTACTGTTTCATACAGGCCAGATTTGAGTAGGGCGCAAATAATAGATGCCCTGTCAATAGATTTTCCCGCAATGAGGTCAGGATCTCTGCAGCTCTTGAAGAATTACCAGGGGCCTCTTGACTGCCTCTCTGTGTAATACTGCCATAACCTGATCTTTCAGTTTAGGAGGATGGTCATCTTTTGATAGGTCCACACTTTGTACGGATGCTCCCAAAGCGAAATAGCCCATATTTGTTTCCATGCTTTTGCCGTTTGTCTCTGCAGGGGCTGCAGAGGGGCTTGGTTATGTGGTATTTGTTTGGTTAAAAGACAGTGATAGTGATGCAGCATGAGAAGTTGAGTAGCATAAATGAAGCACAGAGGCAGAGGTGAAGACAGTGGTATGTTCTTTTTAAAGGTGCCGAAAAGGTACCACATTTCTGACCAGTATATGTATAATACTGGTATAGATCAGTTATAGTCCATGACTTTGGTGTGTCCATATTTATAACATGACGGTGCATTAAACTTCCCCACAACACACAGTGACCTATTAGCTGTACAGGTGGTGCTTGAGTGAAATTCCTTTCAGTAGACTTTATGAAGGGTGTTGGAGGTCACATTTTTACATTTTCACTTGTGAGCAAAAATGTTACCATATAGGATTGTCCTTCTGCTTCACAATATATGTCTTGTGTTGATCTGTTACAGAAAATGTCACTAGAGTTTTCTGACTGTGCTATTAGTGCAGCAAAAGGTGATTTCTTTTCTTTTCTTTTCTTTTTTTTTTTTTACCAGAATAAATACTTTTAAATGGAAATATTACTTACTTATAGAGAAACATTATGATAAGTCATGTCCAAGTAGATGAGCTACAGTAAGACATCATGGAAACCAGAAATGGCATTTGACCATAAAAGGGGAAATGTGTTCAGTGGGCCAAACATCCCTCACCGAGTAGTTATATAACAACTTAGTATAAACAGACAATGGGCCATACAGCAGGGCTTTTATTGCATTCACCTCCATCTAATGAGAGGAACAGCACAAAGTAAATAAACCCTTCACACTGTCTCAGATTACTGTTTGGGGCCTTTTTTTTGTTTTTCTGCTTCTCTCTGTTGTTAAGCAAGCAGTCAGAAAGCTCTTGACTTGTCTCACCTGTTGGCTTTGAGACAACTCCTCTTGCTCTTGTAGCTGCTGGTCTCCTCTTCTGTTTGGGTCACGCCTTCCTTTACTCGTGCCTTTTGGTGGCAGAACATCACATAGTTCATCCCTTTGTTATTAGCCCAGAAAGTGCCCAGTGGAGTTTCGTATCGGAGGCAGAACTCCACCCTTGTTCCTTCTTTCTCAAACGGAGGAACCACGGTGTACCTGAAGGTGAACCGGTCTGTCTTCCAGTCACTGGACCCTGGTACGTAATCTGCCAACAGGTCAACGTAGCTGCTCCAGCGATCCAGAGTTAACCGAGCAAAGACTGTCTTATTGTAGCAGAGGTTCACCACCCGGACGACGCCACGGAGGGTTGTTGTTCCAGGAAGAAGCTCGATGCTCTCCAGCTCAACCATCTGCTCGCACAGCCTCTGATCCAGCTCTTCTGTGGATGAGGGGACAGTAAACAGGCAAGACAGATATATTTCTTCTGTTGATTTGACTATAGTCCTCCCGTTTGACCAGCTCGGCTCTGGCTCTGTCACCTCGGCATTGTCAAACTCCTTAACTGAAACCAGGTTGAGCCCAAATGCGTCTGCGAACGACACCTTCCTTCGGATAACAGGCGGGGGCTCCGGTTCTGAATCCTCATCGGTTTCTTCCTCTGCGCTGGAGACAACGGGAGAAGAGGCTTCCGTTTCTCCTTCATCTTGTTCCCCATTTTGTTCATCATCCTCCCGCTCCACAGTCATCACCTGATCTTTGAAATGGGATTGGACGTCCAGACCCTCCATGGCGTGTGGTGGTCTGGGGAGGCAGCTGCTCACCTATCCTACTGTTTGTCTGGCTTGTGGGGTGGTACAGGCTGAAGTGCCTTTAGCCTGGCTGCAGCATTACTGTGTGGGGGAGAGCAGGAAGAGGACGTGACTTGACAGATGGAGTACGGTTACAGCTGAGCGCTGAGAGTCTGAGCCAGGCCTAATAATAGGACACAGCTAAACCAGGCTGACCCTTTATCCTTTCTCCCCAAATATGCGCACTTCTTACTGGGGGGGAAAAACAGGAATACAACCTTATCCAATAGATAAGGTTGTATTATCTATTGGATAATAGACCTTCTCACACTGAAGGTCTATTTCTATTTTTTATTTTGTGTTTTAAATGGAACTTTCCTTTTTAGTGGTAGGCGTGCTCTATCCTGTGTTATCAAAGAAAGGAAACAAATCTTCGAACCTTCAAGCTGCATGCAGTTAAGACTGTGCAGTTCAAGCCGCTGGCTCTGCCTGACCCAAGTGTCCGCTTTTGCGGCAGAGTATCATCCTCCCCTCTGTTGGGGAGCTGACACTGACCACTGACCCCAGTGGATTAAAAGGGAAAATTCCCACCAATACTCTGTGGAATTAATAATAACTTCGTTGCTGCACTTTGGAAGCTTCATGTATTAAAAGAGCCTTTGTGACAGTGTTTGTACCCTACCCATTATGGACTTGAGCGGTGCTGCAGAGAAACTGTTATTTCCTGGACCACACAAAACATCTTACATAACATTAAAGTTAATTAACCTTCTGTTTCCTGACCAAGAAAAAACCCATAAATGTGGTTTTATGTGCATTTGTTGAACACCTTTTACTCTGATTCTAAGAAGCTGTATATTTTTTATTTTTTTTTTGCGAGCATGAACACACAAAACAATCCAGTCTCTATTTGCAAAGCTGCCAGAAACGTTGCCCAAAATGTGTCACCTGCCACTTAGCAAGCGGTTTAGCCAAAAAAAAAAAAAAAAAAAAAGATTATACGCCACAATTTTTGTTTATCACTTGATAAAAAATGTTGACTATTACATAAATTCATCTTTGCTACATTGTGTTGGTCTGGCACACAAATTCCTAGAAAAAATAAAAGTTGAGGTTTGTGGTTGCAACATGGCAATATTTCAGAAAGTTCAATGGGTTTGAGAACTTTTGCAATGTAACCATTTACAAATGACCCCAATGCACTTAATCTTACAAACTTACAACTGTTCCTTTCTGGACTTTCTGTTTTTCTCTTCCAACCAAAACTACCTTAGATAAGCAGTGTAACCTTAGCCCATGAGCAGTTTGTCTTGTAAACAGACTTTATTGTTATATAATCCCTCACAGGTAAGGGAGTGGATATTTGCTCTCAATGCAACTCTTTGTTCAACACTCTAAAACCAAACCGGTTGTCTTCTGAATTTAATTGCAGTTGTGTAATCACGTACTGCTAAAACCATTGATGCAAATGTGCAAATGTAGTCAATGTTGAAAATAATATGCTGACACGGTAATGGACTGAGAAACGCTTGTATATTCAGCAAATCAGTAGATGGCACTAAATGGCCAAAATAGTCATCACCTAAGATCAAGATAAAACAAATATTTTTGTCTTCTTTAGTCAGATTACAGTGACTGTTAAAGGAAAGTCAAAGGAAACTTTATTTTCTTCTTTTTTATAAAAAAAAAAAAGTTTTAGAAAATAGCCGCTAGGTGGCAGCAAGCCACCATCACAACTGGACGGGCTCTCCTCTGAAGACTGAACGCTGAGCGTCCAACCATTTTTTATTTATATGCAAAAAAGGTTTTCTGATATAAAGCACAAGAAATAAACACAAAAAAAGATATTTATATTGATTAGAATTAATAAATAGACCTATTTATGCTGTGCGTAAAAATAAAAATATCGCAAGACTGTCTCTTAAGTTATTAGAATAGACTAATTTCATTTTTTTTTTCTTTTAAATTACCTTTAAGATACACTGAATGACAGATGTTGAATACCCCGTACGTGCATGAAGGTTACCATTAAAGTTTTGTTTTGTTTCTTCTTTTTTTTTTTTTTTTTTTTTTTGGTTTTCCAACAAAATAGCTGTCACATCTCGTTTTCTGATTGCAATTTTTCATTTGATCAATAAACCACAAATGATTCAATATCAAAGGGAATGTTTTTTTTAAACTGCGGAAACGAGACATTTCTTGCCATGTCTTATTTATTTATTTCATCAAAAGAAACACATCTCCAAGTCCTCCTTCATCTGGTCACTCATTCCTTCATCACGGATGTCGCAGCAGGTTGAATAAAAAGGAAACGACACAAAAAGGTATTGAACGTCCGACAACGTCGATCCAATGATGGGCAGGCTGAACAGGCAATTGTGAGGCAATAAACATGCTGTTGTTAAAAAAAATAAAATTAAATCAATCAATCAATTTGGTTAATTCCCGTAAAATACTTCAAGTCAAACTTCTTAGCTGTAATTGTATTTGGAAAATGTACCCATGATTTAACGCTAAATTGCGTCACTGCGCTGCAATATGGCCAAGACGCCATAAAACAGGTACAATATTTAAATAAACTATTTGTTTCCTTAACTTAAATAATGCGCAGATTAGATCTAAGTTATTATTATTACTATTATTATTATTACAGTTTCCAAAACGCACAGTGCTTTAAAGTTTGTTTTTTTTTCTTCTAATTTCTTATTCTTAAAATTCTGAGCATCACATCCACACAAAAAGACACGTGCAATTACACCCGACATTTAATGTGCGCGTGCCTTCTTTATTAATTTGACAAAAAATAAATAAATAAAAAATGCGACGGGGAAAAAAAATTGCATAAAACTAATTTACGTGCATTATGGCGGAAACGAGCCCCTAACGTGGCAACATCACCGGAGCAGCTCTTGAACACATATTGGCTTTTCGCGGTTTCCAAATAATGTCAGATTTCAGCACGTGAAGACGTCTTGCAGGCACCGGCTTGTTTGAAGTTTACCGACTTGGGGTCTCGTGCAAGTTAATAGTTACATTGCAGCGAGCGCTCCCTGCGCGCTCGCGGAGGACGTATCGCGCGTCACGCTCTCGCCAATAAAGCGGCAACAAAGTTTCCAAAAAAAAAAAAAAAAAAAAAAGAAATTAAGTTTTTATTTACGGAGTCGACATCCTGACGTCACACAGGGGTGTGGGGTGGGGGGGTCGTCGGAACTTACGCCCCCCCCCCCCTCCAAAAAAAATAATAACACACACCTCCGTGGCACAAGCAAGTGCCTTTCACCCTCCCCGGGGGGAGGGGGGAGGGGGGTTCGAGCCCCAAATATACGCGCTTGCTTGCTTGAGATACAGCTTGCTGTGTGTTTGAATCGTAACGTGGGGGGGGGGGGGGGTTTAAAAAAAAAAAAAAAAAAAAAAAAAAACAAGGCGCTTCTTCCTCGCATTGCGCGTCATTCAAACAGGACTCAGTGTACCGCTTTTTCCTCTCTGTTGCATTAGTAATAACAGCAGCGTTGACGAGAGACAGCAGGAGGAGAGGAGAAGTGTGTGTGTGTGTCTCCCGACAGCGGTGCCCAGCAGAGGAATACTGAGCCTTTTTTTTTTCTCCTTTTTTTTTTTTTTTTTTTTTTTTTTTTGTACGTGGTAAGTTTTTTTTGTTTTGTTTTTTCTCCTGCCCGAGTTGCTTATTCCTTGACTTCTAATGATAGGAAGTTTGACGACCGCGCTTGTAAAAGTTTGCACGGTGTTGTTAATACTTGCGTTGTGACGCTAGCTTGTTGTTTACAAGTTCCGCGTGGACTTTATGCGCTTTTTAATTAGCCACCGGCTGTTTCCTACTAAGCCAAGGTTAACATGCGGTGAAACTCAAATAAACACAACTTACAGTCTCACACCTGCACGTTGCCTTACCGAGGCGTCTCAGGTTGTGCGCTACACCGCTTAAAACATATAATGTGGGAGGACGTCACCGCTTTTTGTGTATAGCTGATTATTTATAAGCCCACATGATCATTTACAGCTTTTAATGTTTGCGTTGAGCTATTGGATTGGATTACTTTTATGTTTTCCAATTTTAAAAGAGGTCCCAACTTGATATGACAAGGTCAAAATTTGCATTGACAATATATGTTGTTTTTTTTTTTAAGTGTCTCAGTAATCTTCAATTCATAATGATATTTAATTTTAAGATCATTTCATTGTGCATGCTTCATTGAGGAGGGGGGGGGGGGGGGAAGTAAAGAGAGACCTCCATAAACCAATCCATTCTGGTGTCTGTTAAATTCCAGCACAAAAGCAAACCCCCTGTTGTACTTCATGAGGTACTGATTAGGTGATCACCGGAACTCAACTGCAATGGGAAAAACAGAAATATGAAACTTGTGATTGGGAATGCATTTGAAAAAAAAAATTCTTTGCAGGTTAAAATCACTCTTTTGTGTTTAAAAATGAGTATGAACTTGTTTTTTGTGTCATTTAAGGTTTGAAAATCAAATCTTTTTGCTTGTTTCCATCGCTTGTTATTTTGTGTAATTAGCTGGCATTACTTGGACTCGCAGTGTAGGGGAAATGTTGTCAGTTGCTCGTAGAATAAAACAAACACACAAAAATGTTTTCACAACGCCTACCAGTAAGTAGCAAGACCAGAGAAACTGATCATTTTACATTAGTTTCTAGAGCTGTACGTGTTTTTCTCTATTGAATTGCCTTCGTCATTCTTTTTAAAGTACACACACGTTCAAAATTATTTGCTCAAATTTAGATTTCAGATAGGACTGGCGAAAGTCGTATCGATAGATATTATCAGCAGTATGATCACCTTACCGTTGATGCATGCTCCATTTTTCAATATTCCACTCCAAGTCAAAAAGGATAGGATATTAAGTCTTATCATGAAGATCCTACAGTCACAGCTCAATGCTACATTTCTCCTCATACTCTTAAGTGTCTCGTCACTGCTCTTCTAATTACAGGGGGGGGGGGAAGGGAAATAGCCCTTTTTTGTTGTCAGAAAATTCTACCATGATCTTCAGGCCTGTCCTCTGATCAGCTTTCAGCCCTCGGATTTAGATGCAGCCACCCTTCCCGTTCAGGCTGCAGGGTGCACAGGTGTTCCCCTTCCCCAGTTATGCAGGTGTGGGCAAATCCCTCCTAAGCCCCCCAGCCCCACACGCACAGCTTCACTCAGCAGCTCTCACTCTTCAAAGGCCACGGTGGCAATAAATGCCCCTCATGAAATATGTCGGTGACCGTGCACAATCGGCCCCTTTATTCAAGTGCCCCCCCGCTTATGCTTTCTTAGGTCATAATTAAAGCTGGTCCTGCTCTCTTGTTTACCTGTTGTTGGCATATACGGCAGTGAGCGAGGTCACTGCAAAGCATTAGGTTTTTTTTTCCCCCTGAAGGCAATAGGAGAGATGGAGAGTGACCAACGTTGGGAGCAGCGCACTTATTACCCCGGCTCTCCTTTCTCTCTCGCCGCGTCCCATTTTTTGATTGCTGCATTCATCATCGGGTGGTCGTGCTCTACATTATGGTAATAGGAAAATGAATGTCCTCCGCAGGATTAATGTGTATACCCTGTCATATGTTTCAATCATTTATCAAAATTAAGATTCGGGCTGCTTTCAGCTCGATGAACGCTGGCTGTTTGCAAGGATTGTGTCTTAAATATGGAAATGATTGCTTCTGTCTGAGGCGAAGCAGAGGGAGCTTTTTATTTGTTCTACAATTAAAAACTTTGCATGCCATTCCTGGTGAATACAGAAACCCTTTACGATGGCAGCTGCTGAATGATTTGGATATGAAATAATTTTAGATAATCACTGGAAAGTAGACTACAAACTGTTTTCGGACTGTTTCTTCGCTTTTGAATTTCACCATCTCCCATCCCTCCCCACCCCCAACTCCTTCTGTAATTACACAGCCTGCTCGCTAAACCCCTTGAGGTGTTGTTACATTTCAGGGAAAGTGGTTAATACTATTAAGAGAGTGGTACACCAGCATCACTTTCCCTAAACACATCCCATAGCCCAAATCTACTAAAACTACTCATGGATGCCTAACTTTGCTCTGTTACAGAACTTGAAGGCTTTTAAATGGCACCTGTTCAGGTTTTATCTCTGTTAACCTCACAGGAATGTTTCCATGACAACCTCGATGCAAGTTAAAACAACCTGAAGTGATCAAGCCCGCTTTTTTTTTTTTTTTTCTCTTTCCGCCTTCCCCATTCGCACTTTGATTTTCTTTTCTCTGTAAGTAAGGATGGAATCTGTGTTGACAGTTTTGGCCTTTAATGGCACTTTTGTGCCGCACAAAAGCATTTGTTTACCAGGATCATACGCTGCAAGCTGTCAGGCTGAGAGAGATTGACTTCTTAAGATAAAAGAGTGCATTACATGCTTAAGAGGCCACCCCTTTTTGCGCTGTAATTATCCACATCACGGTAATGATGTTTTGTGTGCCCCAGTTACTAAGAGTCTGGAGACAGCTCAGACTTTTTTAGTTACGCTCTGGGTCACTTCTTAAAGCCCGGCCAGACTGACTGTGAGTCGACAAGAAGCGATGTGACTCCTTGGCTGGAGAAAGCTGTACAGGGTGGGGTCAGGGGATGTGGATTATAGAGGAGATTGTTGGAACCTACTCGCTTGCAGTTTATAATCTAGTGTAGAATTTCCTTTTTTCCTTTGTTTTCATTTATGTCAGATGTCATGTTTGGTTTGTCAGCTTTGGGTTTCTCGGAGCCAGAAACAAATGGAACAAATGGCCTACATGAAATGGAAAAGGAATATTCAAGAAAAGTTGAAGGAAAACAGATTCGAAGGTTGTGTAAACAGTGATTTTTTAAATGCATGTTAAATGTTTCAAGGTTTTTATGCAGCAGTCCTTTGTGCCCTCTTTACTGTGCAACCTCTGTCCTTTCAGCGATTCCTTACGCATCTTTACATGTGTACACAGATATAAGATGGATTAATTACACACATGAATAGACTGATGTTTTTGAGCCTTTTTAACATTGGCACAATTTTTAACACGGAATTGTTGGCTTAGCGAAAAGCATGTCAAAATGCCTGCTTAAAGCTGATTTTCAAAGAATACCTTTAATCTGAAAAGCGAGCCCTACCAGAGGGTGTACACTAATTTATTAAAGCATGATTATACATGCTTTACCTTAATTTGGTAAAGCACAGCTATACCAAATTAAGATTTTTGTACTGGAAGTAATCAAATGCAGTCCATAGTCCTTAAAAAACTGAATATGAAACTTAAGTCACTTGTCAACTTTAGAGTCATTAGCCAGATGCAGTGAATTACTTACAATGCAAAAACTCCAAAAAATATTCTTACAGTTTTATATGTCTTGTGGCGCCCCTAAACAAACTGGCGCCCTGGGCAGAGAGCCATAACATCCACATTAAAACAAATACTACTGGCCACAGACCAAAGGTTGTATTTGGTTTGCTTTTACTTCAAAAATTGCATGTTTACTTGCAGGTCAGTACAGTGTTTGAGGCATCACTGTTTTTACAGTGTGAAAAATGTCAGATTCGGGGTCTAGCCCTAACTAAAAGACAGAGGGTCACTTGTGGTAAGAGGCAAGGTCGATGTTGCTCAGACCAAATTCAGCCATCAGCCTTGTCACTTGTAAACAGTCAGCCATCATTCGAGGCATCACTACAGCCAAGAGCAGTGGCTACCTCAGCCCTTGTTTGAATGCACAGACTGTGGGCAAGACATTGTTTGAATGTAAGATAAGTAAGAAGCGTTGTGCGCCATCATCGAATCAAATTGAAGCCAGAAAAAGTCTGAATTAATTAATTGTATGGAGATTAATTCCACATAATTGAGAACTAGCATAGCTGCTCTAGCAATAAAAATCCACTGTTTTGTATTGCTGAGTTTTATCAAGATATATAAAAAAGGAAAAGGTCACACCATAAAGACTCAGAAAAGGAGAAAAAGATCTGTTTACTTTGAACATGTTGTGGGTGAAAGGAAAAAAAAACATGGGTGGGGGGTGGAGGGGTAATGACAATAACAGTTTTTGACAGGCACATTAGGCTGCAGAAAGAGCATCCAGCTCGAGGCTGAGGGCATATGGTGCTGCCTTCTGCTGGCATAGCTTTAGACCAAGTTACAACACTCACACAGGGTCACGACTGTCTCGGGTTTGCTCCTTCTGTCTCACCCATCTAAACAAAAACAGGAGGCATAATGCAAATGGGGGAGCTTGGTAGTGGGGGCAGTGGCGTAGAGGACCATGGTCAGGCAAAGGTTGTTGTACACGAGCTGCATGAATGCTGCAAGTCATGCCCCATTTGTGTCAGGACTTAATATGGTCAAATGTAGAGGAGAGACATTTGACATTTGTACAAATGCGTCTTTTTAACTTTTTTGGATTCTGTCACTGCCACACTGGCACGTATCTTCTCTCATCATCTGAACACCACTCATCCTTTCAGTCCTTAATCGTATTCTAAACAATGGCAGTTGTTTCCACCACTTGGGTTTCTTCTTTGCAATGTGGGTCGGACAGACTTGGCTAATGTGTAGGATGACGCATGGCTTTGGTCAGAAGGAAGCAGATTGGTGGGCGGGTAATTACAGCCTTCTGTGTGCCTTCCTGGATTTTCCTTGAATCACAGTCATAGGCCGTGAAGTTCAGCTTCCAGTGCAACTCTTGAGAATGAGATGAAATAGTCAAAACATATGGAGCTGGCAAAACAATGGCTTATTTTTATGATATTTGATGAGTGGGTTTTAATTTAGATTGTCACTTCTGGCAAACAGTAGGGCAGATGGTGCAGACTTGAGTGCCCATCAGAGCCTAAATACCCCCAGGCAGCTGTTGGTCATAAACTCTTTCTTTTTTTTTTTTTATTTTTTTTTTTTTCTTTTTTTTTTTGTTCTTGTTCTCTTTAACCCAACTTGGGTCAAGAGGAATCAAACCTGTTACAACACCTGTTTCTGCATATGCAAATCTGTTGTTTTGTCATTTCATTAGGCAAGGCAAAAAGACGAGAGTCCCTTGTGGTTGCAAATGCGACTGGCACTGAGCCCAACTGGCATGCCACGCAGCAACAGAGATGCTTGGGGCAGGGTTAGGGGAGCGCGGAGTAGTTGGAACTCAGCCACCAGGTGCCTTCACATCACCAGTTCAGTTTGAATGGGCTTTAAAAAAAGACCCAAAAAGATAGTTGGCAGCAAGCCTTGGAGGTCACTCTGCTGTGAAAAAATAATTTCCATGAATATTTTTTGTTTAAATGGCATGGTGAAGCAGAATCATCTTCTGCAGAGACATTATCAAATGGAAGCTAAATGAAGCTAACCAAAAAAAACAATCCCAAAAGAAAATTTGTTGAAGCAGCAAAATAATTGAAACAGTGCCAGGAAGTAAAGCATTATTGCAAAGTGGATGGAAAATGACATGATTTTTCAAAATAGTTTACAAATACGTTGTGTCTAGATGCGTGCAACTTTTTGTAAGCTTTGCACATCTCCAGAGTTTCCCAAACATATTGATTCCAAAAAGTTTCTAATTTTGCTACTACCTCACAAATATGCACAGCCTTTATTTTGGTCTATCATGATTAAAATACAGCGAAGTTAGTTTTTAGAAACTGACGTGGAAAAGTAAAAGTGGTGTGAATATTTTTGCACAGCCGATGCTGAGAAGGAAGGACACATTTCGAAGTCAAAACTGGTAAGCACGTGCCTGCCACGCGCCTGTTCCATTCTTCCCCTCCCATGCAATGTTTTCTCCTCCTTTCCCTCCTCCCATCCTCATCCCTTCATCATCTGGCGCTCTCCCGCAATGCTCGCCTTTTAACCACATGTGCCAGCGCCAGGCCCGCTCCTGCTCCGGGGCTAATTGTTCACTGGTAAACTGGGGGCTCGTCAGTGGGGGTCTTCCCCTTCATCCAGACGCGGGGATAATAAGCAGGTCGGTGGTGGTGGCAGCGGCAGCGGCGGCGGGGTTACAAATCATGATCCCTTCACGCAGTTTATTTTTCTCCGTGCAAGTCTGGAGATTGTCGGTTGTAATCCGTCCTGTGTGCTGAATGCAACAAATACACCATGAAATTAAAGGTTTTTGCACGAGCATAAAGCACAAGCTCTGTGGAGATGGCCAAAGCTTTGTGATAGTAGAGTATGCTTCTTCTTCTTCTCATCCTCTACCTCTGATCATGAGTAATCCACCAATGGTAACATGTACTTATTGACACTGTTTGATAGTCTTTCATTTGAAAGAATCTTTGCCTTGTCCGGGTTTAGTTCGCTTCAGTTTTTGAGAAAAAATGTGGCCCATCTTTTCCCATTTCGAGTAGCCCTAATCTTGTGCCACTGATGTGCTTTTTTTTGAAGTGCCTCCCTCAGCCGACACTTAAAAGTTAGATGAACGGATGGAAAAACCTATAACTAGCCTCGCCACTGAGTTAATCTCATCTGATAACTCAGGCCTTCCTCTTTTTCCTGTCTTTCTCCACCTCGGCTTGGTGGGTCTGGCTCTCAGGTTTGCCTCTCTCTCACCACACAGATGGTATTAAAGCTAGGGGCCCGCAAGCCCCCTCTGATACGGGAGAGTTCATTAGAGATGTGCCTTTGATGGGCAGCCTTTTCATGTGACTACCGGTTTTTCAAATACCTTGATGTCGAAGCTTAAGAAGGCATTGTGCAGTAAGCCCTCCTTTTGATGCGACTTATTTAGATCTGCATAGTAAATCAGGGGGGAGTAAATAACCAGCCAGCAGATGGAAGCAAGGAGATAAGGCAGTGGCGAACAATCGCATTTGTATTTTGTTATGATGTTGACAGCAGCTAAAATTCACTAATCTAGAGCCACTGATCTGCATTTCAAAGAAATCTCATTTAGCAGCAGGGAGGATAAAGTTCCACTCATTGTGTCTATTTTATTGCATTCTTCGCTAATTTATCTGCCCGCAGATTTAACGCACGGGGCTCTGTGGTGGGAGCCAGCGTCCGTGCGTTGCATAGGGAGGGTCTTAAATACTGTGAAAGCGGTTACGTCTAGACTGTGAGCTGAGGGTAATTACACGTCTGACCATGAATAGAATGAGTTTGAAGACTCATCTTTCTTCGGGCAGGCCTGAATCGCTCGACTAATGCTGATAAGGAGCGTTTGGTCCCCACAGAAATATTGCCAGTGACTTTCCATAACACCCAACCCAAGGATGGTATTTACTTTTAAGATAAAGTTATTGTGTACAGTAATCTGACTTGTTAGCATAATGTCGTCTTTCATGGCAGGACACTTTCCTTTTTTCTGCAGTGTGGAGGTATTTGCGGTCCGGGCCTTAAATAGTTTATCTTGACTTAGCGTGCGGCGCTTTATGTAAATATTAGCCTATAGCATTATTAGGCCTTCATGAATACTTGAATGCATTTGCCATATTTATAGTTTGATAGAATTTGCCAATGGTTTTACATCTGGCAAAAAGACACATTTGGTATTTGGAAATCCAAGAATTTGAGGTTATGCAGACTAATGGGATGCCAGATGCTTTTCTAGTGAATAAAATATGACACATGTACAGCCTAAAGGTGTTGAAGTGTATGTGGGAGCAAATAATTTAGGAATGGGGGTATTAAATTTTTACTGAAGGCCATCCAAAACTTACAGCTGTATTTATTCACGTCAAACTAAATCAAGTTATCATTTCACTGTAAATCATGTGCGTTACTGCTTAAATATTAAGTTTAACCATCTAGTTCGCACAGATTTAACTTGACGAGATTTCACAAACAGGTAGAATTCAGAAGTAGTTAAGAAGTTAATTTTGCAGCAATTCCTCATTTCGAGTAAGCATATGGTTACAGTGAAAAGAAACAACTCCCTTTTTAATAGGAGGAAACCCCCAACAGTTCCTGGCTCAGTGTGCGAAGCTATGTGGTCAATTGGGAGTTGTGGAACCAGACCAGTCACAGACAAATAAGCACTGGTCAGAATGTACTTCCTGCTTTGAACAGAAATGTGAGTTGTAATCCAATCAGATCTAATTTGAGATGTTGAAATATTGCCTAAGATTATTGATCTTTGGAAAAATTAGCATCTATTAATTTGAGGCTTACCCTTAAATGAAGTTGTTTCAATGAAAAAAGTGAATCTGTGTCTCTTTAAACTTCATTAAGTCACATTTGCTTGCAGTAACTTAAAACATTGACTGGGTGTGAAATCTCCCCAGATGCGTAGTAAGTACAAAACATCATGTAGAAACGCCTTCATTTCATACCAAAAAAAGTCAAGAACTGCTTCTGTTTTTCCTGCCTATTGCAGCCTTCATGAATAAGTTAATGAAAATGAGCTGTACAAGAATATTGCATAAAATATAAATACCGTTCTCAGTTTTTCATCTATGTCTGTCCCCCCATTCAGTTGAGGAACTAAGGTGAACCCCGTGCCCTCTTCCAAGTAAACGTTCCCTGGCAATCGTTGTGAGTTTCTGCAACATTTTCCAGAAACTCACAACAGCACAAAAATTATCACAGTTGGCATGTTTTGTTTTTCGGCTGTCCCCTTTGAGCTGAGGGCTTTTTTGTACAGTTCAGAGAGCACATTCCTCAGGATTCAGCAGCCGCTGGTTGCCTGTAGGGGTCATTGGAATTCTGGGAGAATAAAAGGGGAAAAGCACACATGTGCACGCACACACACACACACACGCACACACACACAAATATGCACACTTCAGAGTGGAAAATCTAGTCCATTGTGTAAAATTTGTGCCCCATCTGCTACTGCCATTCTTCAAAGTAATTATTATTATTATTATTATTTACTGTAAATGAGATGCATCAGTAGCTGCAATCTTAAACTAAGCACTCGTCCAGCACTGGTGTGATTAAAACAACACAACCCTTCATCCTAATGGTTCCTAGCATGTGTGTTTTGATGCAGGCAGCTGAATGGGGTACATGAGAAAATCAATGGTGTCAGGTTAACAGTGTGATTTACTTTGCGCTGAGAGCTTGAGCCTTGCAGGCACAGCACCTTTCAACTTTATAGTGTGCGCATGGGTGTGTATTGGGGGTAGTATATTGTACATTGCCTGTTAGCGCATGCACTTAAACACACACACGTTCACGCACACACGCTCAAGCTTCTCAGCCGACTCCAGGTGCACTTTGTTGATTTAAAATTTATTACTTTCACCTACACACCATGAAGAAAATAGTTATGCAACACACCATCCAGCCCACACTTGCCCGCAATAGCAGTAAATGTATCAAATGGGAAGAAAAGAAACAATTTTGTGAAGCAGATTTGGCCTAACTAATAAGTACTTTCGGGTTCTCTCTTATCTTAGTGAGCCGACATCGCCGGACTCCCAACCCAGCCTGCGAAGAACATCAACGACAGCAAGTTTTCTCCCTTAGGGTGAGTGCTTGAACCTAATCCCCCTCATGTCAACTCTTTAACCTGTGGAAAGATTAGAGCAGTATTATGTATATCTCGTCATCTGTTAGTATTTAGAGAGCAGTAAATCAAAACGAGCATCATTCGAAAGTGCGTTAAGAGTATTTTACTTCGATGTGTTTGGATGATTGTATTGCAGTGGTGGGGGTCAGAGGGTTCTCATTCCTCCTCTTCAAATGTAACAAATCTTCATCTTGTCCACGCTGATAGAATTCCCCCTCCACTGGGCAACCTTTCCATTGTGCCTGTTTGGTTTTCACACCCCAAGGATTTTCAATCTACTCTCACTTAGAAGTTATGCACTATGGCTGGCAAATGTGGCCGAGCTGAGATTTCAGTTTTTCTTATTGTTTTGATGATCTCTTCGTTAGAAGTTGTTCCAAGATGAAGCTGAATAAAGTGTATCCTTGTTTATACCTGTTACCAATTAGGCAAAGAAAAAAAAGATACAAGAGCACAAACTCCAAAGGTATTTTAAAAAAAATGTTTTTATATTTTAGTTATCTTCTTTTCCTTTTGTTCTGTTCTAGGATGAAATATGCACACTCTGCATCCATAGAAAGAAGAACACACACTGTGTGAGGTGAAAAGTGGTAAGTGAAGACCATTTTACTTGATCTTCTGCATGCGTGATGTTGTGAAAATGGGTATCAGTCAGTAACTGTTGAGTTGATTCAGTTTTAGTGAAATAGTCTTTGTTGTTGGAAAGAAGTGTGGGTAAAGTATATTTTCCTGCTCAAGGTTTTGTTTTGTGAAATGATGTGGCAGCACCACCAAGTTAAGAAGAGCAGGCATTAAAAATGAACACTATACATACAAATGAATAAAGCTGCAAAATCAAAGAAATCCCAATGCTGTTAAGTAAATTAAAAAGTATTCAACGTACTGTTGAACAGATTGAAGTTCAGAGCTACAAGCAACTGCAGGCAAACTCACATACAATGTATATCTGTTACAAAATAATTGGTGATTGTGGTAGTACAATATTTAAGATATTAAAATGTTTTTCAGAAAGGCTACAAAAAAGTACCAGCATGAAGTAGTTCTTTTTTTCTGGCTGTATGGGGGGTAGAATTACATAAAAATCATCTTCCCCACCTGTTGCTGCACAAAACTGGCTGTGAAACAATTAGAATTATTTGTTAAAATCAAATTATGTAAATTTTAGAATCCAATTTTGTTTTGTTTTGAAATAAAGTGCACGAGCTTGGGCGGGTTTTTAAAACGTGAAAAGAATGCAATTACGTCAAAGCACCTTTCTTTAACCTTTGTTTCATTTCATGAAAGTGCATGCTGTGGGTTGATGTATTTATAAAGTAAAAAATAATTGGCATACTTAATTTTGACTGAAAAATAAAATAGGCATTTGACCTGCCAATCAATGACCAGATTAAGAAATCTAATGAATTCCACTCTTCAATGAGTCTTCTGATTCATATAGACATCAAAACAACTGAGCATATGAACTAAAAATGTCTGTAAAGTTTCACTTTGAATCAAAAAAGTAGTGCTTGTACTTTCTGTGGTTACATCCACTTCCTTTTTAAGGTAATAAACTCCTGACATAAGTGAGAATGAAGCAGAAACATATGAAGCAGAAGCTTTTAGGTGAAGATTTATTTAGCAAATTTGTGAAATGCTGACCTCTCCAGCACTGCTGGGTTTCTTTAGTCCAGATTTCCACCTAAAAGAGATTTAAATATTAGTTCTTAATTTGTCTAGTACTTCAGTTAAATCTTCAAAGATGAATCCTTTCTGCATATCTGCTGGCCAGAAGAAGTTCTTCTAATCATTGCAGAAAAGTGTAATTACCCTAACACTGGAAGCCACACTTGCAGTGCAGACATACAAAAAAAAGAGAACAGAAAAAATCTACAGCAATTAAGCACATCTTTTGGTTTCTTTAAAGAAGCTGCAGTTTGGACTCAACAGCCCTCTGCTCACATTTCCAGTCTGAAATTGATTTCTTGTCATAGATCAGAGACCTCTTGTCATTCCATTTTCAATCCCCAAATGGTTTCGCTGAGCTGCTAACTGTCATCCCTGTGAGTGGGCAAACAGGGGAAACCTCCATGGGTCTTTACCCTGGGCACTTAAAGCAGCCAATGGGGTAAAGGCAAAAATCAAAGGGACTCGGACCATTCCCCATTGGTAGCCTCTATTGTGTGGCCGGTTTGGGATTGGTGGAGAAGATGAACACTGGATAGTGGGATGTGGGGGTGGCTGGAGATCAGGAAAAGTAACCCCTTTTTTTCTAATCCTTATCCACCATTAACCCCAGTGCCCCACTGTGTGTCTAAGATCAGGGCCCTTGGTCAATCCCCCATTCACTTCCACCCAGAATATTTTAAAGTTAAGCCCTGATACTTAACAAAAAAAAAGTCTTACTCATCAAAGGTTTACTTTCCCTGCTTTCCATCTCTTTGCTTTTGCTCTGCTGCCATTCTTGTCTCTATGGTCTGCTGTTTTGTCTTTGCACTTGGGGAGAGGGAGGTGTTGAAAGTTTTGCAAGTTCCCAAGTTTCCATTTTTCAACTTAAAGTTTAGTCGGAGGTCTGATGGTGTCATGCTGTGAGCAAAGTGGAGCAAAAGTAGCAGAACCAATGGAAACCTGCCCACTGCTAATCTCTCTGATAAATAGACTCCTGATTTTATTCAAATTATTTCCATAAGGGAGGTATATTTTCCTACCTGATATTTATATTCCCAGCTTTCTTTTTCTCCTTAGACATTTGCTGATAATAACAAGACTGATTTGAGTCCAGATTTCCAACTCTGTGTAAACATTTCAAATTCCTCCTCTTTTTTTCTCTCCCTGTGCCATAGCTTTTCCTAGCAACTGTCAGGCATTCGACACATCTGAAAGAGAAATGATTGAGGGTCAGAGTAGAAAAACAAGCAAGCATATGGAGGTGCAGAGTTGACGGACGGGAGTGAAGAAAAGAAATTGCATGGAGAGTGTTTGTCCAGAGTGCACAGTTGCCATGAGAATGAAGGTGGAAAGTAGAAGAGGCTCAAAATGAGACTAGCCATCATTGCTTAAGAGAAGATAAAGAGTCTCAGTAAGGCTATTGATCCTCGTCCAGATGATTTCAAAGTTCCATTTTTTGGGGGGCATTTTAAGGAAGAATGTGTACTTTAAAAATGTTCTCAGAGAAATGATAGAAAGTCTGCTTTTCCTCAGCAAAGGTGGCCAAAGCTTACTTTGGAGCCCCTCCAATTGCACTATGCACCTTCTTATAGAGAAGGCTGACACTCTGGAAATGAGTGATTGCAAACATTGCATGCGCGACTCTAATTAAAAAAAAGCATCTAGTGTTTCATGTGTTATCCTTTCCCCGCAACCTAATTGGAGAAACGTCGAGTGCGGAAGCTGGGCTGGATGGCATCCGTCCAAGAGCCAGAGATTATTGTGAAACCCAACCTGAGGCTGGGATGACATCAGAGAGGCCTGACTTTGCGCTGAACTCCGTCTTTCAGGTGGGAAGAATTACGAGCGGCTTCACTCGCAGGTGATCGCGTCCAGTGGATCAGTCGCACACAAGTCCTGCATTCTTCTCCCAAGGTCTAAACGCTGATTGCCCTGACAGATTGAACTTGTGTGTTATCAGCGAACTGTCATGGAGCCTCATTTTTCAGACTGCACACATAGTCCAAAGTTTATGTTAGCCATTCACCAGTATGATGTTTTATAAGGGAAATTGTCATCACAACATAAACTAAATATACAGTCATTTTACCTGCTGGTGAACTATTTCAGTTTAGGCTGCCAAGACGTTGATGCTGTGGCTTAAGTATGTGAAATATTTTTAAAATGCAAACATTGTCTCAATGCCTTGTCTTAAACACATATATAATCAATTAAAAAAATATTCTCTTTAGTATTTCATAAGCCTCAGGGGAAAACAAATGACTTTTAGACTTTGGTAGGGTTCGCATTGTTTATCTAATATAAATAAGATTCATTTTCAAGTTTCTGATTAGAGCAGTTGATTTTCATTCCCCTTTACTCGGATACTTCTAATTAAAATATACTTAAATCAATTTCCTTCAGATGTCTGGTTGGTAATTAAGTTCACAAAACCTTTTCATGGAAAACATGAAATAACAGTGTGGGATTACCTTACAGATATGTTAGTACGACACGTTTCATATTCACTCCATTCAACAAATATTCCAAATTTATTGGACCTGTCAAAAAAAGCGGAGGCCTCACTCACCTTGGCATGAAAATGATGGTAAAACTGTCAACATGACTTGCTTTGGCCTCTGTTTGGCTGATAATTATCTAACCACTTGGTGAATCTCACAAAGCATTAAAATATCATCATTACATGCGCAGTTTATCTGTAAATATGATTAAGAAAATAAAAAAAAGGTTTAGTTCTCAAAAAATATTTATATGTCCAGTCCAGGCAAAGCAGAGTACTGGTCAGAGTAGTTCCAGTGGGCCCTAAGCATACCATCACTATAGTGAAACATGGTAGTGACTGAGTCATGCTGGAGGATGCTTATCATATGAGTCGAGACTGGAAAATTGCTTTTCACATGGTGTAAATTCAATATGAAACATTCTTTAACAAGTTTATCTTTTTAAATGAAAAGTTTATAGAGACCAACCCAAATACTTGCAGCTGTACTTACAGCATAAATTGGCAGCTGAATACAATAGGCTGCCACACTTTTGAGATTTGATTTGTTCAAAAAACATTTTTGAAACCTTCTTCTTCTTTACAAAGATGGGCTAATTTGTGTTGGTCCACCAAACAAAATCCCCCAAAACCAAAGTGAAGTTTGGTTTTTAGTGAAAATGACAGAAGGTTGACAAAATTCACAGAGTGTAAATACTTTTGAAAAGTTTTTTTTTTTTTTTCTTTTTCTATTTTCAGTCTCTATTAATGTAAACGTTTCAAATCAAACAACGCGGTTACAGTTGGGCGAAAAGCTTTTACTCCAGAGGCAACAAGCCAAGTCCTTTGTTCGTAATGAACATTTGATCGCAGCTTGAAAAGGGATACCAGTGGCAGCAAAATCCTACAAGAGCTTCGCGCTAAGACTTCCTCACCGCAACCCACAAGTCAGACGGTGCAACTGCTCCTACCTGGTTTGAGGCAAAATGGGTAAAAAGCATTCTTGTGTGTGTAGTGTGGGGGGCGAGAAACACACACAAACTGAGCCAGCATGCTCGATTTGGGTCATAGAGCTGACAGACAGTGGAATGTGAATGTGTGTATGTTGACAAACTCCACTGCACCCTGAATGGGGTTTGTGATTACACCTCATCATGCGTGTTGCATCGGCCCCTGTCCCCCCCCTTCAGCACCCCGCTCCCACATCTCTCCCTCTCCCTGGCCCTCGCTTCCCTTTCTCCCCCCTCCCTCCTCTCACCATGGTGCCTCTTGGGCAATCATGTGGTCACACTACCTGACTCCTTGCTGCTCAAGAGTGCAGTTGACAAAAACAGCCCGAGGCCCGTCATGTGGAAAAGATTCAGTCGGCACACAGCATACATCCCACCCGCCTGCCCCGCGTGCTCCAGCTCCTCGCTTTCTCGTACTAACTAACCGAAGCGCGAGGGTGTTTCCTTCTTCTGCTCACCTGTGAAGGAAAACGGCTTCACTCTCCTCCTGTCTGAGCGGGCAGGTTGCGTGTTTTGCATCAACGCGGCCGCTGTGCGTGAAGGCTGCTTTTAAACAGTGAGCATGGGGCACCCTCTCCCTCCCGCACTCTGAGAGGTTCAGGCAGCTTCTCTTTGTCAGTTGAGTTGCACTCCTCGTGTCATGTAACATAAAGCTGGCGGTCAGTGAGAGCTTTCTGCTGTCAGTCAGCCTGGTGGTCTTAGGCTGTCGAGCTGCTCACCTGTGTTTATTGGACAAGACCTGCTCCACGCTACCCTGGGAGAACATCTTTTCTTCTTGCCTCGACTTTCTCCCTTCCTTTCACTTTCTCTTTTACTTTGTTTTTGTCTCTTTCTATCATTTCTTTTGTCTGTCAAGCTCTGTCTCACTGTTTCTTTTACTTCTTTAGCCCACCAGTACTCACCCCCCCTTCAGTTTCTCTCCATGCTGTCCTGTACAGTTTATTTTTCTGGCTTTCTTCTTTGCTGCTCTTCTCTTCTCCCCAATCTTCCTCTCCTTCGGCTGTCCGATTTTATTTTTGTATTATTTTGGGACCTCTTTGTCAGCCTTTCGCTTTATAGCTCTGCCATCTCTTTGACGGCAGTTTTCATCTTTTCTCCACACCTGGCCGAGCACACGCACGGACTGGCGTGCGCAGCCGCTCGACGGCTGATTGAAACTTGTGTCTCAAAGTTGCTAATGCTCACTGAAGCATTATATTGCAGATAAAGTAAATAAACTAGGCTACCAAGGGAGGAATCTCTGGGATAGACTAGCAGATGACACACACTCCGATTCACTTGGCCCAGCGGCGGCTCTCCCTCGTTCACTTACACTCGCATGAAGAAGCAGAAATGCATCAAGTGAATGGCTGAAAAGATGTCAGTGATGCTGAGGTGTGAAGAGAGCTGGGGGCACGGAGATACTTTCTAAGGCTCCGGAATTTCACAAGTCTAATGTTTTTGAGGGGCTCTCTATAGAAGTAACAGGCAGGCTCAGAATATGTAGAGATGTTCCCGCCCTCAGTAAACACATAATACAAGGGGCATCTGTGCTTAATTTGTAAATATTAACATAATAAAATGCTAAAGTCGACCACACTATTTGCACTGTAAAAAGTGTCGGTAGCAGCACGTGTGGAGGATGCTCTTTTTCAGCAGGAACAGGATTAGATTCATAGTTGAGGGGATCAGTGTATGCTTGAATGTAGACAGTTATGGAGGAAAACCTGATAGAAATCTTGGGGACAGGAGTAGAGGCTTGCTTTCCAGCAGCACTGTGATCGTAAAACGTACAGAAACACCCACATTGGACTGGGTTAGATAAAAACAAATTGTTGGTCCAGTAGAAGTCAACACATAAATCAAGTTGAAAATGTGCCAAGACTTGGGAATCGATGTTCATAGATGCTTCCCATATATACTTTGCAAATAGACCTATACAAAGTAGCAACCACGGTTGTGGTTGCAGACATGGAGGTGGGAGCATCATAATGTGAGAAAATGTGAACTTTCAAAGTGCAGATTTAGGGGGAGTTAAATAAATGTTCAGCACATCTGTTAGATTGTTACTGGGAATAATTATTGGCAACCATATGTGTATCAGTTTCCTTCCACTTCATAAACATGCATTACTGTTTTTTGGGGTTGTTTTTTTTTTACACTATCACAAAAAAATCCTAGTAAAATACATTGAAACCTTTGATTTTAATATCATAAATGTTTATTGGGTGTAACTACTTTACATACCCCGACCAGTAATTGCCTTCTTTGATTCTGAAACTAGCCAATTATTCTCAGAAGACTTTTTTATTTTTTTAACGATTGCAGTATTATTCATCTTCAGTAGGATAGTTAACATACTGGTTAAATGCACAGGTTTGAGTCTTTGTGCCTTTAAAGCTACTGTCCACTAAATGATTCTTGAGTTTTTTTTGTGCTATTGAGGCAGAAAAGCCACACGTCAAAAGAACTGTGCCCTCAAATTTCCCCCTGGTTTAATGTAAAAGTTTTCTCACACTCACTGAAGTTCCATTCTGTGCTGTAAAGTGGTGTAGCTGACATGGTAATACATTTGTATTGTGCCCAATGATAAATACTCTACCAGGTCTTACTCACTCCGCTGCCTCCGAATGTGTCCGAACAGCGTCTGCATTGTCAAAGGCACGGGGGGTCATTCAAATCTCACTCTCGTTCCCTTCTGCCTTTTGTCGAACATTTCTACGCCGGTGATAGTTTTCTCATTTATTTAGTGAATAGACTGCTGGGTGATGAAGGAAAAAAAAAAGATTTTTGCATTATGGAAATGATGGAATGGTTATAATCTCCCACATATTCATCACAGCAGACATTGGACCCTTGTGATACCGTCCTCCATTGGCTATTGTTCCCATCCTCTCTTTGCGTACTGTTCCGCTCAATGGGCGAAGCAGGTTTTAATCCCGTCTCTTTTTGGAATGACAATGTTTACCAGCTATCATTCAATAAGGAGCACGACACACATCTTTCCATGTGTAAATGCCCTGAGAATGAGCTCAAGGTAGTTGTCGTTGGCTCACTGGGAAGGAGGGGCGACGTTTTTAAAACGTTACTCTAAAAGTCATCAATTTTGCAGTTTTTCTTTGTCAGTCATGCAAAGGGTTGTAGCTCACAATGGTTGTTTCCACTTATACTTATAAAGAAAATGTAGAAAGAAAAGCTTAATAAAATGCAAAGCAAAGCGACCGAGGACACAAGAAAGTTGCAGAAGAAAAACATTTCTTTTAAATACCCAAATCAACCTTCAGAGCATAACACGTTTACTCGATCAAAAATGATGATAGCAAGCTCCCCAGCTCTACTTTTACACATGCAATTAAAGATTTCTTGGCAATTTATCCAGTGGCAATGAGAAAGTCAGAAGAAAAGTTGTCTGGAATTAGTATCTTAGGGATCTGACATTCTGGCACCTGACCCAGGGATATAAAAGTTCCCACTCAGCCTGTAATTTACCTTAGTATGAACTAACCCATTGTGGAAAATAAAGGTAGACCTTCTAATTTCTGGTTTGGTTTCTCTTTTTTGGGGGAGGAAAAACTGTAGAATGGACATTGATTATTTAAGTTTAATTCTATGTATATTTTTTTATTTTCAGTGCTAAAATATTTTTGCCTCCTAATTTTTTAAATGCTATCTATCATCACTTTTCTGGCCTACGTTATTGTATTTACTGTTAAGCCCTCCTCCCCCCAAACTGTTCTATGGTTTTCTTACTTCTCACCATGCTATCAAGCTAATAATGGTAAGAATCAATTAAAACTCAGCTGTTATTTCCTGTATTTTGCCATCTTCATCCTAAGCCCCTGCTATACTGTTTTCCTGCCGTTTTGACAGCATGTCAGATTAGCACCATTGCGGCTAACAACCATCAGTGTGTTTTCCCCTTATGTCAGCTACCATTTTCTCCCATCATCACTGATCTGCTGCCATACCACCGGCATGTGTCTCTTGCTGTTGCGTGAAGTAAGAAAATGAAAAACAATCACCGCAACCTCTTGCGACCCCCTCCCCACCAGCCCTTCCTGACGCGCAGTCAGTTAAGTGGTTTGTAAGACGTTTAATTACCAAATGGTTTAATCGTTATTCATCTCATCATTAGATGTATGATATTAGCTGAATTGCTTCCCCTGGGTCCCAGTGTTTCACAGATCAATAGATTTAGATGGGACTTGAAGGGACATGGGGGTGGGTGGGTGGTGGGGGGCAGTTTAAATCACTTCATATGAGCACACCCATTGTCTGTGATGCACGCAGACATCCACACGGTTATTTTTGTAGCGAGTTATTATATAGGTTTAATTATGCTAATTTCCACATTGGCATGCGCCGGGATGTCACTTTTTCAAAAGAAATATACAGCGTCTGGGTTTACTTTGATAATGGAAGGAAACAAAGCAATGAACGAGGCTTAGGCACCACACAATTTCCACCACTGGAGTGCTAATGTTCGCACTTTGGGACAAGGGTGTTGGTATCGAGCTTCGTGTGAAGGCATTGTGTAGATTTCTAATATGGCACGGTGCACCTCTGAGATCCAGTAGCCAGCAGCTTGGTATCGCCTGTATTCCCAGCGTGAACATGGCTGAGTGGTGATCGGGGACTGGCTGCACCAGAAGCTTCTATTAACTGCAGCACTACTAGCTGAGTTAATTGTCCATTATCTACTATTATCTAAGCCATTCCTCTCTTTTTTTCTCTTTTATTCTGTCTCACTCGGGTCTCTACCCATCATTCCCAGTTTCACTCAGTCAGTGTGCTGTATCCACTTCCTTTTCCTACTTTAGCTACACAAAAAAAGCATGCTGGCAAATCATGGCAACTGGGTTCAATGGTAATAATTCCCTTTGTTCCAGAGGTTGCTTGTACAGCAGAAACTACCACATTTTCACAGTCTTATCATCTCGGTACTGAAACAGAAGGTCCCCTCGTTTCTCTTAAAAACATTCAGTGCACTGATGAAGATTAGTCAAATATATAAACAAAAATATCTTTGTGATGTTTACTGAATCAAACCAACTTATTCTCCATTCATTTTGATAATATAGCTGATCTGCTGAGTTCTTTGAGGAATCCTCAGTACTTTCACTTGATGGCACTGTTTTCCTTCTTGCTCCCACTGAAGCAACAGGGCATGTTTTATGCATGCTGGGCACAATGTGGGGGTGGGGGGGGGGAGCACGGCTGTGCCACAGAGATGCATCTCTTTCCTTTCTCTCCCTGTCCTCCAAGCTGCAGAAGTCACATTAAAATAATTACAGCTCAAGTAAAAGGGTTGAAATACAAATACACATTAACTTTTGTATATTTTCAGGTGCTTGAAAAATATAAGCATCACATGCATGAAAAGTTGAAAAAATTAATGCAATGAATCTTGAGTTGTTTGAAGTTGTTCTTGAGCTAGAATCAAATCAAAGTAAATAAACAAACAAACAAACAAAAAAAAAGCATATTCATTTTTTTTAACCTACATGTTTAAAATTTGGTTGCGCTTTTGGAGGCTCTCAGTTCAGGTTGAGTTGAAAGTGACAAATTGACTCAGTTTTATGAATTAGTCATCTGGGATAACAGAAAACCGAGAATAATTTTTGGGTTTATTGCAGCCTGCATAAGTATTAATACACAGAATTTTTCTTATTTGGATTCAGAAATAACAATCTTCAGCCTTTATTTACCTATTGGAAATCAATAATTGATAAATGTTGGAAAAGGATACACAATTTTTTACATTTTATGCTACTTCATTTACTTTGATTTGCATAAATAAACTAAAACATTTGCATTCCAATGTGACTTACATGATGACCAAACTGGTTAGCGATAAAGCCGTGAAGAAGTTTGAAAGCAGATTTTTAGTTATAAAACATGATTCCAAGCTCAGAGAAGTAAAGAAAATAAAAACAGCATGGCACAACTGCAAATCTAAGCAAACTTGCAAGGACTGTATTATTCAGAGACGCAGCCAAGAGACCCGTGCTAACACTGGAGAAGCTGCAGAGTAGCTGCTAGCCAGCGTTAACTATGTAAGGAGCTAAAAGCAGGAGAAAGCTGGAAGAAAACTTGTTGGAGGTTGTCCTGAAAGGGAAATCTCCAACCCAGACGCCCGTGTTTGGCAATGACCCAAAAACACACAGCCAGAGCTAAACTGATTGGTTTAGATCAAAACATATTTATGTGTTAGAATGGCTTGTGGCAGGAGCTAAAAACGTTCTGTTCACAATTGAGTTTGGCGTTTCAGTTAGGGGATTTTTTTTTTTACTTCAAATGTGCTAAGTTGATCCCAAAATATTAACATCTGTAATTCCAATAAAACATGTCAGTGTTGATATTTTAATGTAGAGCTTTATTCACAAAGTATACACATATATTTTCTTATTCCTACTTTGTGTTTGGCTATCACATGAAATCACACTGAAGTTTGTGGTTGGAACAAGACAAAATATGAGAGGACCTGAACCTTTTTCACATTTACAGTGCCTTTTGCGAGGTACTATAAAGAGGGGGCCGGATAGATGAATAGAAAAACTGCAGGGTGGTGATTGGTCAACATCATATTAAGTCCTCAAAAAACAAATGGTTCGGCATTAAGAAGTGTTGGCCTGGTGGTCCCGCCTTGTGAGCAGCCTGTAAAGAGGCAATACATCATAGTAAAAAAAGAAAAAAAAAAGAAAAAAGATAACCAGAGCTTGTATTTCAGCTTGGTGCGCATCATAAATAAAGGTGGGCCATGTATAATTGAGGCTCATGCGTGAGGAACTCGGCTGGAGATGAGAAATGGAAATCTGTGTACTGGTAAATAGATAATCACACAAAAGTAATTGAGGTTTTCAAACCCCAATCTAGTCTGCCAGCATGAGCTCGTTTGCATGTTAATCACGTCAATGATTTCCCTTCATCACAGGGAAGTCCATGCACACTTCCATAACCAGCTTTTAATTGCATTTAAAATGTCACAGAGGTGGAACACATGTAATTTAGCCAGAACTGTGTCCAAATTAATGGGCACTATTGAGACGCTCCATTGGACAGGGTCGGAAATGAGAGAGGCTGTCCATTGTTTGGGTCTTTATTAGAGATGCTTCAGTCTTCCTCTCTCTCTCTCTCTGTGATGATATCTCTGTGGCATCTTTTGAAGTTTATATCAAAAATTCAAGAAGAAATCTGAGGGGGAGGAAAAAGAAATTAAAAAAAATTGTTGATGACTCAACCTTGAAAAGCATGCCAACTTCTTGCAAATTTAGCAACTTGGATGGATGGTGGAAAAAAAAAAAAGAACCCCAAAAGTAAAAGAGTTGGGTTTTAAAGAGGGAAAGAAAGAGAAGACTAGTTTATTTTCTTTCATCACCAGGTGTTCTGTGGCGTATAAATTACCGAGATGATGTTTCCATAACATAGCTGAGGGTACTCCAGAGAGGGGAAAGCTGCAAAACAGACCTATTTAATTTTTCATAGAGGTGGACCATCAGGAGCCATAAGCCAATATTCCTCTTCCCCTTTTCCAGATGCCTTCTACACCACTATATCTTACCAAAACCCAAGCCCCTCTTATTTTTTTTTTCTCTTTTCAAAAAAAAGAAAAAAGTTCTGCCGAGACCTACATGAAAGGAAGGAACTGTTGAAATGTTAATTTTACCATCTGCTGGCGAGGTCTGCTACCTTTTCGTGGACGTGTGTGAGTCACTGCGTGCGTGGGTGTATGTGTGTGTGTTTTCTTTTTTCTTGCCCTTTTTTTAAATTCCCCGTAGTTCTGTTCTGTTTCATGAATGTGCTGCTATTTTGGCTGTTTGAAGTCATGGGGTCTCTGTGAGTGTGGCTTTGACTAGCTGGAAAATACAATGCCACATGGTGGATGGTGGAGACTTTCCCATTAGTTTCCTGTTTAGAGCCCGCTCCCCTTCTGGTAACCCAGTTTTTTTTTTTTTTTTTTTTTTATCAGTCCCATGGTTCCTGTTACTAGTGCATACCCACCTCCGGAACACACTGTGCCGATCCCTCTTGCTTACTTGGGCTTGCCCTTTGCCTCTTCCTCCTCGCCATGCACATCTTCGGGGACCCATTTGTCGTGTTTATCTTAATGGTGATGATTTTAATCACTCGTTTACAAGACCCAAGGTTCTTATTTGACACAAAACTTTTTTTCCCACCTTGAACGCATATACGAGGTTGTGGCAAAAGTATTCGCACCCGCTATGCATTGTTTTGTTTTTTTTTTACTTCTTTTTGTGCTACGATCTCAAACTTTAATGTATTTTAGTGGGATTTCTTCTCAAGTGGAAGGAAAATTATTCATTGCCTTAAAATCTTGTTTCCTAATAGCGTTGTAAAACATGAGATTTTATTCATTTATTTATTAGCCCCTTTGCATCAAAACATTGTCGAACCCAACTTGCCTCACTGCATGATGCCGTCATCACCCTATTTTTAGCTACCTTACCTTACACCGAGTTTTGAGGCCCAGATAGTAAATATTTTGTAGAGCCAAGCTTTTTTTTCAACCTCAGCAAGAAAAAATTGCCATTACTGTGTTTGTGCTTTCTTTGTGTCAGTCATTTGAGTCCATGCTGAGTTAAAGCATAACGATGCACTACTTTGTGTTCGTCTATTCCATAAAATCCTAGAAAAAATACATTTAAGTTTGTGGTTTGTAAAAAAAAAAAAAAAAAAAAAGGCGTAAACCTGTAGGTGTATGGAATATGAAACACATTTGCAGTGTGTTGCTTTCATGTAAGCTGCACAAACCCAACTTATATCTAACAGACATTTTTCTGTCAATGAAACTTAAGTTCCCATTTTTAATCTGCGCTACACTTTGTTAAAACTAAATGTGCGCCGTCTAGATTGCTGTGAAATATGTTGCCAAATGGCTCAATTCCATTGTGAGATTTGATAGTTGGCTATTAGGGTGAGGCATCCTGTGTGCAGAGTTGCTTAGCATTTTCCTTGGCTCGGACCAGATTGTTTAGTCTGCTTTCATTGTGAGCTGTTTCTGAGCTGCAGTTGACGGTTGTTTGCAGAGCACTGGGGGGAAAATGTGAGAGGGGGCCAGCACCTCTCTCTATTTATTTATTTTCCCCGTCCTTGGAGCTGGAATCTGATTTGTGTTCTTGTTGCTCTATTCTCTCTGAGCGGTTTTTTAAGTGTGGCTGCTGAAATCTAGACTCTGTATGACCTCACCGCTCGGCCTGCGTTTCATTAATGACCAGCCCCTGTGGTTTGGGGAGAGGAATATTTTTCATATGACACCGCCTTGCATTAGTGCAGAGGGGCAGCTGCACAAACCACAAAACCATCCAATTTTGTGGCTTTGAAAGGTGTGAAAAGTTCAGCTCCCTATAGCAAGTCTTGCATTTATAATTATGTTCTGTGTGTATGTGTCAAGAAGCGGAACTACTGAAGGCTTGTAAAAAGAACAAAAGGAAAAAGTCACCTGCTAAAGAAACATTTGTCTCTCATTCTCCCCAAATTGTTCAGATATATTTCAAGCTGAAACTTTCACACACTTATTTAACTAACTTTGAGGCGACACATTAAACACAAAGTTGAATTTCAAAGCAGACAATTTAACCTTTCAGAAATGTTTCAATTAGGCAATCTCTGGACTTTAATACATATATTTTTTCAAAGTGCCACATCTGGGGTAAGAGGTATTTCTTGGACAATTGATTGATTTCCCAGGCTTAGATGGAAGCAACATTTGCAAGCAGCATTTGACTAAGAGGGGGTGCAACAACTCACAGACAAGAGTCCGAAGTCTCTGGAGCCTTCCTCTCCATGCTCAGACACTACTGTAAGTCTGCTAGGTTACCTCGCAGGAAATTGAATATCCGAAAGAAAACCTCAGATTTGTCCCATCTGAAACAGAGACCTTGTGCTCCAAACCTCTTCCTCTCTTTGACCTTTTAAGGAACTTTAGCGCAAAAAAGCTTTAGCCCCTCGCCCCAAAAACATAAGACAACATATGTGTATTTCCGAGCCACTCAATTTCGGACGGGGGGTGGTTTAGCGGTGGAGGGGGGTCCTATGCTTGTGTCAGCTCCAAGGCAAGAAGAAGTGGAACGAGGAGAAATTGAGGTTAGTCACCGCCGAGGCTCAGAGAGAATGAACAAAGGAGAGGATTACCTAATAGCCCTGCTATGTATTTGAAGTAGAGCCTCGTGTTTGTTTGGGGAGGTTTTTGGGAACGGACGTGCAGGGAGATGTCTCAGAGGCAGCTGATGGGTACTTTTAAGCTGTCAGAAACAGTCCTCTTTCACTATTTGTCTTCTGAAACGGACAGCAGCAGGCTTAAACAAAAGGCAACAACAAGACGTTGCTGCCAGAAACTTGATGGGTTTTTTTTTTGTTTTTTTTAAGTTGTCCAAATGCTGACAACTGTTGCCTCCCATTTTAATTGGGTGCCTCCTTCATCAATTGACAAGTGTAAACCGCAGATGCACGCTCAGTTTGCCATTTTCAGAGCGTAGTGTCAAGAGAACTGTAATGAGTCTGCTCTTTACTTGGGAATGTTTGTAAACAATAATCTAGCAGTTTGTCAGCGAGGAAAGAACTACCGTATTACATTCATGCCAGAAATGAATTCATAGTCACAGCGCAAACATCATCAGCTTGGCATAAGCTGCTTAATTATGTGCCAAAACTCCATAAAATAAATGGAGACATCTGCCTACATCTGGAAGTTTGTTGTATCACTCTATCCGAACTCAAAGGAAATGAATGAATAAAGTTTTGGAAAAAATGCTCAGGAATATTTATGAACCCTGTCCATTTCTTTGCACTAAATCTGGATTGCACATATTTAGAATGTGCATTTTTGTTGTATAGATTTGAATTCTTATCCTTTTAGTCCCAGTTAAGCCACAAAATTCAGTGTGCTTTAATTTAATTTCATGTGATCAGCCAAATCAAATTACATTGTAATTGTGATATAAAGGCTAAAGGATGGCATGAGTTCCAAACATTTTTTGCAGATTAAAATCAAAAACTGTGTCATACATCTGTACTTGACTAGAATCAGCTGATTACTTGCGGAAATCTTTTTTTAAAATTTGCATTAGATAAACAACAGACATCATCCTGAATACTCCATCCCTATGCTGGAACATGATGGTAGCAATGTGATGTGCAGATGTTAAATACAGGGTAAGCTATTTTGTAAAAAAAAAAAAAAAAGAATAATAATAAGTGTTATAATAATAACACTAAAATCTGAATATGTGCAAAGCAATATTTCATCAAGCTTTCTGTTCTTTTTTTGTTAATATAAATAATATACACTATTGCTTGTGGTTTTAATGTGTCAAAAGGTGTACATATTCAAGGATGTGAATACTTTCACCTGGAATGTCAAATCGAGTCGTTCCATTAATTTAAAAATATATATTTACAGAGCTCTTTTTAAAAAAAAAATCAGCTACAATCATCTTGACTCTCCTTTGATTATATTCTTTTTGAACAGATATGAGCTTTGATTCTTAAAATTCTTTGTGCGCTGCTTTAGTTTGCTAAATTGTACATCTAGTCCTATTTTAAAGTCATCAGCGATTGCTTTTTTGCCACTCAGAGCACTGAACATGGACAGCTTTTAAAGGTAGTGAGTAGGTCTGATAAGTGGCTCGATTCTTGTACCAAAGCATTTTTACTGAAGGTTTAATAGCGCCTGTATAATGAATTATAATGTATTCTTTCCAATTGCAAATTTTCCTTTAATACAGCCTTTCTGCTATAGTAAAAAAGTCCATCTGAATATTATTGTGACCAGCTTTTAAATAATACAAATCAATTGCATGATTTTAAGCAGTTAGTTTCCGCCAATGCCAAATAGGACGTTGCTTGTATAACTGGATTAGTCAATCAATTTTTAAGCGGAGAATTATTTTTTTTTTTCACCCCAAAAAGGATTGCGGTACATTGTGGTCAGCTCTAAGTAAGCTGTGTGCATTAGAAGAAAATGCAACTGTTCAGGTGACCATTTCAGCCGAGTTCGAACTCGTCTAAAAGGCAGTGTGCTTATAAACTTTGCTGTTCCGGTTTAATGGAACACACCTTTCAATGAGGATGTGCGGGCAGCCCATCATCAAAGTGAAACTTCCCAAGTTCCGCTTAACTTGTTGCCGAAATAGTTTCTCGTTTTCAAGAAAATTGCCGTGCACCAAGTGTGAAGAAGTGTATCGGGGAATCTTCCCCAGAGGAAAAAAAATTGCCACTTGCATACTTGTCTTTGACCAAAGTGAGGCCTTCTCCCACTCCAGGGAACATATGCTGTTTAGGAAGATATAAAGGAGTAATTTTATTACTTGGTACATCTCCCCTCTGAAGCCATTTCATTTTTCCTTTCAGCCTCCACAGAAGCCTTTATTTGATCTCATATTGCAGAGTATGACTGCCTCAAACCAGTTGGACTCCGTTTATTTTCATTTGGAAAACACATTTAGTGTTGAAGGGATGTCAAAGAGTTTTAAGTGAAGAGCAGGGGGTTCAGGTGTGGAATAGACCAAGGCAAGTTTCTCTACATGCTAATGTCCTCCTGCGGGGAGTATTTGGAGCGAAACTTGCAATTTTATTTTCGCACATTTTTATAGGGAGTCTATTCAATATAATCAAGAAAATTATTCAAACATAACCACTGTGAGTCTTTTTATCCTTACAAATACTAACCTTATTTCTTGAAAGTACAGGATGAATCTTTTTACACTACACTGCACCACACTACAATGTTAAAGGTTATTTTTTGACAATTGACAATTTTTCTTCTTTTTAAATTGTTTGAACAAACATTAGAAATGCACTGATTCCGTTCTTCAAGTATCATGAATTTTAGGTGATATTAAGAGAGCAGTTACTGTAAAACAGGATTTTACTCATTTAAAATAAAGTCTAAGACCTGCAAGCCTCTAAATAAATATTTCCAAATAAGTCTGTCTTTGTTGTTTCATAAAAAAAATACTATAAAATGGAACAACTTTGCTGTGAAACATTCAGACACAGAGATATAGTTGAGCCCAAAAGTATTCATAATTGTGCTAAAATTAAATTGCATGTTTTTTTTTTACTCAATGATAAAATTACTTTGACAAGAAATGAAACAAGGGTTTCTCAGAGAATCAGATTTTGAAAATAAATAAATAAAATTAATGTAAAAAAGAATTCAAAGTGGAAAAGCGGACTTGTCTGATCACAAAATTTTAGTAACAGCGATGCTAACTGTAAAATTAAAAATATTACATATTATGCCCATTTTGCCATAAAAACATATTATTCATTAGCTCCTAATGTGATTTCCTTCTAATTTAATTTTTACATGCTCACCTGCCACCAGTTAATTTCCTAATTGTGGACAATTTCAAAATAGTCTCAAAGTTTCAAGTTTCAAAAGTTCATTTAATTGGTCTGTAACTAAAGAAAACTCTAAAATTTGCTCATTATTTAAGAAACACAGAAGATGTTTCATTCAAATACGATTCCAGCAGAAAAAAATACCAACATCCTGTATTGTTTTTGTTTTCGGAAAATGGAAACGACGCCATTTGACCTTTCTAAATGGCGGCTAAGTTTGCATGGGTACAGTGAAACCGGTGCAGCTGGTTACTCTTTACTCAAAGCTTTGAAACTGCAGATCATTAAAAAAACTGTGCCATTTATTAGGGCGCACAATTGGCCTGCCCAGATGTAGCTGGTCACTTGAGAAGGAGACCTCCTCATAAAGTCTAAGCTTTTACAGCAGGCCCAACTGTGAAGTCCAAATTAACCCCCAACCTTTCCTAAACTGCACATATTTATCTATTTATTAAATCCTGATCCGGCACAGCTGTCTGGAGAAGGCTGCACCATCTAAGATTCTCACTCCCTCTCTCATTTATCAGTGTTTCTGTCGGTCTCCCCGCCTGAGCCTTGCTCCACCGACTGTATATCCTCTCCAGCCTGTGTCTGGTGACAGCACAATGAAAACATCTTTGTGGAAAGTGTCGTTTCACTTCTCAGGAAGTCCCACTCACCTAAATAGTTCCTCCTCTATGTCTTGTCTGCCTTGCTCCTTTTCGTGTCTGTGTGTGTGTGTGTATGTATACGGGAGGGGAGTGGAGTGATGGTGGGGTGGTAGAGTAGGTGACTTGGGGGTATTTCAGCCTCTACTGGGCTCTGTTCCACACATTCAATTACCTCCAGATGTAATTCCTATTCCCCACCCATCACCCTTAAATTAGTGGCTAGTAAAAATTAGATCTGAATTAGCCGCGGTAAGGAGAATATGAGAGTTTGAATTTTCCCTCTAATGACTTTATTATTCTTACCTAGGAACAATTTTTCTAAATTAATTTTATCCAAACTTTTTTTTCTTTTGTTAGCTATAATTGGTATCGAGTTAAATAAAGGGCTTTTAGTCATGCCTGAATAGCTGCTGTGTAAACAGGTAAATGAACAAGACTTGGACCCTAAAGTCCCTTTTCCGAACTTTTGGAGATAACGCCGCATAAATTCAGCATTGTGAAAGTTGGTGTTAATCGTTGCATTTCTGTATGCCCCATAAAATGCGAGCATTTTTTCCCTGCTTCTTGGATTCCATGGATGTTAGGTAGCAGTTGTTGCATTGCATATACAGGTGTTGTGCTCTTTTGACTGCCAGTGAAGCGTGCCTCTCCGTCAGTCAACTGTGTAGCTTTGTGGTTCTGGGAATGATAATCTTTTTGGCAGAGCCGAGGCTGCTACAGATCATTGTCATAAACTGGTTTCAGATTCATCCAAAACAGGAAACCTAAAAGCATGAAATGGCTATTAAACCTCACATTTCCGGATGCCTTTTAATCTTGATGACATACTAGAACAGTGGTGGAAATTAAAATGCTCACCCAGTCATTGTCATTCAAGGGAGAACATTTGCATCAGTCACTCAAACATTTTGTAGGGACTATTTCTTTTAAACATTCAAACATGGTTTGCCTTAGGATAAAGGTTTTTAGTTGTTTTACCCATTTTTACCATCATTTTGTACATGTTGCCATTTCAACATAACTTACGTCGACAAACCACTTCCTACCTATTTGCTGAAACCATTGGGTATCATTTGGGTGTTTGTTTTAGTTGGTAGTTAATTATTTAATGCTGTATAGATATTCAAAAAGAATGCTTAAATCCCTTCTCCTGATCCCTGTTGAGGACAGCTAACTCCTATGAAATACAACAGATTGACCCCTCATCATACTAAAATAACCTTAAGAAGCCACCTGCTGGCAAAGATTATTTATGGAAGTCATAAACCCACATTTTCAGGCAGTAAAACATGAGAGGAACATGGAAAAATAATTTTAAACTACTGGTTTGCTTGACTGGATACAAGATGTCCCCTTGTCTGATGATTTGACACAAACTTTCCGACAATTGACGAATCCAGTCTGGAATAAAGCCCCGCAAATTTCACAGACACTGACAGCCAAACTTTGAAGTGACCAGTTCTACATATTTAATTCCTTAAAAATAATGACATTGTATAAAGTAGGAGAAGTATGCCATGCATGTTTACTTACACAAACCAAGTCTTTTAACTTTAGCACCGTCTGTTGACCTCCCTTGAATAAGTTCGATGGTTTTGCCAACCACTTTACTGTTTCAATGACAATTAAAGCTTGTGTGCAATACTGCCTCCAGTAGGTTGGGGGTAGAATTTGAATGCTGCTCCCCTGTTATATTGCAAACGTACAATTTCCTAGTGTTAGAGGCACATACACGCACACCCACGCATGCGTACGCCCACGCACACACACACACACACACACACACACACACAATAAGAAAACTATAAATGGTGTATGATTTCTTTTAGAACTTAATAAACCTGCTTCCATCCTTACCACATCACGTCTCAGCTACTATGAAATAACATTAGCTCTTGTTGCGCCTCTCTTTCATCCAGTTCCAGTCTGCTATATAACAGGTAAACCGCTGTGAGCAGCTCTTGCTTGCACAAATGTATTCATCTCAGCTGAGGATTTGATTCCAGCAACTCATTTAATTCAAATATGCTTTTGAACAAAAGCAGGTCTTTCCCCCCCCCCCCCCCTTTTTTTAGGAAGGGGTTTGGCTTTGAGGGCAGTTGTGGTGAGAAAAATAAAAGGAGGCATGCAGGAGTGCCAATTTAACCTGAAGTGTCTGTCGCTCGTATTCCAGCTCCTTCGTTTCAAGAGGCCGGGTCAGCTTGAACTGCCTGACTTCTGTCATTTCGATCTCTTTTGTTTTTCTGCTGTAATGTATACTTTAATTCCCGCCCACCTGCCGTCTGTGTGTGCAGCAGCGGCGGCGGCGGCAGAAGCAGCTGGAGGGGAGGTGTAGGTATCATTAAGCCTTCAAGTGGCACAGGCGGACCGCTGCCGAGGGCTGGGCACGGTTCCTTGCAGCGTGTGTTGATATTTCTGGGCCTAGCAAAGGTAGAATCTGGTTTATTTTCAATAGGAAGCCAAGGCTGGGCTTGGTTAGACTGCCTCCCCCCAGCTGCTTACTAAGGCTGTTGATATTAAGTCAAACAAACAGTCTCTCAGGGATGTCCTGTTTGGAAGTCAGCCAAAGACGCAAATGGAAGTCACATGTGGAGATATCCAGAGGAAGGCAATAAAACCTCAGTTCACACTCTCACCCATAACAATCAATTCTACAAGCTTCAGAAGAGATGACCAAGGTTTTTATTACTTTGACAGTGAAAATATCCTCCACACCCCCAAAACATCCCCCCAAAATACACAAAATTATCATGGCAGTGATCAGGGACCCATCTACCTTCATTATGCGCTCTCTTTTCCCACTGAAACACATATGCAAATATATTTGGACACTGTCATTATCATCCCCTTAATAGACATTTCATTAGGGATTTCTGAATGCACGGTGAAAGTGCAAGTTGCCATGGATACCCTGGTGCTTAAGTACAGTATATTAAAATGGTGCTGCCTTCCAACCACTTATATAATCACCGGTCTGTAATGGCCTCTGCTTTGTGGCCATAAGCAACATATTGTGTGATCAACATTTCCCAGGACTTTAAAAGAGCCCTTCTGAGCCATTAGGCCTTATTTGCCTTGTTATTATTATTATTATTGGTTGTAGTAGTAGTATTTGGGGGCTGGACTTTACAGATCACGAGTTGTGCTTGTGAAACATTTGATTGACAAAGAATGAATAGGGTGTGCTTTATTTCATGCATTTGGGTTTCTTTATTTTTTTGAAACATTGGATTTTCTTTCTTGCGAAGTGACAATAGTATTAGATTTAATGTGCGATGAGGGAAGTCAAAGGAATAACAACAAGAGAAAACTAAATACTACTAGAGATGATCCATCCATCCATCCAGTTTCTGACCCTTCTCCCTAACGGGGTCGGGAGTTGCCGGTGCCTATCTCCAGCTGCGTTCCGGGCGAGAGGCGGGGTACACCCTGGACAGGTCGCCAGTCTGTCGCAGTACTAGAGATGATATGAATTTAAAATTTTTCAGGAAGCTAAAGCTTTGTGTGTTTTAAGCTGATACTGATTTTACTCATTCCTAGTTTTTTTTTTAAGAACTACTACTCGAAATGTAATTTTCTACCCTTCCTGTTGTGGATTCTAATTAATTATTAATGCAAGAAGGAGAGGTGACGTCAGAAAGACAACTAATTGTTATAGCATCATACAACAAGACTTAGTGTGCAAGGTGAGGTTAACTGTTGGGTTTATCCTTCACTCCTAAAGAAAATAGACTCTTAATTGTCCCTTAAATTTGTGCAATAGATAAACAAAACAGTTCTTTTGTGACAGCCTGAATGAAAAGCAGGAAAATCTGCTAAATATTTTGCAACAGCTTTAGTCTTTCATCTAATTTCATCTTCAAAACCTCACTCTTATGAAAAATGGACAAATTTGAGACTTCACTCTGTAACAGTGCCCACACTGAAGTGTGTTTGACAATGTTGTATGGTTCATTCAGCGCTGGAAATTTTGATTTGTGCTTCCAAAGACCTGCTGGTCAAAGACAATTTAGTTGAAATGTCGACTTCAATCATTGTCCAGTTTTTAGGTGCAACTCAAAATGTCCGTGATGCTCACAGTACCTGGAGACTAATCAGTTTAATGTCAAGCAATTGCTGCAACTCTCAAGTTATTCTTCTCACCGTCTTGTGTGGTGAAGTAACGGGTAAACCAACTCTGCTGTCTGTATCTAATTACCCAAAAGCAATTCACTTTGTCGCAACCTCAATTGAAATTGAATGGCTTCAAAAGTCGCAGTAGTTGTGTGCAAACTGCTGAAATCGCTTTGTTGAGATGAAATGGAAGTCAACATCCTCCGCTGCCGTTGTCATGACGCTCCTGCTGCTCTTGCCAAGGTTGGTAACCAGCTGCCACCCCCCACCCTCCTCACTGTACCCACTCCACATGTCTGTCTCTCTCCCCCGTTTTTCTGCTGCCACCTCATCAGTGCGCTGGTGGGCTTGCTTGTATCCCCTGACCTTGGTAGCAGAAACCCCCAGAAGAGGAGTCATGGAGGGAATAAACACCTGAGGGGAGAAGGCACACAATTGTCAGAAATATGAAGAAATGGGCATAACAATCCCCCCTTTCCCATCCCATCTCCACCCAACCATCCTCCACCCCTCAAAATGTTTCTGAGGAGTTCTGTCGTCTAAAGCCTTTGGCGCTTAAAGAGAAATGGGAGAAATTACTTGAATCATGTTGATGCTTAGAGCAATTAACAGCAGTTCTTTAGCCCCTTTTGATTCCCTGCACTACAGCCTCCGCCACGATTGTTTAGTGTTTATCGCCTCCGCCTTAGAGCGCCGTCGGTTGACACTAATGAAAACACTACATCTTCTGGTGTGTGTTGCAGCTCTTAATAATATCGTGCAGCTGAAATATGCCTCAGCAGAGCTGCAGAGATAATGTACCATTCAGAGTCTGCTAAATCATACTAGTGCACAACTCAGAGCTGTGAGGCAAAGTGGTCCTTAACCCGTATTATACTTCTGCTAAACACATGTAGGCATGGGCCGGTCAGCAGTATCAAACAACAACAAGGATATGTCAGTGTTCCTACTATTTAATGAGATTTCAGAGAAATTGCAGAAGTGACCTGAAACCCCTGCCCCCACTTCTCCCCTTCCCCACCTGTTGCTTTGTAGCACTGATTACCTGGCTGATAAAAGGCTTCTGCAGCTCTTCTTGCACAAAAGGTAGCAAAATATGTCTTGGTTATTTATTCATTTTTACAATGTGGGGGGAAAAAAACAGAAATTGCAAAATTAAGTGTTTGCTCAAAATATATAACTCTAAAAAAATATGATTAAGCATGTAATAATCATTAATTGATCAGAGTTGGATTAATTGTAGCTTTTTGTTTACACCAAAAAAAAGTCATGTAATATATATATATTTAAAAAAATGTGTGTAAATGCAGTGATGCATTTAAAGCAGGATCTCTTCCTTACTCATAGTTTATTTGATTTTGTTTCCAACTTTTTTTTTCTTCTATAGAAATGCCCCAGACCTATAGAGATAAAGAAATAAATGCCCCCCCCCCCCCCACCTCACTCCGCTTGCATTAGCGCTCTCAGGCCCATGTGGCTCGGCAAGCTGGTGGCAGATGGACTAGCTTTCCCCGCATCTGCTGTGTGCAGACTGGGGGGCTTTGTACTCTTGCTCTCGTGGGGAAGACCGGGGCTTTCTTCTTGCCAGTGGATTCCTGTCTGTTGGAGCGTCTAAGAAAAACATCTGTGGCATGCAAGAGAGAGGGGGAGAGAGGGGAAAAAAGTGACAAAAGAATCGGCAAACACCATTAGCCCCTTAAGGTTCCGTCTCATTGCCTGTTGTGTATTGTTTACAGTGGAGTGTGTGTGTGTTTGGGGGGGGGGACACAGTGCATCACATTTGAGTCCACTTTGGACGGTCTTGTGAAACATTCTATAGTGAATCAGGTTAGATTGTAAAATCAGGTTGTGGCATGTCTTTAAAAGCACATTTTGATTTCTTGAACTGTAAAAAAATGAAAATGTTAGAAGTATTCCACGTCTTACCTTTTTCTCTAATAGTCAGTAAAAAGTTTCTTTTTTTAAAGGCCTATCAAGGCATAAATGCAGATGGTGGTCCTTACATTGTGACAAAGGAAGTCTCAAGCGTCACTTTAGAATTTTGTCTCGGAGAAACTGCATGCACGCTGCATGTGGTGGTCTCCCCGTGCAGTTTTCAACCTTTGTAGTTCCCCTCCCCTTTCAGATTCCTCCAGAACACCCCCCATCACCTCCTCCTCCACCCACAGCCCCCGCCCCACCAATCCCTCCCTCCTTTTCCTCCTCTTTCCTTCTCACTATTTCTTTGCCAACTCTCGCCACCCTCCGCCCCCTCTCCTCCGCTCCCCACGACAAGCCACGTCCCCCGCACCACCACCACCCCACCCCATCCCTCCACCAGCACCCCCTCCTGTCCTCCTCCTCCTCCCCCCGCCCCCTGCCCCCCCGATCAAGCCACTGGTTTTTGTGTACTATTGGTCCTCAGGCGTCAAAACAATCCAGCGGGGCTGCCTGACTTGTTTTAATTAGGCAGCGCTGAAACGGCAACTGTCTCTCAGACGTGACCAGGCAGAGGTGCTCTCCCCGCGCACTACTGTAAATACGGCCGTAAATACTTCTCTGGTGATGTCTTTGACAGTAAGCGCCAGCTAGTTGCCCTCTCTACATTTTTTCCCTCTTTTTCCCCCCTCACTTTTCATTCTGTTTTCTGCGACTGTCCTTCCAGTTTTTTTTTTTTTTTTTTTTTGCTTGTGTTTTTTTTTGTTTTGTTTTGTTTTTTGACACAGTATTGCCGTCAGGTTTCTAAGAATACTTCTTCAAATGCTTCTTACCGAGGAGAGTGGATTTCTCCCTCGTTGTTTAAAAGGTAGGTCATTTTCGTCTTTGCGACTCTATTTTGGCATGTACTTGGAGTGCTTTGTGACAGCGTGCAGGTTTGGAAATGCACGGATGTGATGTTGCTAATTGTTTTTAAGTGCTCTTTACTTTCTGCTCGAGCCCAGCGTAGGACTCGGACTGACGCGCAGGCTTTCACTAATCCTTTTCAGATTCTTCACCCGCACACACACACATCCACACACGCACACACACACTTTGACCTACGCACAATCAGGACTGAAAAGAAAAGCTCAGAATAAAGCCAGAGACACATACCTTCGCGGAGATTGCACCTCTCTTAGCAGCGTCCCTCCAGCCCTGCTTCTATCTCCGTGCCCCTGTCTCAAAAACCAGTCCACACGAGCGAGCGAAAGAAACACATTTTTTTCATATGTACATGTATTTTTTATCCCACTTTAGTTAAGCAGATGCATGATCGGAGCAGCGAGAGCACGCGAGCAGAGAGCCGGCAAGCATCCTCTGACGAGTCGAAGCAGTCCACATGTGAACCTCTGCTCACACACTCTCTCTGGCGTGCGCACACACACACAGGACCCACCCACATGCAGGGAGCACCTGGACGTGCACTCTTGCACCTAGAAAGCACAGATTTAAGCGTTTTTTTTCTCTCTTTTACTAACTTATTGAGGGAATTAAAATAAACGTTAAGGTTGTTAAAATGAACCGTGGAAAAAAAAAAAAAAACACTCAAAAGAATTAGATTTTTTTTAATATATATTTTTTTTAATGGAAAAAAGTGAAGTTTTCCAGGAAATACAAAAATTGATCAGCAGCAGGCTGGGTAAATGACAGTCTAATTATATCCAACGTGGAGAGAAAGAAGCCACCGACTCTGCATACACACCCTCTGCGTTCCCCCCTCCCATTCTATTCCTTCTCTCCCAAGTCGAGCCTCCTCTTTTGGGCCTGCATGTCTGACCTGTTCAGGGGCCCCCTGTCTGTAATTGCCCCACTGACAACTGGAAATGATAGAATAATTGTCACAAAAGTCTCTTTCTTTCCTTCTTTTTTTAATAGGGCAAGGGTGATTTAAGTATGCATGAATGGCACAGTGGCGGTGAGGTGGCGAGAGGAGGGGAAAGAGAGCGAGGGAGCAAGAGGTGCTGTTGGGGGGTGGGGGGGGAAACCGGGGCGGGGAGGCGGTGGAGGTGGTGGTGTTGGTGGTGGTGGTGGGGGGGGAGGCGGCTTGTTTATGATGCTATCCCCCATAAACACGGCTGAAGTGATGACACAGATAGTGTTGCCTCTTCACACGGTGACACCAGTCGAGTTGCGGGCGTCGCTGCGAGACACCCCTCGCCGCCGGTGGCAGAGGCGAGCTCTCTGTTGTCCGGTCAAGATCTCTGGCACTCCTCAACTTCTTCAGGTAAAAAAAAAAAAAAAAAAAGGAAAAAAAAAATGCCACGCACACTCCACTCTGTCCATCCCTTCATCAATCCATCCATGTATCCGTCCGGTCACCCACCCATCAATCTTCTGTCATCCGTAGTCGACTCCAGGCTCTTGACTGTGTTTAATAGCTGTGTTTTATTGCCGGGCTGCCTTCCCCCCACGTTGGTCGTCCCACTGTGGAGCTGTTCAGCCTCAGTCTGCGGGCTCTGTTAATCTGCTGCTTAATTAGTGCTGATGAATTGCTGTAGTGTGTGCGTGCACGCGTGCGCGGGTCCATGCACCAAGGTGGATGTGCGATTGTGTAAATGTGACTTTTTTTTTTCTCTCTCTCTGCACTCGTATTGAATCGGATGTTGCTACGATAATCACTGATCAATAAACCAAAAAGAAAAAAAGATAGATGCATTACTTGCATTTTTAAAATTGATAGAAATAGCAATTGTGTTTTGAAAGTGCTGGAAAATTTGACTTGTTTGTTTGGGGGGGCAAAAAAAAATCGAAACTCTTCAGAACGGATGTATAGTTTGAAAAGGCGAGAGGTCACGAGACTCATCATTGTCGAAGCACTAATTATCTTTATCAAAGGCGAGCGGGATCATTTGTTTACTTAAATATTGATGAGCGTGAGCGGGGCTCAGTATTGGGCTATTGTGGGCATATTATTAACATTTCATAGGGCTTTGTGCAGGAATGCGAAAGGGACTCTTCTTCATAATTTAATACCCTAATGCATAATGAGCTATGTGATTAGCTCACACGGAGAATTGGCCAAACTCCATTCTGAAGGCAGATAATTTACATTGTTCTCCAGAGTCTGGCGTATAATAGGTTCTTTAGCACAATAAAATTAAATGCTACACATTTTATATTTCAGCTTGCAAATCCCCCTGGCAGTATTCATGAAATCTTCTCTTTTTTGTTGTTTTTCTTCCCCTTGAAACAAAACAACAGAATTTTTGAATTTGTTTAACTGAAACACATGTTTACCTCCGTGTTTTATTTAGAACGCTCACCGGCCAATTAACACCATTCATTAGCCGAGCCGCGTTATTTGTTTTGAAAGTTTAACCAATCACTTTGTTATGCTAATTGTGATGTAATTTAATTTGAGTTCCCCCCGTAATGATGATGCCGCTATTATCCACATAAATGATGCAGTTAAGCAGCACGTTCTCATTTGCATGTGCTTGAAGGGAGGGAGGCTAGAAAAGGAGCCGTATCACTCCGCTTTAATTTTCCACCTCTGTTCACTCCTGCCCTATGGGTCTTCCTGTCCTGTCGCTCGACTATTGATGATCAGCACTTTTATCAATTCTTTTTATTTTTTTGATTACAAAGCGGGCTTTTATTTGTCAGTGAAAAGATTTCCAGAGCCACGTTTTAGAGGAATTAAAAAAAAATTTAAACATTGCTTGATTAGGAAATGCAAATGACTGTTTTAATCAGTGAACTGCGAAACGTTGACCTCACACACCTGTTCACTGACGCAATGCCTGTTTGTTTTTGCTTTCTTTATTTTAGTTTTAAGATTTGCATTTAAAGGTGTTTGATGAAGCATCATCATCTGTATTTATCTTTGTTTTTTAAATATATACATATTTTTGTTATTTGGTTATAAATGACGAAAAGCAAGTGTGAGTCTTCGTTTTGCGATTTAAAAAAGCAAAAAATATTTTAACCTTTCATGTGAAACATACGACTTATCCGAGGTTAAAGAGTCCTCATTATCTGTTTGCAATTTCCAAAAGAAAGATTATTCAATTTTTTTTCCCCGTGAATAACCCCCCCCGTCCTGCTTTTTATGCTTCTAATTGGTTACATAAATCTTGTCTGGTATGAATGAGGAATGTTGAGGTGTTGTCAGGTGCAATCTTCGCCCTTATTTACCAATTCATTAAGATCTATCGATGCAGGACTGCTGAGAGGGAATGACAACATAAATCAGAGCCTGAGACATAATGGCCCTAATCAACCAGAAATAACTGGAAACGTCACAATGAGCTATGTCTCTGTAGCTGGAGCCGTCCGCTGGATCTGCCCCGCTGTGGAAAAAAAAAGGGGACCGGAGAGTCAAACCGATCCAGCTGTCATTACCTCCTCTGATTTTTCTCTGCTCTCTTCCCAGAAGGGAATTTGTCCATTCGCGTCTTTTTGTTATCCAGGTCTTGTTCCGCGTCAAAGCAGCTCAGTTGTGATCACTCGCAGAATAAAAGAAAAAAAAAAAAAAAAGAAAAGAAAACATCTTTTCTCAGCGCAATACTTCCCACTCGTGAGGTCTATAAATACAGTTAGGTCGGAAGTGCCGTGCATTCACAAGTGCAACCTCCTCTACTCCTGATAAAGATGATTGGATGAGACAATGAGGCCTCTCCTCTTTATAGGTCAATTAGCCCTGATTAGGTGGGCCGAGTTAATTAACAGAATTGGCAAATATGCAAATGAGAGCAGACGGATCGGCCTTCGTCACAGTCTTGCTCAGCCATCTCCTGCCTCAGCAGAACGTGGCGTCTGACGGGGGGGGAACATGTAAATGATATGGGACGAGCCTAAATGCGAGAAAGAAACTATTCTCTCTCCTCCTCTTTTCCTTTTTCTGTTAGGGGTGTTATCTGTAGCGTGCCCGTTTCTGCACCACAAGAAGTCACGTAGCAATTTTTACTTTTTATCTAATATTTTTGCACCGATCAGATTTTCCTGGCTGCTGCCAATTTTTCTTTTTCCTTGAGGTCCGACCAGCCAATTGCATCCATACACGGAAAACTGCATGATTCTTAACTGTGAGGCATTCATTTGATTTGAAAAGAAATTCAGATTTTTCAGTCGCTAACTGAAAAATCACTTACATGCTGTGTGTTTTCAGAATGAAAATGATGGGAGTTTGCATTTTGAATGTTTTTAATTAAAAAGAAAAAAAAAAAGATTTTCTCAGGCGATGTCCAATCAGATCAAATCAGGCAAATAATTGGTCAATCTCGATCTGTTGAAAAATTGCTTTTTATGTATTCTTGCTTTTTCTCAAATATGCTCTTTGTGACATAGCCGTATCTATTGAATATACATTTTCCTTAAAACAGTATCATGCATATGATCCATGAATTCTTCTTGCATTTGATCATAAAAGGAACATTGTGCAGCCCGTACAATTGAGCACGCAGTTTATACTCTTTCCTCCGGTTGTCTTTGTCACTTTTCTCCCCTCACTCTGTTCTCCTCGGAACGCCGACTCCGACACATCCCCGCACATTCATTCAGGGACACTTCCACACTCTGGCAAATAGTCCGCCTTTTATCTTATTCCGTCTCATCTCCTCATTGTAAATAGAGGAGAATTAAGTTCTGAACATTCTTCACTGAATGTCTCCTATCACAGAACTACGATTTATTGTCGGGGCTCAAATGAAGAATTGAAATATGACTGTGGTTTTTTCTCAATGCAGGGCTCATTGGACAGGAGATAACCACATTTGATTCTGTTGCTTTGAATAATGTTAATCCGGCGTTAAAAAAAAAAAAAAAAAAAAAAAAAAAGCAAAGTCCATTATTCACATTCATCGCTTTTCATTTGGCCCCCACTTCAGATTTTGTAAATATGATTTCTTCAGCCCTTTTCTTTCTTCCCCTCCAATCCCCACCCTCCAAAGTAATCTTTATTCACCGGTGAAGCACTTTTGAAATTCCTCTATCTGTGAGCAGAAACCATTACCGTACACAGGTTTATAAGAAGTAGTCATTAATGCTCCTTTATGTGGTCCTTTAGCGCCAAAAAGGAAGCTTTTAATTCTAAGGTGTAGCAGCCTGACTTTGCCTTGCTTAATCCGAGGGTATTTTTTTTTTTTTTTTTTTTTTTTTTTTTTTTTTTTTAACTAGAACTCCTCATTCTTCCATTCTTACTCCTCGCTTTTAAGCGTAAAATAATTAGATTTTGGATCCCTTGACAGCTTGATGCAAAAATCAACAAATAAACGACACAAACAAACAGTCAAAATCAAATTTTGTTGAATGTGTCGCCTTTTTTTTTTTTTTTTAAAGTTTCAAGCTGTTCCAAATTCAATTTTTTGCCTTTCTCAACTCTTTTTGTCAGCACAATGCGTGGCATTTTGATTTATTAAGCAATTTCAAGTATTAAATATGTGAGCTCTTGCCCTTGCATAGCTACTTCTTTATATTGCACGCACAGTAACTTATGGCGATGATGAATTAATTTCACTCAAGCACAGAATCAGTGATTATTTCAAATGATAACCATATCTCGCCTTGATCAGAGAGCTGTGGGGAGTCATCAGACTGTGAAATGTAATTTCTATTATTATTTTTCCTTTTCTTGTTATTTTGATCTCTCAAACCCAACAAGAGATCCCGGCAGCCACCTGAAATGTGAGCTGATAACGAACGCACGTCTGGGATCACAGGTTTTTCCGGTCACTTTTTGTTCTTTTTTTTTTTTTTTTTCTCTTCTTCCTTTCTTTTCTTCCTGTCCTGCCTCTCTGATGAAAATATTTTTGTGCAACTCATGCATATAGAATGAGCAAACGGAGAGTGTCGTCACGCCAAAAACGGATGTCTCGGAGACGAAACCGGTGTCAGGGCAGCAGTGTGTTAACACTGCATCACGGTAAATTCCTCAGTGTTCTCGGAGCAGACAGCTCCGCTCTCCCCTCTAGATGGATGGTCAGTGTCACGGTGTGTGTTTACGGCACATGATAGAGCAGGAGACAGGTCAGGTAATGAGGCTACATTAAGGGCTTTTAGAGCTCGCAAACAAAGATGGAGCGCCGCTTCTTCTACCCTTTAATGATAGGTGTGTGTGTGTGTGTGTGTGTGTGTGTGTGTGGGAGTAAAGGCTCAATTTTCACTAAACCTTTGTTGTGTCACTTCTTAAAGGAAAACGATAGAATTTCTCCCAATTTCGGAGCCAAACGCCTTGCCCAGGATGTCTTTCTCCGATTGTGATGGAGCAGATTAGTTTTCAAGATCCAAGAGGAAATATTTGTTGAAAGCTAATTTGAGGCTTCACAGTGGACCTCATCAGGACACATCAAAGGCATCAGTGAATTTGTAACAGCAGCAAATTTAGAGAGGAGATCAAGATTTGCACCAATAATGATTTTCACCAGTATTGATTTCTTTTGTTGTTTTGGCATCTACTGCAGCTGTTTTTGTTGGAAATTAAGCATTTACTATATTACTTAGATTTTTTTTTTATGCATCCAAGCCTATATCTCTTGATCTAAGAACTGCATTATGTCCTGAAAAAGCATTTCAATCTTATCTCACTTCTTTAGCACACGCAGCTATAGAATCTCACCGCAGGTTGCACTCAAGTGCGTTTTGTAGAATAGTGGGCCTTAAAAATCTGTTTTAAATTGTTTCAGTGCTGTACGTGTTAGGTGTGGGTGTAACATGTCTACAACAATTAAAAACGGTAAAAAAAAACAAAGAAAAAAGAAAATAATTATATTATCTTGAGCTATACAAAGCGTTTTTCCAGAATATTTGACTGTTTTTTTTGTATTGAAAAACAATTAAAAGTGAAAATCTAAAGAGAAACCTTTTATCATGAGACGTTCAATGAATTAAAAAAAAAAAGACATTTTTTTTCCACAATATAAGCTGCTTATCATCACCCTTTTCTAATCAATTGATTGGTCCATCTCCAGTGACGCCATCCAATTACCTCACTCTCACCGTCCCTTACATTCTTCCCACCATAAGAGGGGGTGTATTCCCAGGTAATATCAACCCTGGAAATCCCTAGTAAGGCCATGCTGGCAGCTTCAGCCCACACACTCCAGCACATTTCTTTTACCTGGGGGAGGTTCTGTGGCTCTTTCCAGCCCAGTTGGTTCAGTGCAGTCTGAGCTGGGGTCACGGCCCGTACCCCCTCAGACACAAACGCAGCTCCATGCCTCGCGCAGTCACACCCCTCAGGTGCCGGGGAGCGTCACTATCTGCCTCTCGTGAGCATTATGTGACAGTCCCATCACCCCCACAGTCAGATCCGCGGCTCGGTTAGCTCGCCGCAGCCGCAGTCCGGCTGTGTTCCTAATTGACATTCTAATTGGCAGATTTGAATGCCGCCTTTAGATGGCTAATTAATTTATCTCACCGCTGTCATTAAGGTTAAAGCACCATCTGATCTCTGCGAATATGTTTTGCATATATCTGCATTATCAGAACGCCGCAGCTAGCCATAAAGCGCAAGACGTTTTATTTTGGAGCGAGGAGATAAGATTGTAGAATCTTACACAAAATGTGAATTGTTCTTTTGCTGGGTAATAACTTTTCATATTGGAGTAAGCGCATAATAATAATAATAAAAATCCTAGCAGCATTTTTTTTTTCTAGGTTTCTATGCATTCAGATGTTTTTAAAAATTCTTATTTCCTCGTCTCGTATGTCTTCCAAGTTTTTTCGAACATTCCTTGTCGGTCGAGGAAAGAAAGAAAGCACAAAAAAACGGAGAGATCCGAGCTCCATTAGAATGTTCATAAAATGGTAGTAAAGGCAATCAGACAGTCTTTCTCTGAATATTTTAAACATTGGGCATGTAAAATTTATGCCTAATTTGAATACTTATTAGCCGGCTGATCTCGGCTGCAGCCTTGAGTTTCTTATGCTGAGATTCATCACCGGATTGGATGTCACATTGTGCCAATCCAAACCCCCCTCCACCCTCTCAACCCTGCCACCACCTCCCTTATTTTCCTTTCCACTGTCTCTCTCTCCGTCATCCGCCTATCCCCCCATCCCACCTCCCCTCGCCCTCTCCTTCCTTTTTCTCCTCCTGTCTTTTCTATCTCTGTCTTTTCTCACCACGTCTTTCTCCATCAGCAGTAAGCGCTCGGTGTTAAACAGGGGCCCTGTTTGTTCACAAGCACGCCTTGTCCTGGCCTCTTCCCTTATTTACTTGTGTCCCGGGCAGCTGTCGCCCTGCTCTGTGTAATAGCTCAGCCCCTGTTTGTTCTCCCTCCGCAGATCCTGTTTATCCTGGCTGTGGACATCCTTTAAGGCCTGTCCTGTATCTGCCCCTTGTCAAACACACACACACACACAAGCACGCACACATGCAAACACACGCAAGGACGTGTCCACACTTCCATTAAAATGGTATTTACAGGCCGGAGAATGCACACGGTTGGAAAACACACTCGCATGCGCGCGGCTTTTTCTCGTTGCTTTTCTATTTAAAGAAAAATTTGCACATTTTTTAAAAATAGTAGTTTTGAATTAAAAAAAGGTGCTCTGAAAGGAGAGATAGTGAAATTGTGTGCTATACTATGTTAAGTGTCTTTCATTTATTGTAAAAATGTCGACTGATAGTGGAGCTCCTTTCTCTTACGGCAAGTGCACTTAGCATTAAATGTTGGGAATGATTATAAAACATTTATTACTAAAAAGACAAGAGGTTCTATGCATAATTTATGCTGTTTTAGCACAGTTATTAGTGAGATTACGTTCTCATTTTGTGGTTTCAGTTTTCCGTGTAAAAGATATCAAATTTAACTTTGAGGGGGATTTTTTTGTTCTTTCTTTTATTTACAGTGTTTTTAAGTTACAGCTACAGCAGTTTATTATTTATATAGCTAAATGTCATTCTGAGCAGTGCAGGATTTTAAAATAAATGTCACAGAATAAACAGCTGTGTAAGGTTTGATTAAAGAAAAAAAGAATGGGGGGGGAAAAATGGGCCAATAAATGAAATATGAGCATCCTTTCTCTATGGAAGCCTGCAAGGCAGATTTTATTTAGTGAGAGCAGGGATGACAAACCCATTACAGTGTTCATCACCATTGCTGCACCATGTGATTTGGTTCCTCCTCTTCCTACTGCCCCCACTCCCAAATTTTAATTTAGCATGATTAGCTTTGCATATTAGGCTACTTCTTTCAAAATGATCAAAACCTGTGTTTTAGATCCTGCTTTTTTCCTTTTCTCTCTCTCCTTTTTATAGATAAAACAGATACTACGAATTGAGCATATTTTCATAATGAAACTATGCTTTCTAAGTTAAGTTCAGCAAGGATAAAATAAGATGCTTCAATTTTCAGAAATTTTACTGAACGTAAACATTTTACATATTTAGAAGCCCTTTCAATTTCTAGAAAAGACCAGAACATGCATGTCTTTGTATTGCTTCATTTACACAATGAATGCATAATTGCTCCTCCTGCAGCCCCCCATACCCCTCCCTCTTCTTTAAATGCTTTAATTTGCAAAGGGGGACCGAGGGCTTGATAATGGACGCGTGCAAAGAAAAGAAAAGAGGAGGAAAAAAAAATCGGGAGGGGGGAAAAAAGAAAAAAAAAAAAAGAAAGGGGGGGAATTGTAACGAGAAGAGCCCTAACCGGTGCCTCTTAATCACTTCTAGGTTTTAAATCATGATGATGCAGGAGTCGGCCACAGAGACAATAAGCAACAGTTCAATGAGTCAAAATGGAATGAGCACCCTAAGCAGCAGCCAATTAGAGGCTGGCAGTAGAGATGGGAGATCAAGCGCTGGTGACACAAGCAGCGAAGTAAGCACAGTCGAGCTGCTGCATCTGCAACAACAGCAGGTAAGTTGTGTTTCTCCCCCGTCTCTTCTCCCGTCTCTCACTCCCACTCTGCTGTGCTCTCCCCCCTTTCTACGCTCTGCTTTGCTCTCTCTGCTAAGGCGGCACCGGGGCGTTCTACATATAGGCAGGAAACAAAATGACTTATTATATTGTTTTGTGTGTTTTCTTAGGCTATGGAAGGCGGCAGTGTTTATATAACAAGCTGTTTGCGCAGTTGGTAAACTTTCCCTCGTCAGTTTGTTGACGTGTTTTGCTTGGAGATGCCGGAAAGGAATTCTTGTGACTTCTCAAGAGGACTTTATTGTGTTTGTAGTGGAGCTAATGTACATATAGAAGTTGTTTCAGGCCACGTAGCTGAAGGTCTGGAGTGTGTGCGTGCATGTGTGTGTGCGCACAGAAGTAAGAGAGAGAGAGAGTGAAAGAATGTGTGCTTGGGTTTTGTACAGTCCAGTCTGGGCAGTGGGGAAGTGTACAATGGGTGTGTATGTCATGGCTGCACTGTATCCACCAGAGGGCCTCCTAACTCGCCACATAAACATGATAAACTCTTTAATGGGACGCTTGAAAATTACATTTGCATTCACACTTTTCTGCTACTAGAAATCATTTACAATACAACTGACATTTATTCTTGTCAAAGTCTGCTTTGGATTTGTCTTCTCAAAGCTCTGTCTCGTCATATTCGTCTCAGTCTGAACAAGTTGTGGGGTAAATGAGCTGCAGGGGGTGTGTGATAGAGGCGGTGGTTGGGGGGCAGGAGTTGTGAAAGTCAGTCGCCAGCAGAGTAAAGGAGTCAAGTGTCTCTCGTGTCTTTTCACGGTGAATGATGGCTTTGACAGTTTGCCAAAAGAGCAATGGGAGATTAGGTCAGAGGGCCATGCTTCGGGTTGGATCGGGTGAAGAGGATAGGAGCGACGCCGCAGGTTTGTAATGATGCGTGCTGTCCTTTTGGCCTGATGAGAGTTTTCATGCAAGCATATTTATGTGAGTGTGTGTGTGTGTGTTTTTGAAGGCAGCTGAACCCCCGCGGTCAGATCATTCAGGAGAGTACAATAGATGCCGATGCGTCTGGGTCTGTGTGTGTACATTTGGTATAGCACAATCCTCTTGATCCCTACTGTGGTTATCCATCCACAGCAGAATGCCAGAAATCGTTCTGGTGGTTGCATCATTGCCTCAGTCCTTACTACTTTTACCACACTTGCAATGCATGTTGCTTCTCAGAACATTCACCTAATAGTTTCTTAGACAAAAGTTTTATCTTTCACTTTTGTTGGTGTTTGGTCTTATAAATTCTGCAGCAATTGCTTCAACTTTAAAATAGAGAAGAAAATATGATACCTGGCTGCCTTTGTGGACGGACTTGTAGATCCTGTCCCAATCAGATCTTTTTTCAAATGCTGGAAGATATAAGCGAGAAAAAAAAAAGATAGGCGATTCTGATTCTGGTGTGTCTTTATAAATAGTTTTTTTTTTTTTTTCTTAGAGATAATCAGGCATTTTTTTTAAGCTTCATCAAATTTTGGGGCATACAATGTCTGTTTAAATTGCTTTATTAATGCTAGATATGCACGTGTAACGTTAAAATCGTTGTGGGTATTTTTCAAAACCTTTGAAGTTATAAATGACCAAGTCTGAATGAAAATATGCAAAACATCACAATGAAATTAAATAGTCCTCCAGGAAATAGAAGTGCACTGATCAGACGTTTTCCTAGCCAAGACCGATTTCTGGTCTTAAGCTCAAGATACATTTTATGCATTATAGTCTCAAATATAATTTTAAAATCTGAGTTTGTCAATCGAAGCTCAAAGAAAACCAGACATTTTCTTTGCAATTAGCATTAGCTAGGAAGTGTGACTATGTTTGTTTTTTGCCTCAAATCACATTTTTCTAAACTTTATTTAACTTATGCTAAACTTAATCCCAAATATAGGAACTAATGAATGGTTTATTGTGTTTGAATATCAAATAAGTGGGAGATTACAGCTGTGAGGCATGCAAAGACCCAAACAATAATCAGACTTTTCTGGATTTGACCTACAGGTCATTGATGATCAGGAGCAAACTGGACATTTTCTATCCATTGCCGATGGATTAGTGCATCTCTAAATGGAAAATAAAACCAATGAAATAAAAATCAAAAGTGGTGTGAGCTTGACGTGTCTAGTTAAAACAAGACACTTTTGCTATTGGGTGGGTGGGGTTCGCGGGTGAATGACAGTGCGTGGCTTGTAAAGGGGCCAGCCCGAGTCTTCTCTCAACCCTGAGACAGACACATTGAAATGAGCAGTCCAGCTAACAGGTCTCTGGAGGCTTTTTTAAAACAGGGGCCCTGCGCTGCTAACTTAACACACACTTCCTTCGCCGAGTTACACTCTGCAACACTTCGAAGAGAGGTAATATTTTAACGAAGAGTGAAAAAAACTTTTGAAATTTATAAATCATGCTTCCCCTGTCTTAGAAGTGCTGTTTTGCAGTTGTTTTTTATGAGAAGAATGTATTTCACACAGATTGCAGGATGGGCTATCTATAAGGAATGCTCCTTTTGTATTTATAATGTGAACATATATATTTGGACATCAAAAAGAACCCTATTCACGTTTGCTGTGAGGGTTCAATTTTCTGCCCATATTTAGAATGACATTGAGTGGTCCAGTGGGTATAGGAGCTTCAGTCTCTCATCACACTGCTGGGGGATGATTAATAATAAGCACTGATGAATTCTCTACTGTCCCTATGGGTTCTGCCATTACCTAGCAGCCCCAAAATACCACCTGCAGCTATAATTAGAAAAGTGGCATCTTAAGGTCTCGTCACCTTAGATTCGGCCAAAGGCTTTTAGAGCACAGAAGTTCCACTTTGTTTTTATTCAAAATACAATTTAAACTCTCCTCTGCCAAGCACAAGAAATACATTTTTCTTCCATCTAGCATAATATATATCTTCTTCCTATTTTTATGCAGATCAACGCCCAGCAGTCTGTTATCCTCCCATCTCGCTAATAACCATCGTCACAATTAAATTTCCGGCCCCTAATTTCTGTCAGGGTTTCATCACCACGTTCCCAAGGTTGTCCAAATAGACCTAATTTGATTTGAGATCACAGATTAGATACCTACTGTATCTGATTGCAATTTGCTGCAGATATGTATCAGAGCCAATGATGAATGTTACACAGCTGTAATTACTATGCAAAACGCTCACTGTAAAATCTCTGTTGTAAAAAAAAAAAAAAAAAAATCTGCTGAGCTCATCTTACCAATGAATTTGACATTGGCTGTGTAATCAGTATTGCGATTTAATGCATAATCCTGGTATGTGTGTACATGCAAGAAATGCATTGATCTTTGAATCCATACCTTAATGTACCATAATGAGCCAGTTAGTTGATTACAGTGGTCTGTAGACTTAATCCTGCCAGGGTTATCAGTGGAATTGATGAGCCAGTGCTCAGGACTACTGCCCCTTCTAAATTGGCTCACTTCCATAGGAAGTATATTGATATTTGGAGCGTGAGGAAGTCCCGGCTAATCCATTACTGTCACGTTAGTTATTTTAGCCAGACTGCTAGAGCTAAATTGCCGCTAAACAAGCACGGAATGGTATGAGATTCTTTAGTAATGCATATTCTGTTACACAATAAAGTTAAGATATTGGCACATAACATTGTAACTGTTGTTCCCCATGTTAAAATAAAATGCCATAATATGATCTGTGCCATATATTTGCTATTATTGTTTGAGACTGGAGTAAAATAATATGGATTTAACAATCACTGAATATAGTAATGCATTTATATTTGCTGACAAAAATACAGCAAATATTACACAGAAATGCATGGCTCTGTTATACTCTCATAAAAGAACAACAAACAAAAATTCAACAGACATATTTTCCAAATATGAAGTCTTTGACAGACAAGTTCAAGTTGAAAAATTATACTGAAATTAGCATCATCCTATCTGCCTAAAACAGATGGGCCTAATTTAGCATGTTAATTCACCACTCACAAAAACTATTGGCTGTTGTAAATTATTTTGAAAATTGAGAAGATAAGAAATCTAGCCCACTTGAAACATAAATATTAATTTACGTTCAAAGAACACTGGTTCTAATACATTTGCACCAATTATTGTAATTTAAAAAAAAAAAAGTGTCTGAAATTGCCTTTACTTTGAAGAACCTGAAGTGTGTTTGCAATTATGCTAAAAGTGAGAGAAAAAGATGTCAAGTCTGTTTTGATGTGAAATGAACGGGAGTTATAACGGGACACTTATTGTGGCGCTCCAAAACACATCAACACATTTTTAATTTTCCACATACCAAGGTTGGTGAACACCCCAGATTATCAAATTAATTATGAATTTGACAGGAAAAAACATGCATTTGTGTCTGAGCTTTAGTTTTGCCTCATTGTAAAATCTCTCAAATTTCACAACAAAATAAAAACAGACAAATTTGGACAGTGCAGGTAACTCTATTAAATACCATGTGCTGTCGAAATATCCTAGCTATATTTAGAGTGTTGCATTACCATGACGACCAGTCATTTGCATACGTTATAATAATTTTGAGAACACAAATTTAATAATTTACTTATGATGCAAACTTACTGGCCTACTTTCTACTCTGATAAAATTATATACATATTTAAGTGTTTGTCTTTAGAGCTCAAGTCCACGTTAATACTTTATTTTTGCAACTTAAGTTCTATTCTGCTCTCTGTAGCAGGCATGAGTTGTATCTCAATAAGCATAACAAGTTGATCTTAGCTCGTTAATTAGTTGGGTAGCCAGTTTGTTTAGCAGTTGGCTGTTTAATAGTGACTTTTTAGAACGAATGTGCAATCCGTAGTTATTTTGCGTTGTGCTGTTTTTTTTTTTGTTTTGTTTTTTTTTTTTACTATAGTGTAAAAGATTTTCTGTCGCTAGCTAACCAGCAACCTTTGGGGGAAGGGCAGTGCAACATTACAACTCACTCCTTCAAGCCAAAAAAATAACTCCTGTACTTTTTATGACAGCTTAATAAAAGAGCTTCAAATCATGTAAGCAGCAGGATGGAAAGAACAAGCGTTTTGGAAACTTTCTAAACTCTTGATGTACCTTGATACTTTAAACCAGCCCATGCCTGCTGTACAGACAGTCCTAAAGAGTAGCACTCACTTTTAGGGTTTTGATGATTTCTTTATCAAACTCAACTTTGACTCGAAGGACTTACATTTTTGACATAACATATTTTCTTTGCTTGTTTTTCACAACAAATATTTGTTTATTTTTGCACCCCCCCCCCCCCCCCTGCATATTGCGATCATGTCAGAGAAAAAAGAAACATGTTGAAATTTGGTAAACTGGTTGAGTATTCACTTTAGGGTTCTCCTGAGGCACATGATGCAGCAATATGCAAACGATCTAACCCCATTTAAATGACTGCAGCATTTTGACATAAATTACAATAAGTGCACCAAGGTGCCATCTCACTTCTAGGCTTTACCCCTGTCGCTTACACGAGAAGTAGGCAGTGGTCCAACTTGAGAGTGACAGCAATTAACCTGCCTTCCTCGCAGTTTAGCTGCAGGAAAAAAGGGGGGGATGAGAAATCTGACAGCTAGTGATGGGTAGTATTTAGGGTTTAGGGGCAAATGAAATTCTCCCCAAAATGAAAGTCATTAGGGAGAAAGTTACCCCACAGACAAAGGACAAAATGACAATGTGTGTGTTTGTGTGTGTCATACCTTTGACACACACATCTGAACTCATCTCCTACGTACAGGAACTCAAGTTTGTTGTTGGAGATGGGTAAATTCTGGATCCTTGACACTCAGTTTTCACCGACCATCACTTTCCACAAACAACCCTCGAGCATCTTCTGCCGCCTGCCCTTCACCTGCCTCCCTGTCTGCCTCTTTGCACCATATTTGAGAAGGCACACACGCCCTCTCGCACACACACCTCTCAGATGCAAATCTGGGCTTTGCCCTTGAGCATAATTTAAAGGCCTAATCACCCAGACTGTCCCTTTGGATGGAGCAGGAGAGGGAGGGGTGGGAGGATGGTGTCTCTCATTTGCACCCTTACACAAAGAAGCTCATTAGGTTTATCTTTCAGGCCTGAGATTGCCCCCACTCAACTGTGTAAATAAGACACCGGTCCTGGACTGATGCATCAATCACCTCTCAGGACAGGAGAAAGACCTCAACTGAAATATGAACGATTTCATAAAGGAGGCCTTTGTTAGCCATCATTGTCCGTGCCAAGATAAGGTTTTGCAGTAAAGGCAGGAGAAGGCGCAAGGAAAAGCAGGGGTACTGTATGTCTTTGTAAAATTATTTCCCCCTTTCAGTGAAAAGACAGCTCTTCTCTGGAAGTCCATGTGTCTGACTTATTTACAATGAAAGCCATCCTTCTTTTTATTTCAAACCTGGCTATCAGCAGACAGTCCCAACAGAATAGTACATACAGGCCTGTGACATATAGGGCTGTAGTTCCTCCCTTCGCGATGACACTAAAGATATAGGATGTGAATGACAGCGTAGCTACTGTTTGCTCACCCTTCCCCAGACAAAACACAGCATTATTCTATTATCTATCTAGACACCACCTCTTTCCCCTGCTCTCAATCCGTCTCCCCTTTTTTTTTTTTTTTTTTTTTTTTCCGTTTTTTTTTTTTTTTTGGCCTCCTTCTTATTCTTCAGCTCCTCGAAACCTGGGCTGTCCATCTCCGTTTAAGACACATTACATGCGGCCTCCTGGAATTTACAGTGGCGCTCTCCCACTAACTCCATTTCGAGCAGTCGTTCCCTTGAGAGCGCGGCGAAATGTCAAGCTGCAAGGCTTGAAAGAGAGACGAGGAGGAGAGGGACAGTGAAGAAGAGATGGAGGAAAATGTGGGGATGAAGTGAAATCTGATGGAAGTGAATGCTTATGGACACTTTATCCTCAAGCAAGTGGCAAGAAGCAGTAAAAGGCTTGAAAGATGGGAAGAAAATACTTTTTTCACATTTTGCCAAGTTGCAAACCACAAACTTTATTATTTTAATGGAAAAGAAAAGAATACACATCCAAATACTGATATATTTGCCTTTTTTTATATTTGAAATCGAACATGTCACACTGAGTCACTTTGGATGGAGAGTATATGTGGAAGTCAGCTTTCCAGTCTGGTCGCAGATTCTCCCTTGGATTTATTTCCAGGGCTGCTGATATTCATGATGGCATTTGTGATGCTCCACGACAAACTAGGAACAAACCGGCACAGAACAAACAGACAGGAAAGGTAGCCAGTCACATCTAATTTACTTCTTCCAGGACTGTCCTATAAATAGCCCTAATCGTGTTTTGTATCAACCTCGATGAGCTTCTTGGCCCTCATTGAAGAAAACTGTCTGCACAGCATAATGCAGACAAAACCGCATGTTAGCATCATCCCGGACATGTCTGGTGGAAAAGTGCAGATGGGACTCTCTATGGCTTTTCCTTCAAGACTTTATTTCTTTGTAGAGTGATGGGGTGCATAAGTAAGAGTTTTCCCTGTAATAATTTCTACATCCTGAACTGTGCTTCTCTACATCTGACATGTCTAATACCTTCTTTGGTCTTTCCATGGCGTCTTTTTTACAAATGTCCTCCAGCAAACCTTTGAGCAGTCTCAAAGAACGGCTCCCAGTCTCAAGTATTTTTGCATCTACCCATCTTCCCAAATACTGACATACTTTCCTGTCTCTGCTGAAGAAGAGTTTCCACGACAAGAGTCTATGTATTAATTCAATAGGTTTTGTGGGCAGTTGGTTAAGTTTGGATGAATTACAGTAAAACAACTTTGTCTTGATTTTCTTGCTGAAAATTTCCAAGAAGTTTCAGGTTGAAATGTAATAAAACAGTTCAAGGAATGTAAATAGTTATTGCATAATAGTGCATATTCACATTTTTTTTATTATTTCTTGCTGTATTCAGTTGAATTCTGATGACATGGTTAAGGTTTGATTTAGGGGTGTCCTTTGCTATATCTCCCATACCCCCCAGCCTCCATGTCCTCTGTGCACGAGTCGAGTGATAAACGTCCTGGCCAGGGTTAACCACCTCCGTTGTGAATAAAAGACAGTCACTGAGTTGCACACACTGTGGCCAATAATCTCGCTGTTTTTCAGCTAACCTGGCGCAGCCTGGGATCAATGGCCACTTCACAACTCATTTCCTTTCACGCCTCCCTAACTGCCCTGGTCCAGCTCGGGGAAATAAATGGCACTGGATCTATACGTCCACTCACAATGAGCGCTAACACATAACACAGAAATGCGTACACACTCGCAGACGCACGCATTCTCTCCTCAAGAGCTGGAGCTATTGCCTAACCTCGATAATTTATTTGCAGACTGACTTGGTGTTGAGTGGTGCATCATTTTTAGCAGCTTCACAGCCCAAAACAGGCATTCTGTCATTGTTTGTTGCCACTCCCCTGTCATCAGCTTAAACAGTCATTAATACAGCAGGGTGGAGTGTTACTGTCACACACATGCTGGAAGCACACATGTAAATGCCTCTGTTTTGGTCTAATATGGAGTTAACAGCAGGATAAAAAAAAAATTTTTTTTTCCAATTCATGGAAGGTAACGCACTGCTGCATGCTCTCTCTATAAATGTTTCTCTTCCCTCCCCCTCCGACAAGGCAAGTGGCTTACAGTCATTTGATAGGCCACGACACTGCTATCCATTTAACAGAGCTTAAAAATCCTACATATGCATATGCCAGGGCGTCTTAAGCTGACAACCAAAAGACAGGATTTGCTAGAAGGCAGCTTTGGAGTGTTGTGAATTTAACAAGCATGTCTCGTATTACAGTCCCTCTCCGCTTTGGTCATGAATAGTAACAAATCAGACTCTGAGACGCATGCCCGATGGTTTGTTGTGTGTACCCGCTTTGCCTTCTCTAACTAATATTAAAATGACTGCAAATCTGGTTAAGAAGATGACTACCAAGAGGAGAGCGGTATCTTTAGTGTCACTGGTGCTTCTCCCCGTAATGCGCTCGGAATCTCTGCTAACAGATTCCAGGTGTCTTTGCTGTGTTGTTTCATTTGTTGGCACTCGGTGCCGCTCTGATTGCCTTCATCACTGACCCATTTTTCAATGAATAAATGGCGTCTCTCCCAAGTTGTTTGTATTCGTGGCGCCAGCCGTCCATAAAAAGAAAACACTTTTTCAGGCATTGCCTCTACACACTGTATACATATGTAAGAGAGCCTTCTGCTTTTTGCAGCTTTTCATACAAATGCAGTAAATAAGTCTGGGCCTCGGGGAATTGAAAGCCTCAAACTGAAAAACTGACATGTCACTTAGAGCTGGCTTTGGCACTCTTCACTGCAAGCTTTGGAGATCAAGCCGCTGGGTCTTGGCGCATCATTTGAGGTCTCCTCCTTACTGTACCATTTACAGCAACATTATAGATATTATTTGCTTTCTAAAGTAAGCAAATACACTGAATTGCGAGGCCGGTATAAGGTCTGGAGAACTCAAAAATTGATTGCTTTTAACTGAACATTTGCTTTGGGAGATGGGAGAGAATAAGATGTACTAGAGTACTGAGGTTAATGATGGAAGTGACACTTCGCATCCATTGCAGCAGAGATAGACAGGCCCGCCCCCTCTTGCTTGTATTCACGCTCAAACCGCCTGCCATTCCTCATCAAGACTTAACCACTGCTTATTTACCCACACGGGTGACTTAACTCGCTGGAATTGATCAGTGATAGCGCTGGAAAGCTGCTCGTTCCACCCTGATGTATTAGAGAAAAAAAAAAAAGAAGAAACGGCGGTCATGAGCATATGCAGAACATGCTTTTGTCGGCAAGGCGCGGCACTTCAAGCTTGAGCGGACACTAAGCTGATATTGGTTTCACGCTTGAGTCTGTGTAGTGCAACAATCTTCCAGTAGAAGCCCGGAGATTTGATTGTTTCTGCATATGCATTTATCAGAAGTTTACATGATAAATATACATTAGGCTGGTGGCTTGGCCATGCGTATTATTGTTTCTGAGAGACTGTTCTGCAGGCGTTTCTTTTCACCTGTTTGGACTTCATCATGCCATTCGGCATGAGCCTGATAATCCTCATTTGCACAAAACTTCAAATGGATTTGGGAGAGTTTTTGCTTTGTTAGTCTTTGCCTGAATTTCTGTCTCTGCAGGTGAAAAAAAAAAAAAAACATTTTTAAGGAGGATAAAATTATACAAAATGGCAAATTCTGACGTTTATGGCAACCTATTGCATGTTTTAGTGTCAGAAATTGTCTCTGGTTAATCAATGCTTCATTTGGTAATGCCTGTATCAAAGTATTAACGTATGTGTCATGTATCTTTCATGCAAATTTCAACCTTAGCTTTTATGTTTTCCTTTCTTGGAACCACGGTAATTGTTTTGGTTTTTGCATGGTGTGCTATGAAGGGAATGATCATGCTTTTGGCACATTTATCAAAGCCTTAAAAAAAAAAAAAAGAAAAATGGAAAGGGAGGCCCTTTTCTCACATAGCCGGACTAAGTGTGCGACAGAGTGATAAATTTTCTTGTTAGGAGAAATTACATCCACTAACTTGAGCTACTTCAGCATGAAATTGAAAAAGAAGCATTTCTTGTGAATTTCCATCCTTGATTCAATGAAAGATGTAGATTAGCCCCTTTCTTAAAAGAAAAAAAATGAAATGAAAGAAGTGATTCTGCTCATGCCTGCTTGTTCTTAGAAGCGTGATATAGGATGCTGCTGGAAAAGTCTTTGTTTGTGGAAGTGAGACGTACTCAGGCTTGTTGCAGACTAAGAAAAAACGCTTTTAACATCTCTTTCTTTGTTTTTTTTTTTTTTTTGTGTGTGTCTGCATGCCTCTGTGGTTAATTCATATCCAAGCCATATGATATGAATATGTTTCTCTCATAGGAACCAGAGATCATTTCTTAAAAAAAAGTTCCTAAGCCAGAACATCATTGTACCAGTAATGCAGTTACATTTAATCTTATTTATCAAAGAAAATAACATTGATGAACATGTTCATGACAAGTTTTCAACAACTTTGCGGTGGCAATATTGTGGTATGAGAGAAGGTAGTTCTACAAAATATTGACTGAAACTTTTTAGATTTGTATTTGTCAAAACATTGACAACTAGAAATCCCTTTAAAATACATCCATAATGCATACATACGTTCATAAATTGAACTTTATCTTCAAATACAGTTGCAAGCTTGCCTCATAAATCCCAGTCCAGCTGTTGGTGAATGGCGTGGTGAAGGGGGATGAGGCCAACAACTGATTGACAGAGGCTGGGTGTCAGTGAGGCAGGTAGATAACTATATCTTCTCTTGCTCACCTAAAGGTCAAACATGCATCACTGTAATTGGAAAATTTGCAAGACAAGCATCATGGCACAACACAGAACGGACCGAAGAGGAGGAGAGAAATAAAGGTGTTTCTTCAGCAACGCAATCTAGAGAAGAGACGGGGAGGGAATGGGATGCATTTTCAGTCCAGTATCAGATCCTGCAGCTTTTACAGAGTTTATCTTTGAGGGTAGCGAGGCATTCACTGTGGGATGTGTTAAACAATAGGGAGCTACTGTCAGGACAAGAGACAAAGTAATCAAATGGACTTGTTTAAAGTGCTGTTAAACTATTTAAAGTCCACACCTGGGAGAAAATACAGCTACGTTGAGTTATTTATTCCGATCCGAATTAGGTAAAGAACTATGGCTATATAACTTAGCTTAAGTTCACCTACATCTTAGGTCAAATCGCTCTCTCTCACTCTCTCTCTCTCTCTCTCATCGACCACATGAAGAGGGTAACACTTAGACTCAATACTTAACCTGAGCTCTGCAGGATGAGACAGACAGACACTGGTACTATCGAACTGCAGCAGCAGAACCCGCCCCCCCAAGAAGAGGTCATGCAAAGAAGCGCTCATTCGCCACGCAGGCTGAGCTTGTGTCAGTGCAAGCTGACATTTTTTTTCAGCAGCCTTTACTTGTGTTAGGTGAAAAAAACAAAGAAAAAACAGCTTTAAAAAAAAAAAGAAGAAGAAGAAGAAAAAAAAAAAAAACGGCTGCTTGTTGTCTCATGCCACAATCAGCTTGTCAGTTGCCCCTGGCCTTTTTCTTTGGAGTGGAAGCCGCTACACCTTGTCAACAAAAACTGACACGAGCTCAATGAAAGACATCTTCATTCTGTATCTGATCCCTGGGAAAAAAAAAAAGTATATATATATATATATATAAAAAACATTCAGTTTTGCTCCCGTAAAAGCTACTCAGGCATTATGCACAAGAGAGTACAAAATGTTCATGTTGCAACCTTGATGAATTCATTCATGATAAAATGCTTGTTTTGAAAATGGGGAGCAACAAATTTATTATTAATTCTAAATTAACCCAACATACTGTGACAATTTAAGTGTTTACAAGTTATTAGAGGTACTTAAATATTAATTATTTGTTATTTTGATACAGAGACGAGAGCAAAAATATAGAATAATGTAGTAGTAGGTTTCAAAAAACGTGCTTCATTTGAATATTTGTCATTTTTGCCGTTCTTATCAATTTTTCTCTTTTATACACTAACTTCTTAAGTCTTAAGATTGGCTGGTTAATTTCACAGCCTGCCTGTTTTGTTAGTTTGCACTCTCTGTTTTGCATACGGTGTCAATTTCCAGAAACATTTAAAACCTCATTACGACTGATGGCTGATGTTCCCTCAGTTTGTTCAAAATGACTGTTCTTGTTTTGAGAAGTCATTTTCTTTTTTTTTTTTTTTTTTTCAAATCGTGCAATTATTGTTTATTTAATTTCTCTCCAGGATTAAGAACGGGTTTTTAAATCTAATTTAATGCGGGGGACATATTCAATGGAAGTTGAATTGTTTTTATTTAAATATAATAAAATCAATGGATAAGTTGGGCACTGCTTTTTGTAAGTAGTTTTTTTTTTATGCTGCCTTGTAAATGTTGCTGTCTTATCTTTAATATGTTATGTCTTTCACAACAGACCTCTTCTTTCATCCGCACTAATAATCTTTTCTTCATTTTTCAGTTTTTTACCCCATTTTTTTTATAAATTAATGCATTATGAATAATCTGTTGCTGCTTCTGAAAATAAAGACCCTTTGTGAAGCGTAACAGTCATATCTAAGCCTTTATGGAATACCTAAGTTTCAAGAAAATAAAACAACGTTTCCATTTATATTTGTCATCATGATTACATAAAAAATGAGCAATCAGAATCCTTGAAAACTTTTGCATTAGTGGAACATGGGCATTGGAAGGAACCCACATACTTTTGGGGGAAATCTTTTAACAAAACAATCTGAATTTGTCTCTGGTTATTCTAAAAAATGTCTTAATTGATTGGTCTGTTTGTTTTTTCATCAGTGGTCGACCCACACTCAAAAAAAAAAATAAAAAAAATAAATAAATAAAAATACTTAGACATGCAATTCCTGTAATTACAACATTTTTGCAACTAAGGCACATTTTTATTTTTGTTTCACCACTATCATGAGTCCCGCACCCCTCGCTGTGAGCTTTTGCATCCTAGTCACCAAAGATTTATATCAAGTTTCAGCATAAAGTTCAGGGTAAGTTCATCCAACTGGACAAACATATTATGAGCAGGCAGAGAGTGAATACAGAGAGGGAATCTACCAAATATTACATCCAAGAGTGTTACTTTGTGCTTTTCGTGTACATATCCTTTGTTTTTTTTAGTGTTTGGTGGCAACCTTGTGCTTTGGGGAAAAGTGGATCTACGTATAATTGACTTGGGTGAGTTGAATGCAAATTGACTTTGCATTTTCAGTTTTTAAACTACTTATCCTTTGCCAGTCATTAAAAGAGAATCCCAGTAAGATGCATTGATAAAATGCGAAAGGGTTTTCAGGCATTGATGCTTTTGCGAGGGACTGTATTGATGTTTCCATAGACCTCGCATTTGTCTTTGGGGATGTACTTGCTTTTATTTCAAATTTTAAAGGGAAATATGTGCAACTTTTGAAATACAAATTTTCAAGGATGGACAAATAATTTTAGTATCAATGTTTTCCATAAGTAGATATGCAATTCCTGCAAATAAAGAGAAGAAAGGCCGCCAATCATGCGTGGTCATGGTCTGCCAAGCAGATGTATACGCATATCCACAATCAGCAGAGTAAGCTCACAGTTTGTCTTTGTTAGACAGAGAAAAATAAGTGTGAAGTTGCACAATAGAGTTTAGGCCCTTAGCACCAGAACGCCTCTCTCTTTCCCAAGCTTTCTACCTGGGGCAGAAGAGAGCAAATTCATCTCATCAGTCCTCCGGGGACGGTGTAGCTATGCGGCTCTGTTTACTGTGATAGAAAGTTAATATAAATTTTCATCAGTGGGAGAAGTTTACACATACGATTTCTATTTGTCCTTCATTATTAGCACCTGAGTCTGGGACTGGGTAGGCATAATTGTCTACAGACACAGGCCAAATAGATGCAAGGGAAAGGCAAATAAGCACACCCCCAAAATAATTTGATGCTTGTGTGTTACAATCCGACACCCCAGGAATTCTTAATCTAGAGAATCAATAAACAAGAGGTGAGAGAGGGGGAGGAGAGGAAAGACGAAGGGGAAGAAATGAATATTGTGAAATGAATGTCGGGAAATGGAACAGAGGAGGAACAGATGGATTCAAAGCGATGGTTAGGAAAAGAATTAGCAATCAATTTGCAAGATATTTTTTTCTGCTAAGGACAGAAAAAAATAATATTTTTATATTGGACTTTTTTTTTACCTCTAAAAGTACAACTTTTAGAGGTAAAAGTTGGACTTTAACCTCCTTTAAGCGGTAAAAGTCCAATAATGCAGATGTGCATAAGACGGAGTTTATTTGAGACAGAGGGAACTGAAGTAGCTGAAAATATGAAGACAGAGGTAACAAAGCGGGACACAGAAGCCCATTGTTCTGCTGGATGTTTTTACCTCTGTCCTGAGGCCCAGGCAGATTCTCCATGGACTGTTGATTTATCGAGTCATACATTAAAATGCTCATTACTCCCGCATGCTTTCCAAATTCTCCCTTTCTACCAGGTTTGTTCTTTTATTCTGTCCCATGGAAATATTGTCTGAGCAATCACCCGCGTATTTCTGTTGGAACTTTTTTTTTTTTTTTATGACATCATTGACATTTGTCTCCCATTTATCAGCGCCAAACAATCCACTTTGGTGAAATCATCAAGCAGCACCACAAATTTCCACCAGTGGGTTTTTTCTCTAGTATTTTCTCTCTCTGTACTTGGTTTCAGAAACTGAATCCTACAAATTTGAGTCCCAATCTTTGGACAGCATTTCTTTTTGTGGTTAAATAACTCTTGAATCTTGTGCCATTCTTGAATGCCATCAAAAACTCTGAGCTTTATATAAGATTAAAAATATGTTCATTCACACTGCTGAGTTACTTAGGGTATGCTCTTACTTTTCCCTTACTTAGCCTGTGTTTTACATTAAAGTTTTGTGTGGGATATCTCCACCCACCAATCTTTTCCACTTCCCCTTCCAACTCTGCCAATCGTATATCCAACCTTCAAGCTGTGCTGAATTTACTCAAATCTAAGAAGATAGGGTGTAAATATTTTAGTCCTTAGTGCATTTAGATTTTACCAATAGGCAAGTAGTGTCTTCTCATTTAGCCATTATTATTTTAGTTAAAGGTGGACTGGGTATATTGAGTTTAGAAATGTTAGGTTACGACATCTTGAGCATTTTCCTAGTGCAATTCTAAGGTTTAAAGTCCCATAAATGGGAGGCCAGACAAATTACAATTCATTGTTCTTCACTTGTTTGGAGCATAGCAAAACACACCATTTTCCCCTCCTCAACTTGTTGCTGCAGACTGTCCTAGATGCCACAAAGTTAAACTCAAATGCAAGACATCCTACTATGGGAATTTAGAAATACTTTTGATTGAAAAAAAACACAGAAAGCCATGGTATGAAACTGGAGGAGCTCCAAGTACCATTCTCGCCAGGCGAATGTTTTTTAAACTACAACTGGAACGCTCCAACCAGAACTTCTGCAAAGCAGTGGTTTGCAGGCTGGCTACCTGAGCAGATGGTCTAAATACTTGAGCAAGTTTTCTGTACTTTTATCACACTCAAAATAACTATTAACAAATGTTGGGGATAACAACTTACCTGTAAAAATCTAAATGTTTAATTTCTGCACATGTGGAAATGAAATGATCAGCCTATGCCTACTCAGCTGTAAAAACATAATCACACAACACTTTTTATATTTGGTATTCCTCAAACAGGAGAATAACATAAGAAAACAAAGTAATAGATGTCCAATAAATTTACTGTGTTTAAATTCTCTATTTGTGATTGTAGTATTTGTCAAAAAAATAACATTACAACATTATTGAAACAGTACTATCAACATTTGAGATTATTTTAGTAGTAGCACCAATATTTGTTTTTCTATGTTAAATAAAAGCAGTTGAATCATATACATTTTTATTTTAAACATCTGTGTAAGTGCAGATATGACATGAGAATCAACAAACGTCTTTCTTTTTTTTTTTACATTATTCTTATCTAGCTTGGCCTGTTTTTTATTTCTCTCTTTTCTCATTCACACCCCACCTCCCCCCGAATCTGTTTTCTCGGAAGCAAAGATGGATAAGCCTGGCGAAGCGGCGTTGTGTGTATATGTATATTCTTACGCAGGAAGTGTGTGCGAGTGAGAGTTGTCAAAGCTGTCAGCTCAGCTGGAGTTTTTCCAGAGTTACACACCGTCTCTTTTACTCCCCAAAACAAACACACACACGCATCCACACAAAGTATCTGTTCGGCACACTCGAGGTAAGTCGTGTTAGCCCTGATGCAACCCCATTTCTCACTGATCGACAACTGACGGCTTGTTTACAGCTGCTTTCTGCAACATGGAGGCATTCTGTAAAGAAGTACCTGTTGAGAGTGGGATATTACACGCGTGTGTCATCATTCCAATATCAGCTAAATCCCCTAATAACAACAACTCCCGGTGTGATTTGAGTCAGGAAGTGATCTGCACTGTCCAAACACAATGTCACAGCCCCTCAAACATTTCCGATGCCAATGTCATGGCTAAATATCCTGCTGTCTCCATGTGGATTTGAAAGATCGCCATGCTTCGGTTTGTTTCCTTTCTCACCCTGCCGGCCACATGCAATAAGCAATCTAGAGATTTGCAATGGTTTGGCCCAGTATTAAAACTCCTAATAATTTATTTCATGCTTGTTTAAGGTCTTTGCATGCTTCCTACAAAGCTGCATTGTGATGGTTGCTTATTACCATGTTCCAGCAGAACTCCAGTAGGAAAGTAAGAGAAGCGGTAGCCTCCTCTCACTTTCTCCTTTTGCGCCCTCTCTAGTGATCTCTGCATGCCTATTAATGTCGGAGAGGAATGCCTGTGTAAACATTCTTGTTTCTCAGTTCGATTCGCATAATAGTTGCCTGTGTCGCCTTTCTCCCTGACCTCACTATCTGAAACCAATTACACCAGATCCATTTGGGCTGAATCTTATTTTCATAAGGATCCCTGTGTCGCGGTCTTGGTCGCGCTGTGTTATTTTCCCTCCCCGTATTTCTTTTCCCCTTTTTCCAGCCTCAGTGATGGATATCAACATCAAATATGCCTATGAGTGCCTTGTTATTTATATAGTGAGGGCCTGGCTCTCTTTTTTTTTTTTTTCCTCTTTTGCACCGTCTGCCGTGCTCTCTCATTCTAAGAATGTGTCACATTGTGCTGTTTATACAATGTATGAATTAATAGACTGGGAATGTCATTTTTTTGTGCATAGCAACCCAGGTTAAATAGTTGGCGCATCAGTACTTGTGTGTGTGCGTGCGTCTGTCTGTGTGTGTTATTCTTGTCTGCTCTGGCAGCTCTTCAGCCAACTTTTGATGACTTTCCTTTTTGTGCTTTCAGAAGGGCTTTAGCCGCACCATGTATGCGGAGCGAGAAGTGGGTGGCACAAATTGGTGCTTTTTACTGTAATGGCTGAATACTCTGAGTCGGTGAAAGTGAAGGGGACAGAACTTTCATTCCCCCCCCAATACCCTCTTCTTTTTACCTTCCACACCATCACACGCTTTCTGAAAAAACTGGCTAACCCCAATTCCAAGGAGGAGGTGCCAGACGGTTTCAGACATGACGAGCCACTGTGGAAAAGTTCTGTCCAGTGTTGATAAGGCCTGTGTGATGAGGAGGCTTCTTTCTTATTTAACAAGCTTGGCATAGATGATCTCCCTATGTATATACTTGTCATGAACAAAGCTTTTTGGAAAAGTATTCTTTTCCAAAAATCTTGGAGCTTTTCACATATTCCAATGTCGCAATCACAAATTTCAGTATATTTTATTTAGGCCTATGTAACAAGCCAACAAAAAGTGGCATTGAATAATGAACATTTCAATACTTTCAACACAGAAATCTAAAAAGTGTGCTACGCGCTTGTTTTCTAAGTGACTACATTTTAGTTCTACAATATAAAGTTACAAAGCTGCTATAAACATGGCAGCTGCTTCGTCTCTGTATCACAAATAAACTCAAATAAAAAACACTGAAATATGTGGTTTTATCGTGGCAAAATGTGAAAAAGTTCAAGGGGTTTCATCAGGTTTGCACCGTACTATGTCGTTTGAAAGGTAGTTCAACAAAATACAGACTCTCTTCATAATTGTACCTTGCATTTTCCTGTCACATAAGACCCTCCCCCCAAAAAATGCAGTTGTTTTTAACAAAATGTGTTGAGTTTAACGGATATGAACAAGAAAGTGTTAAAAGATGTCCCCCCTCCCCTCTTTGTTCTCTTGGCCGTGCATAACATATCGAGAAGCTTTCTTGACTTTGGCTCTAACACAGTGACTCACTATTGATTCGCACGCGGATAAACATTCCCCCCTGACAGCTACCTTGAGTCGCACTCATCAAGCAACCCTCCCCTCTAACTACTGTGTGCAGGACTCAATAAGCCTTATAATTACTTTGATTCCCCAATCATGGTGAGATTAATTGGGCCCTGTGTTTTAATTAGCAAAGTGATTGGCTGCATTCAAGGAATTTATGTTGTCTTTTATGCTCGGTAAAAGGAGAAAAGAAAAAGGGGGGAAAAAAACACATTTGATTTCCCGGCCAACGCGAAAACTTTGTGCGTGCCAGATCGCTGTGGTTGATGATGTCTACAAAGGTGTGTGTTTTGAAGAAAAGGCGAAGGCTCAGCTTTCAGCCACCATACACACTCGCGTGTATATAAACTAGTGGCGACTGGGCTCCTTTTTACAGAACAGACGGATCAATGCAGTTAGGACCCAGTGCCAGTGTAATGTGTTTGTTTACTTCAGATCAGAAGCCCTGGCTCCTCCTGAGTAGCCAGACAGCTCCCTCCCCAGCTCTACCTCCACCTCTCAAGGCACCTCCTGAGCTCTGTCTTTTCATAATTGATCAGCAGAGTGGGGGGGGGCAGAGGGGGATTGGATGTGTTCTCTGGGGGGGTCAAGATGTGGCAACTTTTCCCACTCCTCCTTCCCCACCCTGGCTTTCCCCCCCTTCTGCCTTTTCTCTGTCTGTCTCCTGTCTTCTCCTCCTGTTTGCTCAGGATCTCAATGTACTAGTTCAAACATTGTTCCCACCAGCTGGCTTGAGCTGCGCCATATGCACGCCCTGTCAAAGCAGCCGTTGTCATGGATACTGGCAAGCTCCAGAATGAAATGAGGACCTGTGGTTCTTAAGGAAGTGGCACTCTTCTGCCTGAGTTTTATTTTCTATTGCTTCCTCCGTTCAAAAACAACACAAAACGACAACAACAAAAAAGCCCAAAAACCTGTGAAGTTGTTGTGCGACTCCAGCTTGATGCTTGTAGACCAGCGCAGAACAAGCTATTTTGTTGTGTGGAGCATCTGTCTGTGCAGACTGTTCTTTACTGCCAGCCTCTTTCAAGCTTCTCTTGAAGAATCGTGTGAAGTTGCTCGCCCAGCCTGCTTGTTCACCACGGAGCAGGAGGGGAGCTGTAAGCCCATGAAACCGTAAAGAAACAACTGCGTACTCAGTGACTTTGATTCCCATCATTCTGTTTTCTCTTTCAGACGTTGTGTATTAATAAGCAAATCTATTTACTCGGGGTGTTGCACACAATCTCATGAGATTAATTCCACTTGTTACCGCTGTACTGAGTTGTCTTTTGTAGTCGTTTGGTGATGTGTTAGCTTGACATCCTATTGAATTTATTTTTAAGATTCCTGTGTTCAAATAAGACAGGAAAAAGTCCTTGAATTGCTCTGTTGTGTTGATGGAGTTTCTCTTTGGGCAACACTCAACCTCTTTATCTGACAATTAATGTTGATGCTTTGCATCTGCTTTGTAGTTTCCATTTAGCAATAAGGGCTTTTTTGACCTTTTAAATGACCTTGGTGAAGTTTTATGCTTCCAAACCTTTTGGGTGTTTTTTTTTGTTGTTGTTGTTGTTTTATGAAAGATATTGTTCTCACAATTTTCCATTTATAGTTATACCCAAACTGCAGTGGAGTATTTAACAATTACATAAGTGTAAAAATGCAGTTTAGGATCTGTGAATCTTTTACTTTAAGTGAAAATGATTTTTTAAAAATGGGGGATTCTCATGGTTTTCCAAACTGTTGCTCCAATCTGGTCTAGTTCTTGTGAACTCAACATCGCATATGATTTTCCCATCTCAACACGTGTTGATGAAAAATCGTACAGTTTGCCACGGCGAACTTCAAATACTCCCAGACATTTGTAAACAGCTGTGTAGTAATTTTTTTTTTCTTTATCAAGATGGGGGAATCTATTAATCTCTCCGTCTATCTACCCATCCGTGGCACATAAGCACCCTTAATGCACAGTGTAAAACGCGGACTGCCGGTTAATTCATTCTAAATGTAATCTGATGTTGATTTTGTCAACTTTAATTACAGCTCGCAGGGACACTTCACATGGTGCTGCCTCTACTTCACATTGATATTATGAATATGCAAATGTGGTGGTAATTTGCAGAGGGAAGTGGATATTTCAGTTGAGCACACACTAGACAGGTCAATTCTACTCCCCATCATCCCCCCCCTACTTCTTCAGAGGTGCTCCAGACAAACCGTATTTATTTGTGATCATAGCCGTACGAGTTGTTACTGAAACATATCTCTGGTGCCGTTTGTTACTTAAGATGTGAAATGTTTTCTCAGTCAGCTCCGTCTTTCAAGATGCCTTTTGTGTTGTGCTCTCGTCTTCCCAGGCACTACAAGCAGCGAGGCAATTACTCTTGCAGCAGCCAGGCAGTGGCCTGAAATCTCCAAAGAGCCAGGACAAGCAGCGTCCACTGCAGGTAAAGAAGTTCCCTCCGTCTAATCTCCAAAGTCCATCCGTAAAACGCGCTCCTCCACATGAAGAAGATTTCCTCTGTTCCACAAAGCGTGTTTGGTTTGCCCACGCAAGCCTCGGATGAGAATCTTTTAAGATGAACAAGTCAGTCCCATGAAACCTCGCAAGAGTAATACGACAAAGAAAAATACAAACTTTACTCAGAGTACGTGTCAATCGAGCTGGACATTCTTGTGATGAGTGTATCCAAAGGTTATTTAGTAATCTGCTTCTGCATTCTTCACCAGATCCAGGCTTTGTTGACACAGGAAATCCTGGGGTTGGTTATTGTTTGAAATGTGCGTCAGTCTGAGTCGCCGGTCGCACAGCTAATTTTATCCGCCTATCATTTCCCCCCCCCTTCGGTGCTAATTTACCTTATTGATTTGTAGGGTTGTCTATTTCTGTTGTCAGTGAGTCGGAAAAGGTCACACATACGCCAGCGCACGCTTTCACACTCTGGTCCACGCACACGCCACCTGCCACCCTCTTTCTTCCCAGTGTTAAGATATTTTTCTCACAAGAGCATTCTCTTCATCCCGCTCATTTACGTCAACAAGGCAGTTAGTTAGTTTACCCTTCTATCAAATTAGGTAAGGCCCCTTGACATCTGCTCCTATTTTTCATATATGTATATATTTATATTTATCATAGTTTTAGCGGTTTGATATTGAAGTGTGAGGGTTTTTGCCCTGCTCTCGGCTAATAAGTACTATCAAGGAGCAGTGGTTTACCTCATTAGGAAGCTCTGTGCATTTCATTAATGACGGAAATTGGCGTTAACCTCACCCGTTGATATTTTCACAGTCTAACAATGGCGACACCTTGAATTGGAGTCACACCCCCGTGTATCTAATTACACACTGGTGAAGAGATAAGGTTGCCAAAGACTCTTCTGTCATATTTCTTCCTTGAATTATTCAGCGCAGAATCCTCAAATGTGTTAATATTGATAGGAGTTTCACAGACGGAAGCATCCAAATTGCACCTTGAAACTGCGGTACATATGCAGCTTTTGGAGTCTGTAGGATTCGAAGTGAGTCGGTGCCTTGAAAAATAGCTGTAACCCTATAAACTTGTTACATTTTGTTGCTGATGTACTTAAAAAAAAATCTTGCTCATGTACAACACTTGCACAACCACACACACACACACACGGACTTTTGACACACCTAAAGACGACGCATTGCAAAACTGACTAAAGATTATTTGGTGGTAGTGTCATACTGTGGGGATTGTTTCTTTTCATGATTTTCAACATTTTTAACAAATATAAATTTGAGAAGTCTGCATTGGTACATGCACTCCCTGAGTCAGTACTTAGTGTAAATACATTACCCCACATTATGTTGCTGCCACCTAAAACCTTAAATTTATACCAATGTTTCTTTTCAGCTTTGAATCAGTCAGATAGGATGGAGAGAATTTATGAACAACAATGTTCAAGAATTTATGTCTAGGCTTTTGACATTCTTATACATGCTTATCTGATGCAAACCATCTTATTGTGGGTTTATTTTCTTTGCTCTTAAGCCATTTTGAGCTTCTAAGAGGTTTTGTTCCACCGTAGCTCTCTATGTAACTCTAACCATCCTCCATTAACTTCTAACAGCTTTTCTGGACTTTTTCATTTCACATATTACATTTTCATCTCATCTCACCAGAGCATTTTCTTTAATATTTTCTATTTCCAAGTACAAGATATTGAAATTTGTTTTTGTAATGTTGCAAAATGTGAAAAAAAAATACTTTTGCGTGACAGTGTAGATTCAAACAAATGCAATTGTGATCGAATATGTGTGTGTCCACAAAGTCCAAAACATGATTTGTGGACCCATATCAATTTAAAGATGTTTTGGGGCTTGATAACTGTCCACCCAGGTCCAAGCACCGTACTGTAATAACAGCAGCAGATGGCAAATATTGAATATTTACATTTGCTTACTCCATCCTGAACTAGTTGACGGTGGGAATCGATACGAATCTGACGGTCCGTAAAGCTCTCGACGTGTCCATTTGTTGATCCAGCCTTTATTAACATGGTCACCTCTTTGTTCTAAAAGTTCACGCCAACAGAGTTGCACTGTAAAAACAAAAAAGAGGGAACTGTTGAGTCTGAGTTCCAATTCAACTTCTTTTCTACTGTAGGAATATGCAGCTGAGTAGCTTTGAATCCTCTCATTTCAAATGACATTTTCCCAAAATACATACATACTCCTGTGTGTAAATATCAGAGTAAAGCAGGAGGAACTTTCTTCATTAAACCACCTTTTTTCACTGCCAGTTTTTTTTCTTCTTTTTGTGTTTTCTTGTCTTGAGGGAGTTTACTCAATAAAGCTGGGTTATTTACCGGGATTATGAGGCCACAACAGACGCTACAGTGCAATATTTTATTAGCTTCACAGCTAGATAAAAGTCAGCGGCAATCAAGCTACATGTTTTCCACCCGAGGAATGGCGCGGATTGATCCCCTTGTATGATTAGTGCTGCTGAAAGTGGGAAAAGGATTAATAAAACCATGACATCCTGCTTATGGCAGAAGACGCTGATAAATCCTCTGCCTGTTTTCCCCTCCTCTTGTTCTCCCGTCGTTGCTATTTAGGAGAGAGAAATGATCCATAGATCATGGCATGTAAATTATTTAGTACACAAGCATCTAAGTGCCTCAGCTTGCAGTTTTAATTACTCGTATTAGCTGCTAAAGGCTCTTGCCTGACTAATTCTATCCGTTTGCTCGTCGTCGCTGCTCAGAAGTTGATGATGCGGAGGCAGGCAGCTTTGCCAGGGAAATATGCACACACACACACACGCACATACACATAGGATACAAAACAACAACAGTCCAACAAACACACACACAGAAGCTGTTTCTCCACATTTGCGTTATGTGACAGGTCTATTATTACCCAGTAAGCCCACGGGAGCACTCAATAAACACCTATTTCTTCCTGTAAATCCTCCTGTCTCCGGCTGCTGCTTACACGGCTCTCCCAAGGCACAGCACCCTCTTGTCTGTGCTCCTTTTTTATTTTTTATTTTTTTCTTTTACCATTGCTCATCTCCACTCTTCTCTTTGCTGATGTTTTCACTCCGCCCCACACCCCAAAAGGCATTTATACACTGACATTTAGAATACAAATAAAGAAATGCGGACAAGGAGATATGAAGGGGATTACAGAGGCCTTTGAATGTGGAAGCTGTTTCGCTCAAGCCTGCGTGTACATAATGCATCTTTACACTTCCTTTCACTCACATGCAAACATGACCAGTAACTCTTAAAGTTTTCTGCTGCGAAGGTGGTCTGTGTAGTTTTACGACAGTCAGTGATTAGACATTTAAATGATCGCAAGACATTATTTGGAATTGTTCCCTGCATGTCAAGATTCCTTTTCCAAACTCAAATCTTCAGTTCTCAGTCCGTTTCTTTCCTGAATTTAAACGTTTAGTATAGGAAGAAGTGCATACAGCAGAGATTTGGTGGGTTGGCAGGAAGAAAGGAAGGAAGGATTCAGGGAGTTGGAGGAAAGGAAGGGACGAAGAGAGGGAGGGAAGGAAGGGAAGTGAACTTAATCTGTGAATCAGAGAAAATATTTCAATCCCATCCCATGCTTTTTCAGGCCGTGTAGGAACTCTGAGGCGCACTTGAAACAGTTGGAATTCCCCGCCCAGACTTTCCTCTGCCAGTGTTGGATGCACGCTCGATAATGTGAACCTGCAGTTCGACCTCCTCTGGCGGGGATTAAAGTTGTATCCTGCGTCATCCAGAACCAGGCAACTTGCCCCAAGCGGCTGCTACGACCACCATGGTCACCCTCACACACTGTCAAGCTGCGAATGCACTTTTATGAGACCAATAACTTTGGTTCCATCTGTGCAACATTCGTTTCAAAGTAGAAAGGCTTTATGGATCGTGAAGGATGTTGGCTTTTGGCGCCTTTCTCCTGTGTTTGCAGCTGTCTGCCCAGACCAGTCAGAGTAGCTGTGGGCACTGGGCCATCTCAGGAAGTGTCACACTTTTAAAGGTCAACTTTACACATTTCAGCAGCGAGCCAATATCATCTCAATGGAAGCGCACGTCTTTTAAAGGGTCTCGGCGCTCGAGCACCGGATGGCTTACTCCAGTGTGCTTGGTGAAAAGGATGCTAGTTCACATTTACATTTATGAATATATCTTTCCACTGCATCCCCTCTGGTTGCATCTGAAAATAGAGAAAAATTATCACAGCAAAAACGAGAGGGTTTTGGGGGGGGGTATTATGTTATTCATGAGGAAAACTTGTGTTGACTCTAAGGAAGAAAGAAAGAAAGAAAGAAAGAGAGGGAGTGAAAAAAAAAAAAACGTCAGCATGTTTTAAGTCAAACACCCTTGGTTGCTTCTTTTGTTACCAGAAAACAAGATTTTTTTTTTCATGCGCCCCCCTCTCCCTCTTACTCCCTACCCTACCTCATCTTTTTTTTTTCTCTTGCATTTACAACACCTACAGGACAAGATTGCTAAATTGCGAGGACAGAGTAGGTTCATCATTGTGATGCAAAAGAAGTTGAAATGCAACCCTAAGGCGAGGTAGCTGAGTTTGAGGGATCAAGAGAAAGTGAGAGGGAGGGATAAAAAAAAAAAAAAAAGTAGCTCAGACCTTTGATGTAGCAGCAACAAATTTACCTTGTGACAGAAGATACATGGGTGCAATAAACGAGTTATACCAGCCCTTACACATGCAATCAGATGATTCTGGCCAGGGTGTTAATTGGATCCTAACCGGCAGATCTGATACGCCTGGGCCCCGGTGGTGAGGGGGGGAAAGCCTTTCCAAGTGATGAACTATAATTCACTGAGCTGCTTGAAGCACTTGTAATTTACTGTGTGTCACTGATGAAGAGGCTGATCCAGTGGAGGCCATATTACCTGCAACATCAGAGGAAAATGTCCCCCAACCTTCCCCCATCATCCACCCCAAATCCACATACACACACACACACACGCACACATACCAACATTCCCGTCACCTGCTCTCACACTTTCTATTTCAACTCTCTCCTCTCGCTGCAGTTTCCTTTTAATTCTATCCATCTCACTCGCTTACTGTTGCACCCCTTTAGGGAGTTTGGTAAGCATCAGCGGGGAGAGAACTGTGCCAGTTTTTTTTTCTGATAAAGGTGTGACAATGTACACTGATAATGAAGCAAACAATGTGCATGAGGTGCACACCAGTGAACAGTGGATTCACGAGGCCTAATCAGTAAGTTTTTACATGTAGAGATAAATCAATATGGAAAGTGTGCTAAGCCCATCCCGAGCTCCTCTGGGACTTCTATTAGATGCTTTTACATGATGGGTCTTTATGTTATTATAAATTGCAGTTGCTGTGCACTCCTGCCAAACTGCAATAGAAATTGATTTAGGAAAACGTTCAGTAATCCACTTAACTTTACGACTGACAAACTAGAATATCGATCTCCAGAAGCTGAACATGTGTTGGAGACATGATCCCGTGTATGCATGTTTGATTTAAAACTCAGATGCTCTACTTGTCCACCATGTTTAATTTTTATGTCTTTTTTTTTCATAGTTTGTCTATGAGAAATTGTTTTACAATTGTTTTACAATTTCTCAAAGACGAACTGTGAAGAGGAATAAAAATGATGCGTATTCAAAATATACCAAAAAGAAAATCTGGAAAAAAGTAGAGTCAAGCTCTTTTACTTTGATGCATTCAGGACAATAAACTGCCGTCAGTCACCTGATCAGTAAATAAAGTCCAAATGCATCTTAAACAGAACAATTGACAAATGGGCAGAGACATACCCTGACAGATTTAGGTGTGCTGTTGCAGCAAAATGTGTTTCTACAAAATGCATTTTTGTAGAAACACAAAAATGCTCCGCCCATCATTTGTATTTTAAAGCATATTTTTCAAAGTAATGAATCCGTTTCTTTCCACTTCACAGTTGGTTTTAGTAATTTCCAGTACTAAAACCTATCACAGATAATCTCAGTGAATTAAAATAAGATTAAAATAAGTTGCTTTAATTTGAGAAAATGTGTATTCACCCTGGGATGTGAATACTTTTGCAAGGCCGTGTGCTAAAACGTCAGAGTTGCATCCTGCCAGCTTTACCCGCGCTGTTGTTCTGCTAAGGGAAGCGTCCTGGCTATCAGTATCGCTGTAATTGGCTGGCAGATGAGCAGCAACTAAAAGGGAGCCAAGAGGTCACAAGTCAACAGGCTACCACAGAGGTCTGCGTTTTGCCAAACAATGATGAAAGTGGTGGGGTTTCTGCCCTCTTTTCCTGATTTCTTAATCTTTCCCCGTCTCTCTGTGTGTAAAAAAAAATAATAATAAAGCCAGTGGCTTAATTAGCAGTCACTTCTTTCCTGCCAAGGATTCACAGTAATTAAAGACAAGGACCCCTCGATTTCTTATTGCTTTTATCTCTGCGGTGTCTGCAGCTCTGCTCTGTTTCCTGTCCTTATGACAGGAGCGTCTGTCGTTGATAACCACCCCACAGTGTTTGCAGTTGGCATCTAATCACTAGTTATCCTTCTCCATATTGGAAAGTGAGTTGTGTTAAACTCAAGTAAAATGAAAGGCACATGTAGCCGAAATATTTTTTTTTTTTTTTCTTTTTTTTGCCTGGCTTACCTTGTTTTGATAGAAACACATTTAACATTAACTCTTTTCAAGACAAAATTCATCAGCAACAAGCTCAGTGTAATGCCGAGCTTACACTAAATCGAGTAAGCTTCAAAGCATCGCTTGTGGTTCCTATGACAATGACAGGGTACAGTCATACCTGGTTTGTAAGTTTGTTAGAACGGGAATTTCCAGTACTAAAACCTAGAGACTAATATTTTTAGTGACTGAGACTCCAATGGCTTTGTCAGCTGTGGATAATTTTCAACACTTCAATAAATGTCATCAATACCTTCTGCATACCAAAACTGAAAACCCCATCCTTTCTCTCTGGATTACAGAGAAACAAATGGATGTACAGTTCCCTTTTCTGCAATAGAAGAGCCGATTCGTGGCGCATGGATGTTTACGCCGCTGCCAACTTCTACTAAATGCTCATTAATTTCATCCCTTCGTGGCAAAATCATTTCAAGGAGAGGCAATTCAGCCTCCTGTTCCTTTCAATTCAGCGCTCACGTCAATCAAGCCCTCCTGCAGGATCCTGCAGAATGGAGGTGTTATATTGCCGCAATTATCATGTCATATACTCGAAAATGTAAATGAACGTGTGTGTAAAATTAAATTTATGGGTTGTCAGTGAAGAATAAGAACCAGGAGAGCAATTACTTATCTGCTTTCATCTAGGAGCCTCTGATACGTCAAGCAGAAAAGCATGCAGTTAAATGCTGGAATTAGCATTGTGCTGCACTTCACAGCAGATGTGGGCCAGTGCCTTTTTCCCCCCCTCTCTTTTCTCTTCTTGCCTTTTCTTTCTTTTTCTCCCTTTTTTTGTGGGTGATTATCACCCATTATGTATAAAGCTAATGACAGCATAAAAAGAGCTTCCATATTTCATAAACTCGTTGTTTTCTGTTTCTTACCCCTTTCCATTGCTTTAATTTTGCAGTTCTTGTTTGAAGTCTTGTTTTATTCTGTGCTGATGACATCCTGCATTATTCACCTACAAATACCTGACTTTGAGTGCCTATATTTCACCACCCACACAATGCAGAAACAGTTTGAAGCTCCATGTACAATTTATATTTAATTCCACTTTACATATGTATGCGCATACATTTGTGGTAAACCCTGCACGGCAACGCCTGCATCTATTTTTTTCATTTTTTTTTTATGCCCAAACGCCTTTGAGCCAGTACCCAATTAATACCCTTAATGAGTGCATCTCTGCTGTTGTTTTCTTGCTGCACTTGTCCCATTGTAATGGCATCTAGCACAAAACCAGGAGTGACTGCAGGGGTAATTACTTACCTGGCAAATGTACCTTTAAGGGTTAATAACACTGAAGGTGTAAGCACAGCATTTGCATAATTACACATGGACTGTTTAATTTGCAACTTTTGACAGCTTTTGTTCGACGACTCGCTTATTGTGAACGCAATTTCTCCTGTCCCCTCGCAAGCACGAAGGAGTCCAAAGAAGAAAAGAGATGCACCACAAACAGCCGCCACCTCCTCCATCTCTCCTACCTTAGATGGAGTCCCTTCTCTCTAAGACCCTAATGAACAATGGAGGCAGGATTTGTTTGAATATGAATATGAATGTGCAGCGGGGCCGGCTGGAAGTTGACCTTCAGCTGTGATTTTCAGTTCATCAGGATTAGTCAAGGCGGGCGATCAGGAGCCACTAATGCATAATGACTTCTAAAATGAAAAATGTGTAGTGACCATGCAAATGTCTCGGCTAATCAAAGAGGGGGGAGAAACCTGGGGTGGTGGTGGCGCCGAGGGCGGGGAGGGGGGTGGGCATCGAGGAGAGGAGAGCTAAACAAGGACGTGTCAAGGCCTGACAGAAAGAGGGAGAGGAGCAGAGAGAAGGAGGGAGGAAGGAGAGACATGCATGGAAAGTAATCAAGCCAGCTTGATTAGCTGGCAATGAGGACAGGGATGTCTTATTGGCCCCTTGACACTCCATATAGGCTAGCCACTGTCATGGCAGCTCCGTGGCAAACACTGTTGCAATTAGAATCAGTGAAGGTGTTACTCCGTGCTGATGTTCCAGCCGTGTTTGTTTGTTCCAAACACTTGTGGCTTACACTGATTTCCATGTATGCTGATGATGTTAGAGTGTATTTTAAAGGTCATACAGAAAGGATGGACTACACCTCGCTTTTTTTGGCAGTCTAGTCAAGTTTTGCACGTTGGACCAAGGTATCAGCTCGATACTAAATCATTCACAGGCTTTTACTCTTAATCTTCTCTTCTTGAGGGGTTAAATTTTTAAAGCTGCCATGCGGAGCTAAAACTCCAAAATAAAACTGTTAGCTTCTACTCCCCTGTCGGAGTGCGCACACGCAATCAAAGACAGCAGCAAAACATATTGTTTTCATATTGATCTGCTGTCTCAGAAGTTTGAGGCTTTTGCCTGAGAAGAATTTGGAAGAAATAAAGTAGTGTTTCATTTTTTTTTCTACCTCTTGACAAGTTAACGACTAGAAATGGCACTGTTTTTTTGGGGGGGAGAGTTCTAATCAGCATGTCCACAGAGAATTAAAAAGGAGTGAAACATCTGCTTCTTTGGGGTTTTTCTCTCACCTTTAGTAAAAACTTAAAGGTGAGTCCTAAATTCCCAGCACTTGGAAATGTGTTATAATCAATTTTAGAGTTGTACATTTTTAAGCGGTTTTAACAGCAGCAGCACTGATAGGTACTCTAAAGTAGGGGAGTTCAGGGGTCCTGCTAATTAAGGTCTATGTCTATTTAAATCCCCCAGCTTCTCCCAGGAGAATAAAGGCAGAAAAATAAGTTCAGCAACACAAAGATACAGCACCCATGTGTCCTTCAGCATCTCTTCTAGGTTGCCAAACGACACAGCCTGCTCTCCCTACCTTTCCAACCACCAGTTTACTCATTCCCAGTAGATCCACACTTCTATGTTAGATGCGGGTTTTTTTCCAACGCTCTATTTTTCAAACTTTTTCCAATTTTTTCTCATCTCCCTACCCATTCCCCCTGCTCTTCCGTTGTTTGCCCTTCTCTCCACTCTCCATTTTCACATTTATTGCATCTTGTTTGTCTTGCCCCTCTCCGTGCCTCTACCCTCGCCCCGACTCTCATTCCCATCATTTCATTACATATCATCCATGTCCAGGTTCCAGTGTCAGTGGCCATGATGAGTCCCCAAGTGATCACGCCACAACAGATGCAGCAGATCCTCCAGCAGCAGGTTCTTTCCCCACAGCAGCTCCAGGCTTTGCTCCAGCAACAGCAGGCAGTGATGCTGCAGCAGGTACACAGACACACACTCACACACACGCACAAAGAAAACTATGAAACACTAAAGCAAAAAACAAACTTAATGACACACGTACCCGGGAGATTGCAGGAACAACAACACTCAAGGCATGCATTATTCCCTGTGTATTCACACTTGTTCGACTCAGTGCAGTTTATTTATAGAGAGAAAATTCAAAATGAATGTCACCTGTTGGCCCTTGACAAGAAAAAAATCAGCTGCAGTTAATAACGTTTCAGTTTCAAATTCAGTTTGGTCCAAATTTTCTTCAAAACAAATCCATTCATTCACAAATCGTCAAATCATGTTTTCAGATTCAGTTCAATTCAGAAAATAGTCATATTCAGTTGACTGTATTTTAATTGATGATTGCATCAAGTTGCTGTTGTAATTCTGATTGTGTGGAGACACTGATGAGAAACCACTGGCTTTTTTTATTTGGGAGCCACCAGGACCAGGTTCACAGGAGTAGCTGTGGCTGACTCCTGTTCAAGGTAGAAAGGACAAAGATGTAAAATAAGCGCTAAGCCCGGAGTCCCTTCTACATTAGAAAAAAAACAAAGAACTTATACAGTGGCTTCATCCAGAAAAAGGGACCAAATTGATGGAAATAATGCAAACTTAGGGAGTGAAAGAAAATTGCAAAGCGAGGCAATAATGGCCAGTAGCTTCCGGAATACCTAACCAGCCTGATCAAAAAGCAGAGGGTGAGACTTGCACGAAAGTAGAGAATTCTATTTTTGGAAGGTCTAAACTCCACAGAGAGTTGAATGAATCAATAAAAATCGCTGCAACACTTCTGTAAATGCTACATTTCATAAGGGTTTTACATCTTGAGTGTAATTTTCAAGATTTGCATGCAGTTTGTCAACACACCCTCATAAGTCACTCCTGCCGACACTCACTTTAGCAAACTCACCACAGTGTCCTTGACACGCTTACCAAAAAGAATCCTAAAGTGATGTACATGTTCATGTCACCTCTAATTAACCGACTGTGGTGGTGTCGCTGGTTCAATTCCCTGACAAGCTTCCATCAGGGACTGTGGGAGCAGGGCTGAGCACAGGAAGCTGAATGATAGGTGATGGATGATGTAATATTTGAAATCGACTTGAGGAACCACACGCTTGGTACAGTCTCATTTCGGAGTTGAAATGCATTTCCCATTCATAGACTTGATTAAGGGAAAGAGAATAGTTTAATTAAGAATGTCAGTCATTCTGGTTGTCCCTCTTTAATAATCGTGTCACTACTCCAGGCATGGTTTCAATACAATTGAATGTGGTTCCAAACACATTTTAAACTTATGTTTATTGCATTTCTTTGGTTAACATTTTCTTTAAGCTCCACTGAGTTTCTGACTACTTGTTGATTAAATCACTAATAGGCTCTGAAATAGGTCTTACATTCCTTGCTGAAGAAATATTACATATTTACCTGTCCTAACTGCAGTTAACATTTCAAAATCCACTATAAATTATTGTTTACTATTTGAATAGATATAAGATATGGTCGGAAAAAAGGCCTTTTTTTTTTCCATAAATAGACCATTTACCGGTTAGGTAGTTGTTTTATCATTTGGAGATGAAGAGTTGGGGAAACATTGTGTTCAGTGTGTCTTCTCTTTGTTCTTTGTCTTTCTGTGTATGTTTATGTCTACAGCAACACCTGCAGGAGTTTTATAAGAAACAGCAGGAGCAGCTTCATCTGCAGCTTCTCCAGCAACAGCATCCCGGCAAGCAGGCTAAAGAGGTAGATGCAACATCACGCATGATTTCCATGCACAAAAATTTTAAGACACGTAGGAGATATAAAGACAAACACACGCACACAGGGAAACAAACGTATGTCTAATTTCCACGGATGGAATTTTACTTCTGAGTTCCTTTTCGTCAGCCAAAACCAAAAATGTATACTTCCTGTTCCCTTTCAGGACAAACTGACACATTCAAGGTGAAGTAATCATAATATAGCATGCCTGCTATTCAAACACCTCAACAACACCAAAGTTACAGTGTTTGACTCATAAATCTCACTGAGATGCAGCAGGTTGACAGACACAGCGCTGTGTCATTCCTCTTTCGGAAGACAAGAGAAACACCTCAAGCACATTTGCATAAGAGTGTTGATGCTGAACCTTGTGAATCCGTGCAGGGGCACCTCCAGAAAACAGTGGAAGTATTTAAATTGATATGAAAGAAGGAATGCACCACCTAAACACATGTACACACACACACCCTTTCTTTTTCTTTGCCTCCGTGATGCACCTCTCAGTGTCTCCTCAATCAGCCCATTATGCTGCCCCCAACAGGAAGTCGCAACCGACCTCCCGGCGGCTTTGTTTCTGTTTGGATTTGAGAATAGAGTTTTTCAGTGGCCTTGCCGTCAAATATGGAATAGAAATTGCCCCTTTATTTCTCTTGAGGCATGCCGGAAGGTTGCAAGGCAAGGGAGCAAACTGTCTCCCTCCGTCAGTCCATTATGCAGCCTGTTTTCCAGTGAGTGCATCTCAAGTTGTGCCTCTCCTATGCACCGTTCAGTCAATCATCTGAATGTCTCAAAACGACAAAACCTACTGGTACGTGTCCATTCACCTCAGCTGACAAAGAGAGCAGTAATGAGAGAGACAGCCAGGAGGCCTGTAGTAATTCTGGAGGAGCTGCAGTGATCTTCGGCTTAGGTGGGAAAACTTTAAGTCATTCACTCCAAATCTAGCCTTTATAGAAGAGCAACCTGAAGAAAAAGATTATACAGTGGGGCTGGTATTTTGTTTTAGCACACATAGGGAATATACCAAACTACTCCTGCGTACAATTGTCCCCAAGTTCGTCTTGGTTTTTCGCTGAAAATCTTAATGTGTTTCCTGTAGACTTGGTTCAATTGCAACCAAGTTGTTATATTTTCAGCTGCAGCAGTTGGACTTCACACTGCACTGAGTCATACAAACCAAACCTATTTGCTCTTTCGCCTGTGGTGGCGCTGCATCCAAAAACCACAGCACTGAGCTCAAATTTCTTCTTCACAAAATGTATGCAAAAATGGAGAAGTGTCAGTTTTTAGCAGTTGTAGGGTTTGTCTTTTGTTTTTGGCAAAAGACCAAGAACCAAATCTCCTGTAACCTCAAGACATCGTCGCCCGCTTCCTGCTTTTCGAGTGGTGTCTGATCTGGTTGGCATTCACATATTCATTGAAACTGCACCAGCGTTCACTTCGATCTAAAATTGACCAAGGTTTGTAGGTACATCAGAGGTCGATGTTGTGGTCCACATCAGAGTTCAGTTTCACTTTCGCATCTCTGCATATAAACTGGAGATTCTCAGCAGGTCAACTAGAGTTGGATTAAAGCAGACTAAACAGGGCCACTGTGAATGAATCTTACATTTAATTGTAAAAAAAATAATAGCTCAAGGGGTTTGAATACTTTTGCATGGCAATTTCAAGTTTGATAAATTCCATCTTGCTTTGTGCGTCACCACAGTCTGTCTGGCTTGGCGATAAACAACTTACTGAGGAGACTCGAGTACAGGGGGTTTGGGAGCAGTCGTGGCATGCTACATGTGCGCTTGAGACTGTGCATCCAAATGCGCAAGGAGCCTGTAAACCTCTCATTCTTTCTGTTCCCTCCGGTCAAATAAGCTGTAGCAGAGCATCAGTGAAGGCGAGACAATTAACTATCGAGGATGGCGGGGAAAGGATTATACCAGAGGCTTAGTATCATGCACAATCAGAAGCTACACATACTGACAGCCTCACTTTTGTGAGGAGATAACAGCACTTTGGTACAGCCCAAAAACCAGGAGGGAAGACTTAAGAGTGAGCAGACAGAGAGCGAGTACCTGCAGAGGAAGAAGCAAAGAGGCATAGCTAAGGTCACGGAAAAGGCAAAGGAGATTTCTCCAAACGGCAAGCCAATGTCTTCTGCTCTCTCAGCTGTTGATTCCTCTATAATTTTCACTCCCTCCTCTTCTTCCATGCTCCCCTCTTACTCCTCGCCCTCCTCTTCCTCCTCCTCTTCCTCCTCCTCCCCCTCCTCCTCCTCTCTATAGCAACAGCAGCAGCAGCAGCAGCAGCAGCAGCTGGCCGCCCAGCAGCTCGTCTTCCAGCAGCAGCTCCTGCAGATGCAGCAGCTCCAGCAGCAGCAGCACCTGCTTAACATGCAGCGGCAGGGCCTGCTCTCGCTGCCCGGGCCTGCTCCAGGCCAGGCCGCCCTGCCCGGACAGACCCTGCCCCCACCAGGTAATGCAGTTGTGTCCGTTCGGAGCACATGACTTCCTGTTATTTGTTTGCAAGTGTAAGTACTGTCTTTCCCTCTTCTGTCTCTCTCCCTTGTCTTAGTTGTTGTAATTGGTATGCACATGTAATCCTGTTGTGTTATCTTTAAGTGTGTCTGTCTGCCTGCCTCTCATTGGTATGCTCCCCTATCATCCAATTTGTCCTTAACTCTGCACATGAATGTTTTTTTTAGTCATCCATTCTTCCTCCTTGTCTTTATTGCTCTCTTTGTCTACCTCTGTTTCTCTCTTAGCTCTGCAAGTGTTTCTGTTTGCTGTTTTCCATCTTTGTTTTCATCCCCGCTCCCCCTTCTATCAGTGCTTGTTGTTGTTGTTTACTACCTCTATTGAGATGAATAAAAAGCACAAACACAAAGGGAGAGTGGCAAACAGACTCCATTTTCTTCCAGCCGGATCAAGTAAACACTCCTGTTTGTTGTTTACCATTGAAATGGCGGAGACGGAAAACAACAGGCAGGAAAGTGTTTGACGAGATCACAGCAGTGAATTTGGAGTAGTGAGTTTCCACACTAAAATAGAAAACCTTTTTTACCTCAAGGTGGAACTGGCAACTATTCTGTGTATTCAACGTTGCTCTTTTTACACAAGTGAGCTGTTTTCCAGTTAAAGTCAATACCTGACTCTGCAGAAAGATTTGAGTGGTTTAGAGCTTTTCAGCAGTGTCATGAACTTTCTCCAAAGTTAGGGTTTTCAGCACACTCACTATTTACTGCAACTTCTCCCTCCTCTTGGGTGTCGACAGGTGGCTTGAGCCCCGCGGAACTCCAGCAGCTGTGGAAGGACGTGACCGGAGGTGGCGGCGGCGGTCACACCATGGAGGACAACGGCATCAAACACAGCAGCGGCGGAGGCGGCATCGGCAGCGCCAACACCGGGACCGGTGTGGTCAGCAGCGGTTTAGACCTCTCCACCAACAACTCCACTTCAACTACCTCCTCCTCCAATCCTGCCAAAGCATCGCCGCCCATCTCGCACCACGCCATCACCAACGGACAGTCGCCCATCCTCAACCACAGACGAGAGCGGGAAAGGGAGCGCGAGAGGTAGAGGAATTAAGCCATCAGGTTGCCTTTTAGAGATAACGGCAGAACACAACAGGCTGCTTGATGTTGTTGTGCGGAAACTCGAGGGAAAACAAGATGTTTTGTTTATTTATTCAATGGTTTATTAGTGTCTCACTGATATTCGCACACAAAAAAAATAAATAAAAGCCTTTTGCTCCCAGGGGAGCTTCTGAACAAACTTAGCTTGCTCACTTATATCAAACGCGGGGAGTAGAAGCCATCCAGGCAGGCACACTTACACTTATAACAAACCTCTCTGGCAGACAAGACAAGGTAACCCCCTTGTACATTAAGTATTTAGTGCTTTGTCTCTCTTTTTTTTCCTCTTTTGAAAATTACCTTCCTTGCTTGCTTGTCATGTAAACAGAATATGTGATGCCTTGAGTGGCGTTTCTAGGATGTTTATCCTTGTGATGGCGTCTTTTATAAATGCACCCAGCACCGAAACACTGGCTGTTCACATATCTGCCTATCTGGGCCATGCATTATTCAAAGGCTTTTCTTGGGCGATATTATAATAAGGACTAAGGATGGAGATGTGTGCGCGTGTCTTTGTGTGTGTGGATGCTTGTGGAGACTTGCAATAGACATGGAAGTGCTGTGTAATTGGTTTAAAGTAGATGCTATCTCTGCAGTCCCACTAAAAGTAGGCTGGGAGGAGGAAAGGGAAAAAAAGAAGACAGAAAAGAAGAGAGAGAAAGTAAATGAGAAGACAAGGAAGAAAGGAAAACATCTGCTTGTGTCCCGAGGGGGTTTGTGGTGCCTCGCAATGATCGAACAAGGAGTATTGTCAGGAGCGCTGCTTACTAACACACCACGGATCGATGTGGGGGAAGCCCCTTTGTAAAAACGCAGCGTGAGTTCTGCCAGGGCTTTCGACCACACACATGCACAGGCATAACCTGTCCGCACACTCTCCCTCGCATTTCCATGAGCACACTTACACACCAGTGCCAAGCCTAAAGGTTAGACTGTCATCTTTAATAGGATGTGCTGTCTAGGCAGGGTCGTAACTTATTTGGGTGCCATTTGAAAAACGCCAGAACACCCTTGTCCTCAAAGAACATAAGTTACACAGTGTATTAATCTCCTGATGAAAATTATATGGCTGTCTGGATTTTTAATGTTTACTCGAAAGCCAGGACCCCTCCTCCCCGATAATGGATTTACAAGATGGAGCGTTGGCTGCAGTTCCAACTCATTCTGGATTTCCATGGGGGGTGGAGGGAGGGAATGTTCTTCACACATAAGTCACCACTGTCTATGAGTTCATGCTGGAAGATCTAGAATGTGACTTGCTTCTAACCTTTTTTTTTTTTTTTTTTTTTTTTTTTTGCTGTCAAGACAATTTTTTTTTCTGTCTTCGTTAAAAGGAAAAACTTTGAAGAGTTGAACAAGTTGACTTCTCATGCTTACATTGCTCCATTTTTCTGTTTGATCTGCCTCCAGCTCACTTCACGAAGAAAGCGGAGGAACCCACCCCCTGTACGGTCATGGTGTGTGCAAGTGGCCCGGCTGTGAAAACATGTGTGAGGACTTTGGACAGTTTTTGAAGTAAGAACTTATTCTCTGACAATGTGGTACTGTAGTAGTCAAGAAAATAGTTCCACTTGTCAACAATTTGCCACATTGCAACCTAAAAACCAACAAAACACTTTAATGTGTCTTATTGGGCTTTTGTCTGGTCTGGAAATCAGATGAGCCCAAATATTTGTTGTCTCTGTTTGTGCTGGTGAGTCAAATTGATACCAGGTGCAAAACCGTCACAAGCACCCACATTTTGACATCCCAAATCCATCTCAATGTAGCACATTAAAGATTCTGGTTGTGATGTGACAAAAGTTGAAAAGAAAAACAAAAAACAAAAAAAAAAAAAAAACAGTTAAATTGATGTTGCCATGTTTTACTTTTAGTGACACACATGGAAGCTGTACTTTTGTTCCCACTCTCTCAGTGGCCTTACTCTTAAACCCTTCCTGTCTTTCTACAGGACACATTCTGACCTCTAGACAGCTAGCTGACAGGGTTCTGCTCCTCCAAAGCATGACTCAAACCAACTCTGATCCATAACAAATTTTCTACGCAGTGTGGAGGGACCTGATAGGTTTGTGAGAAAGAAAAAAAAAAAAACCCGTCAAAAGCTAATGGCAGCTCGCACGGCCGCACACTTACCTCAACAACAAAGGGCCCCCATTCACTGTTGTCATGGTGCAGGCGCTGGAGCAAATGAACTCTTCATGCTCCATCAACAATTTAGTTAATTAGCTCATTTGTAATTGGCCGGCTTTGTTGCCAGGATGTTAGTGGGGGGACATCAAAGGAAGAAGGTGTTTGCAGCGCTGCCGATTACAGGTTATCACATTGCCACTCACCGAGAGCCTCTCTCCCTCCCTGTATCCCTGACTCCCCGCTCTCACACAGAGAAGAAAAGAAAGGGAAAGCTTTAATTTGAATATTCTAATTAGATTTGTAATTAACTGTGAAATAACGATCTGGTGAGTGTTTTTCATGGGCTGTAAATGTCCATGTGAATTCTCATAAACTCCCCCAAATCAGGACAATGTATCCACTTATTTTCCCAGTCATGCAATTCTCTGCAGTATTGACTGTAATAAGGTGCGGAAAGCTCGGAGACGTACGCATGCAAAAAAAAAAAAAAAAAAAAAAAACGAAAGGAAAGGAAAAGAAAACTAGAATGTAGGATTTGGGTCAGGCTTTCGCTAATGCTACAGCATCTTCTGAATTACTGCCAGGAGGAGTATCTGTGGATTGAAATGATTCCAATAAACAGTGTTTTCAAGTCTTTCAAAGACACTTGCAGGCAGCAGATTAGAGTCCATTTTCACACGCTGTCGAAGCAAATAACAAAGTTAAAAGAGTTGTAATTGACAGCAGCGGCTTGCTATATAATGGACATGAATAGATGTTGCTGCTGCAGAGGGAAGTGTTTGCTTATATTCTTTGGAAAATGCGAGACTTACATGTCAGAATTAATATCCAGAGAATCTTTGCATTCTGTCATGACACAGCCACATTGTCATCTTATGCGGTAGACTAGAACAAAGCAGGACGTAGTTGTAGCGTGGAATAAAATGTGTGCATTTAAAATGTTTTTGCGGATAAATATCGGAACTTAAAAGATTTGGGTCACTTCAACATGTGCACTTATGTTTCCCTAAACTATTCCATTGCTGCTCTAGTTACTTCTTTTTGTTGCGTCTGGCATATTTAGGGTTGTAGCTCACCAAACCTCCAAGTGCTTCACTTCTTCTAACATGTTCCCTCGCAGGATTGTTCTTTCTTTTTAACACTGCATAGCTTTCCTGTCCCTTTTGTGTAAGGAAATCGTGATGCTACCACCATGTTTGTCTTGCAGTGTTAGTTTTCCACCACACGGTGGATGTCAGTCATATGTAACCAGAACATTCTGCCCTCAAAATGACTTTTTACAAACTGCAAAGCTGGTTTGTACACATTTTCCTTCACTTCAGAACAAATGATCTCAGTCTGTCACGTCACATCTACCTAAAATAAGTCAACGGTCCTATTGACAAAATGTGAAACGTGAAATGGTATAAGAAAACTTAGATTCTTGAAAGTCATTCTTACGAAACACCGGATTGTGGTGCACACTACAGGACGACGCGTGATGTGGTCCGGGTAAAGCAGTTTGCCGTGCAGCTTTGGTAAGGGATGCACCTGTGATCCAGCAAGACTGCAAGGGATTAGCAGGTTTTCTGGAATCATATCCAATCACCTAAGCACACTCACTTAATGGAAGACATCACTTTATTTCTTTTGGTACTGCTTCTTTTCTGTTCACACACAAACACTCACTAGTCTGTGTGCTTTAAGGATACTGCGGGTCGGTAGATTAGCTGGTCACTTCAGTCAGGCTTGGAGACGCACTGTAGAAGATGCGCACATGTGCTGGATACAGTAAGCTGGTAAGCTTCTGTGAAATGATGCGTGCTTGTAAAGTCAAACCAGAGGAGCCAGAAAGACAGGTGGAGAGAAAACAGTTGGATTTCAAAGTGAAAAACAGGTGCGCAGGTTGGCAGACAGTTTTGTAAGAACATTTTCCAGAACATTGCCTGTTACGGAATTTCTGTCTTGGCTGAGTCCCACACACAAAACCGTACAGGAACCCAGCCAGCGCAAGAAAACAGACGGCAACAAAGAAGGCAAGCTCGTCATTAGAACAAAGATGGCTTCTCTGTGCCGTGCCTTGGAGCAGTCATTGTAGGTGTCAGAGGGAGTCCTTTCATGTTTCAGGAGATGCCATTTGACTACACACACACACACACAGATGCGCCCGTGCACGCACACACGGGCGCAGTTTAAACGGGGTTACATAAAGCGGATGTCAGATTTAGATGACAGCTTAGATGTTGGTACTTCAGTGGAAGGAGGGGGCCACGTTTGTTGGGAAGGGGTTGGGGAGAAACCCAAGTCAAGCTGCCGCCTCGTAGCTCGCTGCAGGAGCTCGGCTCAGCAGCAGTGACACGTTTAGTCATCTATTGTTTTGTTGCATGAAGAAACTTGTCAAGATCAGCATTTAGCAGCTCCTCGGCACGCTTTAAAGTGTTCTCACCTGGAAAATGTAGCCGCAAGGTGGCATGGCACCCTGAATTAGCTCTGTGAAGTTCAAAATGAAATAATATCTGTGGGAATGTTTCTTGAGTGACTGGGTGTTTTGGTTTGCGGGCGTATTTATGTTAGTTCCACGACAAAGAGGACTGAGACACGACAAGGCATTGAGGTTGGGTGGAAGGTTTTTTTCCTTTTTTGCAAGCAGCCTTTGAAAATAAAAGGAAACAAAATTGTAGTTAAAAAGATCAGCTTAATAGTGTGGGAACTGAAGCCAAAGGACAAATGGTTTTCCAAGATTGCTTGACTAGAGTCCAGTCTGAAGTCTTTCACTGCTATTACCTTCATCCATCTTTCTGGCCATCTGACAAGCCTCCCTGTACCTGTTGGTATTTACCTCTAAAATAACAACATTAATATATCAAAGACGCTTCGGCAAAATGCAATAATTGTTTGCTGACACGCTCACTGTGTTGGTTGAAGCCTCCTTGCTGCAATACTCATCAACACATTATTGTTTCTGAGATGCTCAAAGTCACAGTGTCTGATGTACAGATAAATGGAAACAATTGAGGAAAATGTGGATGTGACACAAATTCTATTTTCACGGCTGTTTTTGTTAATAATATTGTCATCAAATTTTTTTTTTTTCTATTTACACTGCAAAAACAAAATCCTGGTTATTATTGGTCTAGTTTCTAGTGCAAGTATTTTATTATCCTTGAAAAAAATTTAAAGCTTACTTAAAAGTACCTTTTCAGCAAGATATACCAATAATCTGTCGATGGAACTTGCACTTTTTAATCAATATTAAGAAATTATTGACTTAAAACAAGCTCAGATCTTGCTGAGAAGTTACTTGTAAGCCGGTTTCGTCTTTCTACAAAAATATTTCCACGAAAAACTAGACCAAAACTACTTGGTGAGATTTCGGGTTTTTGCATTGTGCAGCTCTTGTATTGTGACAAAATGTGAAAAAGTTCAAGCCAAATGAATAATTTTGAAAGGTACTCATACATTTCTGAAGGCATTTTATATGTACAATGATGTTACTGCTCATAGGTTTTCAAAGCTGTAGTTCCACCTTTACACAAACCAATAGTAGCAACCCCCAACCAGCTCTGCCAGTGCTCTGTCGCCCCTCTGCTCTCCTTATTAGTGGCAGCAAGCCAGGCTCTGTGTTAAAATGGCAAGCTCAGCCGCTAACCTGAACGCTGGTGTTTGTAACCCGTCACTAATTAAACCCACAAGGCAGCAGCCAAATGTCTTTGTCTTTATATAATGTACACATATGCACATTGTTGAGGCAGGCATTTGCTTTAGTGGGTTTTCCCAGCCCCTACATGGTGAAGCTTTGCTCCACCCTACCAAGACCTTTAAAAGGCAGGGCGCCACCTCCAAATGGTGACAGAGTCCATGAAAGCGACCGTGTGTAAACATGCTGTGTTGTAATGCACTTATTTAGAAGTGTACTGCTGAATCGGTGTTAGTGTGTCATGTACAGACAGCTCAACTTTCTCTGCTGGGCCTTTGTAGCCACGATGATACACACGAATAATTAGCCCAAGTGTACAGTCCATATATACTGGCTTGAATAGATTTATCATTGGGCCGTTAGTGGACGTTGATGGTCCTATACATATTCATGTTTTCAGCTATTGGGGAGAAAAAAATTCTTCGAGATCTTTTGTTCTCTTTAAGACAAACCGCAGGTTCTAATAAAACAAAGAATCGTCTTTGGGGTTTAAAAACAACAGCTGTCTCTCCATCAGTATCTATTTTTACATCTTTTTGTTTTAATATTAAGTGTTCAGTAGTCTCTGTCTTGGCCATTTTTTCTCTCCAGTTTTCCATTATTGATGCCTGATGATGGGGGGACGTCTTGTTTTCTATAGTGTATGTGTATATATGTTTTACTTCTCGCTATTTATTTTTAGCTGCAACTATCTCAAACACATGGTTTATTTAAAGGATAATGCTTTTTTATGCAGGGCTATAAGTAAAGCAAATAAAGTAGTACCTTATTTTTGGAGTAAGGTGGGTTTTTAAAAATGCACACCACACTTTTCAGATTTTTTTCTTTTTACATTTTTTTCTGATTAAAATATTTCTTTCCCTTCTTTCTTGTTTTCTTTTGAAAACATTGTTTAAAATCCTAAAATTGTTTGTAATCACCATTATCAAGGTCAGGTTACTAAAGGCCGTTATAGTAAAGAAGCTGATCACCACAGTTGGCACAGTTGTTAATGGAAAAAAAAGAATATATAATACCAGGTGAAAGATGGCGATTAAAATCATTTTTGTTGTTCAGACAGGTTAGAAACCTAAGGCGGTCTTTTTCTTCTTCCCCGTTTCACTACCTTCGATTTTCTTTTGTCATGTTCTTTTCTTCCTGTCCTGTGTGTCTGCCCACCCCCTTCTCCTTCATTTCTGTCTTTGTTTGGCATTATTAATGCTCAGCAGAACATGCTGCCATTTGAATATTTTATAAACGCACGTTGTAATCTTCCTGTAATCGCCTTGCTAACTGGCCAGCAGTGAAATTGAATGTACGAAGCCCTAACTGCAGGACCGCCGTGAGGCCTCACGCACACAAACACGGGCACACTCAACTAAACGTAGCTGCTTGCGGATGAGACGTGGACTCTATAAAGATTTTTGCACATTTCTTTTTTTTTTTCTTCCTTGTTTTGTAATGAGGTATCTTCAGGGACGGCGAGCAGCCATCTCTGTGCTTTTGAAGCAGCTGTAATTCATGACACACACCATACATCAAGTGCATAAGATAGCATTATGGGCAGTGAAATGAAAAGGGTATTTGCAACATTAGTTCCCTCATCCTGCGAGGGACGTGATTAAATGATTAATGAAATGCCCCCCCCCCCCCCCCCCCCCCCCCCCTTTTTTTTTTTTTTTTGCATGCGTGTTCTGAAACAGCAATTAGGCACAGAGCTGGTGGAAATCCACCAGTCCTGTCCCTCATGCACTTCTCTCCCTACCTCTGCTTGCATTTTTTTTAATACCACCTCATTCTTGATTTATAATGAAACATTTCAGAGCATTAAAACCTGAAATGGTTAGGGGAAGCAAAGGCAGGGACGAGATGAAACGGTTTTTAAGCGTGTTCAGTGTTAATTGAAAGGTACAGGACTATTGTGATTACAAATGTTCTGCTCGGCTTCTGATTGACAGGCCAAGAGAAAGCAGCTCAATGAGTTGTCTTGTTTTTACGCTTTGCAGATAAACAAGAAGAGATGTGGGGTGTGGAGGTATGGGGGGGGGAGCGGAGAAGAATATGTGCTGGAAGTGTGTGTTCGCGATAATGTAAGCAAGCGTGTGTTTTCAGATAAAGCGAATGCCAGAGAGGAAGAGATTTTGTACTCCCTCTAATGCACTGGAGGCTGTGCTGTAAATGATCATTGAAGGGTCTGCAAGCTAACCTATAATTACTGCAGATAAAGTGGCAGCTCTGGCATTTCATAAGCATGTCTCCTCAAAGCTTTGCTTTGTGAGTTTGTCTCCAATGATCATTTAGATAGAGGCTCATTACCCAGCATCACAACACTTTAGGAACCCTTTTTCCACCACATATTTGCACTCCCGTGTACGTGTGTCTGGAATAGAGGTCTATCTTAATGGTTGAGGTTTTTTTGTGCGTGTGTGTGTCCTACAGATGAAATCCAATCGAGACAAAAACCTTCATTGACTGTTATGGCTGTCTGGCCGCCTTTTTTCCTTCTAATGAGGCGAACACACCAGATACGTTTAATATGTCTGTGGCACGATAATGCACCTTCAAGTGAAGAGCCGCCTTTGTGTGTCAAATGTTGCCCGTGTTAAATTGTGTGTATTGTTTTCAATAAATTAGGGGGACAAAACCATTCTGCTAGGCCAGCACGTTTTATTCTTAGAAGAAAGCAGCTCTCAGGGTGTCACTAAAGCCCCCCCCCAAGCCCCGCTGCCACCACCGCCACTACCATCATCTAAACTGGCACAGACCTATTGTCATGTTAAAAATGGTGCCTCACACCATCCATGTTACTGCTAATTACTTCATTTCAAATAGGAACAATGGGTTCTAACTGGGATCCTATAGGTAATTGTTGCTGTATGGAAATTATCATAAAAACAAAAGTTGATACTGTAATTATAATCCACCACAATTTTTGTCAAGGTAAACCGAGTTCTCACAGCTGTACCATGCGAAACCTTAAAATAAGTCTGTAAACTCCTTGAACATTTTCAAGAAAGAAAGAAAGAAGGAAAGAAAGAAGGAAAGGTTTTCAAAGACGTCATTTTAAATTAAAACGTGGAAAAAGTTCACTGTGTTTATTTTTTAACCTTTTATTTTGATACTCATAATTATAATCCTCCCCATGCCACATGCTTCAGAGGTCGCTTAATTTGTGTAATTGTGATGGCCAAATAAGTTTGTCAGAGAATATTGGTGAACAAACAGTATTATGAAAGCAAGACTAGGTTATAAAACAACGTCCCGAAAACTATACTGCAAGCAATGTGCGGTGGAAAACTGAAAGTGCATGCCACCCTGAATATATTAGAACTGTGAAACATGGTGGAGGCAGAAACATGCTGTGGGGATACTTTTCTTGCTGGTCAGAGTTGAGTGGCTGATGGATGAAAGCAGAATCCAGGGCAATACCCCAATAGACCGTAAACATTCAAACATTTGTACAATCTTTTTTAATATATCAGTGTGAAATTACAATATGAATGTCTCTCTGTCCTTTCAGGCACCTAAACAGCGAACACGCTCTCGATGACAGAAGCACAGCCCAGTGTAGAGTCCAGATGCAAGTTGTACAGCAACTTGAAATACAAGTAAGTTTCTTTTTTTTTTTTTAAGCGAGTAATAATGTCTCAATGGAGTAAATTCAAATGGTTGTATTTTTTTTATTTTTTTTTTACATCAGTGTAGCCATGGCTCCAGCAGTCAAAACTTTATTTTGTGAAACTTGCACAAGTAGGAGAAAAGGCCACATTGTGGTTTGCTTAATACTCCCAGACAAGCAGGACCTGCTGAATTCAACAAAGCCACTAAACAAAGGATTCCTCGAGCCTTACAACGAAAGCCATTATGGCTGTTTTAATTGAATTAAGCCCATGCTTTATTTTCTCTGCTGCTTCCGTTTTTTTTTTTTCCTCCTTCTTTTTCTTTCCAATTAATAGCAAGCGCATCTCTCCCAGTCTGCTGTGTTAATTAACTGCACTTTGCACCTGAAGAAAGCTCAAAAGGAGGGAACTATTTTCAGTAGGTGGAGCGTGACCTTATTAAGAAGTCATGTTGGATAGATAATGAGAGCGCTGATTGAGTGACATTATTACTCAGCACTGCAGATGAGCGCCGCTCTGCCTTTAGAAACAAATAAAGACAGGGGCGAACAAATGTTTCGGCACCCTTGGCAAAGATGTCTAACAATAATAATTAAAAAAAGTCAAATTAATTCTCTTTGTATTGTTGGTTGTATACAATGTCATGCAAAAAGTTGAGAAAAGTTGCCTTTTATCGTAAATGTTTTATTCTATGAAAAGCAAGAAGTTAATTTTGTGAAATCACCAGTAGCACGGTTGTTGCTACATCTGCTTTTTAACAATAGCATCATGTAGTTCTCTCCTGTAGCTTTTAATAAGACATACTGGACTCTTCTAGTTCACCAGAATTTGAATTAATCTCTAAGATTTTAAGAATATATGTTGAGGACTCAATTTCCTGCTTGGCCACAGTCCTTGAAAGTCATCAAACTAAAGAACTTTCACTCAATTTTCAATGTTTTTATTGCAAAATGTTGCCATCCCAGTGTGATTACATTGTGGCTCTTGTTCTTTTTGCACTCTTCTGCTCCTCCATTCTGTAGCCCCATCATCTCTGTTTCTTTTCACCACCAGACCCATCACTTGTAATGAGGCCCAGCTCTGCGTGTGTGTGTGTTATTAAGGGGCGGGAGGTTTTCCGCCTTTCACAAGGTCCGGTCCCTGTCACTCCAGGTGAATTAGATTGATGATGAGCACCGGCTGGGGCCACTAACTGGACCGGGGAGGCGGGGCCGCCTGGCACCCTGTTTGGGAGACCCCTTCACCTCTTGGCAGCTGCTGGCTGCGCTCCATCCCCCTAACAGTGTCCACAGGACTTTGAGCAGACACTCAGGACCACCTAATTTATGAGCCAACCACCTTGTTACTGTCAAAGCCTTCGCTGACCTAAATTCGGATATTGACAAAGAGATGAAACGCTATTTGTTTTGCCTGACCTGGCTCTGTTCTCCCCTTCCTTCCTTTCCTCCTTCTTTCCTTTCCTCTTTAATCCACCCTAATGCACTCTCTCCTCTCCTTCTGTCTTAACAGCTTTCTAAAGAACGTGAGCGTCTTCAGGCGATGATGACCCACTTGCACATGCGGCCCTCAGAGCCCAAGTCATCTCCCAAACCAGTGAGTGCATATTGCTCTGCCTCCCGTAAACACGCTCGCCTCTGATCGCCGAAAATGAACAGTTTAAGCGGGCGGCAGAAGATGAAAGGGAGGCGAATGGGATTTGTAATACACAGTTACATGTGCTCCTTATCGCTTTTTGTGCATTGTGAGAGGACAATAGAGTTTGGGAGTGTATTAGATGGCAGAGCGACGGAGTCCTCGGCTGAAACGGCGGGAGTAATTTCTTTGTGATAGCTATAATAGGGCAAAACAACCTGTTGGCTGCCGATGATTGTTTGGCTCGGTGGCCGAAGAAGCGCTCAGAAGTGGAATGAGAGGAGAGAAGATGTGTCATTTTGACAACAAACAGCAGAAAATAACAGCTCAGTGTCGGAGACTGTGGGATGTTGACATGAAGCTAAAATTGACCACAGGAGAATAAAACAAAAAAAGAAAAAGTGATTTCAGCCTGGGCTTTTTTCCCCTTTCCCTTAATGGAACGCTTATGAAAGTGACTTATCCAAGCGGTATTTGAATTTCATATCCCGATTATACATTTTTGGCAAACACTGCACCCCTCCTCAGTTTTAGTAGTTTTGAAATATGAGACGTCAAAACATTGTTAGCGTTATAATGCTGCTTCGTAAGTGCTTACGTTCAATTGAATCATTTTCCCAGTCACATGTCATCACAGAATGTAGACGATCATAAGATAGCATAATTATTCCATAATTCCACCAGAAATCAAACCCTTTTTATTATTCCAAGTCCCCTTCTTTTACTCTCCTCTCCCTCTGTGGAGCATTTTTTTTTTTTTTTTTATCATCTTTAAAACTCCAGCAGCTTGGCGCCAGCTCGTCCAATAAAGAATTTTCAGCTTCTAATCCGTCCCCGAATATGAATGAATGATGCTAATGAAGTATTGCATTACATAAAGCTCACATGAAAGAACAGCTAATTGCATTTGATGGTGGGGGTAATTCAGACAGAATTCCTAAACGAACAGTGAAGTCATTAGATTTTTCTAAGATCTCCCTACTTTTTAAAGTCTGACAAGATAAAGATTTGTTTGGGGGATGTTGGAATAGAAGTAATATAGATGTTATGAATGTTTGTGCTTTGCAAAGATATTAAAACACATTCCAATTTGTTTTAAGAGGCACTACTATTGGTGCATAAATGCAAAGGATCAAGTAGAAAAGCAGTCAAGAAACTCTAGATGACTTTGGAGGAGCTGCATGTATTCACAGCTGTCATAGCAACTCTGTCTTTTGTAGAAGAGTGAACAAAGGAAAACCAAAGTTTAAATGTTGGCAAATTAACAGTTTGCCACCATCCATATAGAGGATATGATTATCATCTGGAAGAAAGACCTCTGATTAGACGAAAGCCAGTTTGAGACAAAAAAAAGGCTGGATTTTCATCAAACATTGATGTTGTAGACTGGCCTAGTCCAAGTCCAGAACTAAATCCAATTGTGGCAACACTTCAAAGTAGCTTACAAACATTTTCTCATTTAATCTTCCTATTTTTGCCAAAATCAATTTCAGTCTCTAAATGTAAACGCCACTCAAAAGATCTGCAGCTCTCACAGCTTTTGAGACGTTTGTTCAACTTCTCCAGAGTCCCATCTCTGGAGCGCAGAATAGAAATGCATGCCACACTTCACATGTGCTATTTTACATTGTGCTACTTAGACAATGCACTGTCATCACATAAACCAGGTACAGAGTGTAAACTCTCTTTATCCATGACAGAATTAGCTCATTAATACGCCTCTCCTTTGCCAGAGTCTCTCTAACTTGACATTTTATTATATTTTTCAACACTTGCAGCAAATGACCCCGGATGCGTTTTCCTCTTTTTTTTTTTTTTTTTTTGCTATGGCCCCTCTCCATCTCCCAGAGCCTTTGGCTCCCACACTGCTTCCCATCTTTCAAGTCGCCTTCAATTCAGAGATCTCAATGTGGACGCATTCCTCTCGTAGGCTCACAATTAAGGCAATTTGGTTTGAATATGTAACGACGTCATTACCATTCCAGCTAAATTAGCGCAGGGACTAAAAGGTCAGCGAGGAATTTTCCAGTCGGTTAGAGCCTCTCATATGAGATTTGGGAAGCAAGTACAGAAGTGGCGGACAAGTCGGACGGCTCCCGCGATCGTCACTCGCGCACTGCGCGGCGGAAGAGACAAAGATTCACAGAAGAGAGTGTTTATGTCCACAGTGACCATCGAGCCGTCTACGCGGATTTGCTTCTCATGGGAAAGAACTTTGACTTTCTAAACTTCCTTCTGCACTGGAAGTCACTTTGCGTTCCGGCTTTTAAGACTCTCCTTTTTGTAATAAAAAGTTGTTGATTTAAAGTTCCGTCAATGCAAGCGTTGGTGCAGCAGTAAATTTAAACTGCCAAGCTATCAAGCGATGCTTTTAATAGAATTATACCCTCTTTTCATGTGCAGCAAATCCTTTTGCCGTCAGTATTCTATGACCTCAGGGTTTGTGGGATATTCTGACCAGGAGGCAACTCTCTAAATCCTCACATCAAAGCAGTCAGGAATGTTGCTGTCGGTGGGAATGAGCCTAGTAAAGTCAGTGAGACCTGGCCACGGAGAAGTAGGTTTTTTTTTTCATTGTTTTTCAGCTTCAAATTTTTAACACAATTGTATTACTCAATTAAAATCTACACCTAATCCCAGACTGCATTTTGCAACCTAAGCATGAGAAAACAACCAAGAGGACTTGCCGTTATTACAATGCACACATAATTAGCACACAAATATGTGCGCACACATAATTAGCACACAAATATGTGCGCACACATATTAGCACACATATTTTTCAACTTTTGCTAAAGTCTCAAAATCAATATAATGGTCCGTTTTCTCTCCCATGCACATCATTCCTGCACTTTTTATAGACTTTAGATTTACACTTTGATTAAATGAGAGATTTCAAAGACTTTGAAAACTACATAAAACTAAAAACACCTGAATACTTAGTCAACTGTGTATTTTAACAGGCATTTATATGCCAAAATTATTCAGATTTCCAAAAGATATCTGTCAATATCAAGAAGCTTGTATCCATCATTTCACAAGAGAGAGATAACCCGTGTTTAGGGGCTCGTTTCTTCACTGTTTAAGAACGATGAGTGTTTGTAGGGTGGTGAGATAGCCGGGGAGGGAGTGAGAGAGGCAGAGTGTGATAAATAGAGAGATAAAGAGAGATGGGGCTGGGATAACATGGAGGCTGATCGTTGGATAATCTTGAACAGCGTGCTCTAATTAGAATTCTTATGACACAATTTGGTGGTTGTAATTAGTGGAGATGGGCTGGCTCCTCTCCACAAGCCTTGTTAGTGGAAACACAGCTGTGTTAAGAGAGGAGCGGCGCAGACGCTCAAATCTGTCAGGGAAACCACAAAACGATGCCTTCCGCCTCCCGCTTTCACCCACATTTCTGTGTGTGTGTATGTGTGTCTCTTTCCCACGTCATGAGTCATGACTCGCGTTTGGTTTTCTCCCCGCCGCAGCTCAACTTGGTGTCGAGCGTCACCATGTCAAAGAACCTGCCCTCGACGTCGCCCCCGAACTTACCTCAGACCCCCACAACGCCCACAGCCCCCATCACACCCATGGCGGCCATGCCCCAGGTGCCGTCAGTACTGGGAGGAGCCAACGTCCCCAGCATGGGAGCCATGCGCAGGCGCCACTCGGACAAATACTCCATGCCTTTGTCGTCGGGTAGGACCAACTACTCAGCACTGCACACAGCACCACTTCACTCGGAACAAACTGGTAGCTAGGATGTGTTTTTGCGCGTTGTAAAACTTGAAGCTTCCCACTTTTTTGTCACGTTACATCCAAAACTTTGGATATATGTCATTGGGATTTCATGTGATAGAGTAACATAAAGTTATATCTGATTATAAAGTGGCAGGAAAATGAATGATATGCACTTTATTCTACTTTTTTTTTTTTTTTACCAGTAAAAGTTTCTTTCTCTCCTTTCTAGTCACCATTTCTGAGTTATTGTGTTGCAGAGCCACTTTTCTCTTATGCTATCAAAAATATCGCAAAATCACTGAATTACATTTATTTGGAATCTACCATCTTTGCACTGGTACTTCACAATTATTTACTACTTTGTTTTTCTGAATTTTATAAAGTACATTTAAAACATGGTAGTAGCAGCTTTATGCTACAGGGATGTTTCTCTTTAGTGTCGATGGGGAAGCTAGTCAAGGTGATGGTTGGTTGTAACGTGACAAAAATGTGCAAAAGTTCAACAGTAAAAGTATTCTTGCAAGGCCCTGCAGTTATTTAACTTAATAACTGCATAAAATTGACTTTTGTTTCATTCTAACCGAGTTTTAATTTAAAATTTAATCATTGCTGAAACAGAAAATTACAGCCAGGCCTCAACGCTAAGTGCAATTAATAGTTTGAAACCGAGAATCACACACATCTCACATCTCAGATGTACACAATCACAAAGGCGTGTTGGAGAAGTCTGTTAGGTTTATAAAAGCAAGCCTGTATTTAATCACTCTAAATGTAAACAGACAAGAACTTCCTCTGCGCATAAATATTGCATGAATGTTAATTAAGTTCAAATAATGGTGGAAAAATACAATATTTATTACATTAGGACATCCCATGTATTAAGCTTTTGCATTTTAAACGACCCATCTTTGATGTTTATATTTACGCGTTTAGTGTGAAGCATAAATTATTCAACTTCACCCTAACTAACTGCACGAATCTCATATATGGATGTATAAGCGTTTAATGTCTCTCATGAGAGAGATTAATTAAAAATGCATTTTGTTAGACATGGAAAGTGCTGATTTGATGTGTCCTCCTTTTCAACCTGCCCCACCCTCTTTGTCCAACACCCCCCTAACCCTCTGCCTCACCCCCACACCCATCCTCACCCCCTCCCCAGTATTAATTTGATGAAACCTTGAGCAAATTCAGCACCTAAAGGTATCAAATTTGCCAATTATTTCAGGTGGTGACACAGTATTTATTTTTCCAGAGATTGCCCCAAACTACGAGTTTTATAAGAACGCAGATGTCAGGCCACCATTCACTTACGCAACCCTCATAAGACAGGTGAGTGGGAAATAAATTAACTTTCGCCTGATTAGATTTGAATTAATTGCACCACCTTCTCTTGGCTTTGTCACTCTCAACCGAGCCCGGCGTGATCGTTGTTTGGTGTCATTTTAGGCTATCATGGACTCCGCCGACATGCAGCTAACGCTTAACGAAATCTACAGCTGGTTCACGCGCACGTTCGCGTACTTCCGGCGCAACGCTGCAACTTGGAAGGTAATCCTGCTCCGCACTTTGCTCCCTACGAGTACAAAACCTGAAAATGGCTCGAATTACTCCTCAGCACTTCTCCATTCTTTTTTCTTCTTATTTATTTTTCCACCACAGCGCCGTTTCTGTTTAGAAATGACAGCTGGAAGAATCATCTCCCCCCCGCCCCCCACGTATCGTTTTCTAATTTGGTGCAATTAATGGCGGAGGCCCGGTGTAGAGAGGAGAGGGCTTTGACGCCCTAATTATACAGCAGCCACTCCATCATCAGCACCTTTTGTTAATACACCCCTCCTCCTGGTCCTGAAACCACCTTCTCTTGTATGTCCTGAAACCACCTTCTCTCGCATATCACTGGTTAATTGTGAGGACGGGTGGCTGGTTTGCCCGTTAACCAGCTCTCTGGTGCGCAAATGCATAAACTGACTCCAAGAAAAGGGGTTAACTGAAGCAAGGAGGTTGGGAGGGGGGCAGGAAGTGAGAATAGGCCTGTCATGGAGGAAAGCGCTCTTTATTTACTTACACAAAAGGACCCCATTTGTATGTCTGTCACTACAACTTTATGGTCCTGTCCGGCCGCACAAAGATGGTGAAAAATGTCCGTCCCGCAGAACGCGTTTTCAGCCAGGAGTGTGTCTGCGTGCTGATAAAAGAAGCCCAGCCAGAATCTTCAACGTTTCATCCCGTGGCCCCTTCCGTGTCATCTGTTTTTTTTTTTTTTTTTCCCCTTCCTTTCTTTTAGCCTTTGTGGCTGCACAGAGAGGACTGGAGGGAAAAACTCCCAACAGCCGCTCATCAGCATGCGAGATGTGTTGCGGCACTAGATTTAGCAAAGTGAATTAATTTGGATTTGGGATGCAAATGAGCACACGGATGTGTGATCGCCAATCCGAGGGGGGCACGCGAAGAGATCAGCGCCCTTTTCCAGTTTGTTAGGTACAGTAGCGCACCGCGTTTTGCTGCGTAAGACTATTTTGACAGGGCATGTCTTTTGCCGTGGAAAACATCAGAGCCTCTGCTGGTTTAAAACTGGTTTCACCTGTCGTTTCCCCCCAAAACAAGTCCCATTGTTCCAGTGACTTTAAAAACGTCTCCAGGTGATCTATTTACATCTGCAGCTCCACGACTCCCTTTGTAAGCATTAGCAGGATGATCAGCGATGGGCTTCTCATTTGATTAACAGAGTGAATGTGTTTTTTTTTTTAAAGTATTGAGAGCAAAAAGAAATGAAAGGTAGTTTAATATCACAGCTTCGTCTCATCTCAAAAGAGGGATCTGCCCCCCACCCTATCCCACTTTCCCTTTCTCTCTCTTTTCTCTCACCCAGAAGCTTATTAGTTCTAACTATATAGCATGCATAATAAAACTGCTCATTTGCTCATTAATATTAAAATTATCATATTCAGAGCCATGGGCATTAAGATCAATCAAATCATGGGATTTTCAGGTCAGATGCAAGATCTGCTTATGAGGTTTTTTTTTGAATCCCTTTCTTTTGCAGAAAGAGCTGTACACACCAAGCTAAGGGGAGATGATAAATATAAGAGACAGGGATATTAAAGCCGGGGTTATTATTTGTAGGGCCCAATGCATGCTTTAATCATGCTTATGTGGTCATATAATTTTCTTTCTAGTTTTTTTTTTCCTCCCCTGGTTTTAATTTGTGCACAAATTCTGCTGTTCTTAATTTTCAAGACGGCAAACTCGAAATGCGAAACGGAAAGAAGAATATTTGGACATCTTAGAGGTCTAACCCCCTCTCCAGCACACATATATATTCACACAATGATACCAGGCCTTCTAGGAGACAGTTTCTTTTTTCTTTCAGTACTGTCATCTTTAAAGCGATGTGTCCATTAAGAGCTCTGCTTTTCTGGAGCAGGAAGGGTTACTGACATCACCATTATCAAGGCCGGCATTACCACTTCTGTCACCAGCATAAGCCATTCGCTATGCTGATTACCTCCTTTTAGCCTACTTACTCTGATTGATATGTACTGTGTGCAGGACTTGTAAGAGCATTCACTCTCACTCAATTTTTACTAATTAAATCAATGGTGCGTGAATGTTAAGAATTTCTTCGAAATGTAAAAAAAAAAAAAAAAAAAAAAATCAATTTCTAGGCCTTCTTCTTTTTTCACTTTTCTTCATGATGGAAAATGAATGAATATGATTTGTTTTACCTCATCCTGCCTGACCTGCGCTCGTCTTCTCCTCTCTCTGCAGAACGCCGTTCGCCACAATCTGAGTCTTCACAAGTGCTTTGTGCGCGTCGAAAACGTGAAGGGGGCGGTGTGGACGGTGGACGAGGTGGAGTACCAGAAACGCAGGTCGCAGAAGATCACGGGGTAAGAGTAACGCCACTTACCTTCTCCCATGCAGCGGTCCCAATATCCCTTGAAGGTTTTCACACATCGCCACAGACTTTAATGTAATATGAGTGATTCTATGGAGTGGCCCAAAACATAATTGTGAAACAAATGGAAGAAAACAAATTGAGTTTTTGTCTGAACTAACCTCGTTATTTCACCATTGTTGTGTCCAAGCCAGACTTCTGATGGCTTTTTTCCCCCTACCACTCTTCCATAGTGCATGCCTTGTAATTATAAATGAAACAATATTGGGCATTACTCGTCTAAACATTTCTCAATAGGCATTGGATTTTATTTCAGAGTGTCTGAGTAAATGGGTTGGTTACAATTGGACGCCACACCTTTCAGATTCTTATTTTAAGAAAGAAGTTAAAAACCTTACAAAGTTTCCGACCAAATGACAAAACCCCAATAATGTCGTAGTGTGACAGTTTGCTGATATTTTCTAAAGTTTGTGATATAAACGTGTGACACTGTAAACAAAATGTAGATTAATTTAAATAGTTTGCAAAGTTTGACAATTATATTACAGTGTGCCATTTCCCTAAAAGTACGCAGTCAGGGCAAATAAATCTCTCTGCAAACTATGTCACAAAGACGAGGTCAAGCATTGCACGATCAACGTTTACATATGAATTTGTTTTTTTGTTGTTGTTTCTTTTTTTCCTCAGAAGTCCATCTCTCGTGAAGAACCTTCCCTCCAGTCTTGGCTACGGAACGGCGCTAAACGCCAGCTTACAGGTAGAACTCCACATCAGATCCTGCTTTTAGCATAAAGCGGAAGCATCATTCTTTTCTTCCCTTTTCTCTCCTCTCTCACACACTTCCTCCACTCCTCCCTTCTTCCCTCCACCTTTAGACCCAGAAGGCCACCCTGTGGTCAAACCGAGCAGAATGTCTTCCCTCCCTCTCCCCGCTCTCCTCCCCTTTCTCCCAGTTTGTTGCAGCCACCTTAGATTGATTGTGGCATGTGCAAATGCAGGGGCATGTGCATTAATATTTATCTAAGCTGTCATAAATGATTTGGCTTCATAGTGTACGCCAGCGAGGTGCTCATGGCAAAAACTTTAAAAATTTAATCACTGTATATAACTTTAATGCGTAGCAGGCTAAAGTGTCAGGAGTTTTTATTATTTTGAGGTAAAGTTTTTGGGAGCCTTTATTTTATTATTATTATTTTATTAATACATAACCACTCCACACAAAGGCATTTGAATGGCAGTTACTGGGAGGTAATCTGCAAGCTTTCCACACATGGGAAAGATTTCTTGCAACATAATAAGAGAAGGATATTGTATTTTAGTAATTGCCATGGTAAATCATTTTATTCCCTCAGCTGTCTCTTTTTTCACTCTTCTCACTGCCTCTCAGCCACTAAATACCTTCTGTCTTTGCAAGCCATTTATTCACCCAACATTTTATGTAATTATGCTTCATATGCTTCTCATATTTCTTGTTCCTTAATAGTCACACGTCCCTCATTCTTTACCTTTACCCTCACCAGCCCGTGCCCTCTTTCTCTCTCTCTCTCATTCTCGTTCCTTTTTTTTAATTTTTTTTCTCCGTCTCTGCAGGCTGCTCTGGCGGAGACCTCCCTGCCGTTGCTGGGGACCCCCGGCCTCATGAGCAGCGCCGCGGGGCCAATGGGCGGCAGCTGCCACGGCCTGCTTGGCGGTGACCCGTCCGGACCGACTGGCGGCAGCCCGCCCGGACTGTTGGGAGGGAGTCCGCCCGGTTTGTTGGGGATCAGCCCGCCGGGAACGCTGAGCTGCAGCCCGCCGACCATGTTGCAGTCTGCCCACGAGGAGCTCAACGGCTCACTCGACCACCTGGACACCAACGGACACAGCAGTCCTGGATATTCCCCTCCAGTACACATGTGAGTAGTGGAAAAGAAATTGCCACAATTGTTTAGTTTTGCAGTCTTTAGAATCCTCCACAGGGATATCCATGTGCTTTTTCACTTTTACTTAAGAACCACAAAGTGTTCAATGAAGTTTCCTGTTTAGATTGACAGAAAGCAAAACATGATTGGTTTCAAATTAAAGCTTGAAAAGTGCAGCATGCATTGAGGAAACTAGAAAAACCACAGCATTAGACCAAAAGCAAAATCAATTCACAATCTAAAAATGGAAAAGAAACATGGCTGCAAAACCTACTAGGAAGTGACCTAGCAGCCACTTGGTCCGTGATAACCGGAGGAGTTCAGAGATTGTCTGTTGACAACTATTATTGATCCTTTCCTCAAATTTGAACTTTTGATTGGGCAAAAAAAAAAAAAAAAAAAAGTGAAAAAAAAAGGCATTAAGTTCTTTTGCAGTTCTACATCCTGATAAAATTAGACTAAGTTTGGACTTTTTGGACTACATCCGAAACCGATCTCGGAACAGTCCATCCCCCCGTTTAAGACACAGTGATGGCAGGGTTATGCTGTGGGAATATTTTCCTCAGCAAGGATGGGAGAGCTAGTCAGAAGCGAAGTCGAATGAAGTAAAATACAAAACAATACTGAAATAAAAAAATAAGAGCTTGCAAATCCTTGAGACTGAGCAGAGGTTCGACAAAGTATTAACCAAAGAGGGGCGCTCCGGTGGCGCATGGGCTCATGTATGACTCATGGGTTCGAGTCCTGACCTATTGACCTTTGTTGAATGTCTTTCCGTCTATCATCGTGGTCAAATAAAGATCACAGAGCCAAAAAATCCTTAAAAAGACATTTTTTTTACATTTGACATTGAAAACAGTAAAGCATGCACTTTTCTTGGCGAATATGGCAGAAACTTACTTCTGCAAGGAACTGCTTTTCTACAGTGTAACATTAAAAGTATGACTTTATAAAGACATGTGCAGAATAAATTGCACCGAAACCGCCAAGATAAATCTCCTCTCGCCCACAGTGCTAAATGCAAAAAAAAAAAAAAAAAAATTAAAAGAAATGTTGCGTTTAAATGCTTTGGAATTTTTAACAGCGATAAAAGCGTGCCAATTTCCACCTTACAGATCTGTAAGTGTTCTTGTTTGATAATGCAAGCTGAAGCTGCCTTTCCCACTTCCAAGCGCCCACCTCCTGCTCTGTGTTGCTCTAATTGTCTGACATTTAACCCCCTGAATCAGTGTCTGTTTAGTTAGCACCGACCTCAGGGCAGAGCTCAATTTCTATGCTGGATTGCATTGTGAGCAGACTTTCCTCTCTCTCTTTTAGTGGGATTTTACTGCCTTTCTGATTGTACATTTCGAGTCTATATATCCAGGACCTTGTCATCAAACCACTCTGTACATATTAGCTGCTTTTTTTTTTTTTTTTTTTTTTTTTTTAAATGGAGGGAGAACTGGTCGTATTAAAATTTAGCAAGCATAGCACTAATTACTTTAATCTCCATCTTCTCTTTGTGTGGCTGGGAGAGAGTGTTTGTGCTTGACTTTCAGAAACATCCAAGCCACACACACACACACACACGCACACGCACGCACACACACGCACACACACGAGGGCTACAGTTTGAAACAAACACACCAAAGATATCCTTTTAACGCTTCTTATGTGCTGCCTATCAAAGCCTCTGTTGCAACATTAGCTAACCATTTGTGTAATGGATAAAGGATGCTTCCCACTGCCATGTGAGTGAATGTATTTATGAGAAAGGAAGCGTCCATACCTTAATATATTTAGACGTGTTTACCTCTCCTGAAAGGGGGTGCTAAGTGAGGCAAATTTGCCATGCTCCTGACAGACTCCCAGTGTTTGCACTCCCTGAGGTCATTTAATTTTCAGTAACAGGACAGCGCAGACTTTTTCCCCCCATTTCTCCCCCCCCTCTCCCCCCCTCTGCTTTCCGCGGCCACGTCGTCTCGACACTGACACGAGTTGTTCTGGGGGACGAGAGGCACCTCGCCCCAGCCCCCCCAGCCTGGCCTTTTTTCACGCAGTCCACAACAACCTTCGAAATGGAAGAAATGTGTTCTCCGGCGCTACTTTTCGCTGTACGCGCTTAAATAATAGAGCGGCTCGCGGCACTAAACTAAATAGTACATCACCTCGAAGACCTGTTTTGGGAGGAGAGTCGTCAGCACAACTGAGTCCATTCAGCTGTTAGACAAACCTCCTCTTCCCCTAAATGTCTAAAGGTTAATGATGTCTGCTTAACCACAGACCAGCTTGCCCTGGGCCATGCTGGCTGTGTGTATGTGTAAGTATGCATGTGTAATAAACTCATGTTCACCCTAAGGGGTTCTGCTTAGAAGAAGTGGTAGCTGTTATAACCAGGAAGGCCTGAACTTACAATTAGAGCTTCCAACTTCTCTCATACTCAACACAACATGTCAAGGCCCAGTTATTCTGTTTGTCTCTTGTTTTTAATAGTTTCGTGTCCACCTGAACATCTTTCTTTTATTTCTGCCCCTTTCCTCTTCCTGCCATCAACCTCCTGGACTAATGACCTTATTTTCATCCCTGACCTTATCTCTGCACGGTTTCCAACGCTAATCTCCGCTTGATATGAGAGCAGGCATCTCAGCGTATTTATTACGGCACATTTCAGGCCGGCGTTTACTCCTTGAGTGACTCGATAATGGCATCCGGCCATTAGGCGCTAAATGGCTCATCCACATATTTTAATAAAGCGTTGGAAAGCCGAAAGCGAATACGGCAGCTCGTAATTTCCTTCTTTCCTTTTTTTTTTTTTTTTTTTTTCCCCTTGTCAAGCATCCAAACATCCTAATGAGGATTATTTTAATAGCGAAGAATCATTCATATTTTTGATATGACTGGAATCAGAATCTCCTCAGGAGCGCGTTCTCGTCGTGTTATCTGACGTCAAAGTATTTCAATTTAAATGTGTGTGAAAACAGAAAGGGTGTTCGCTGAATGAATACTTTCATTCCCCTTCCGTGTTGCATTTTGATGTTTTTCTCGTCTGCAACCAGCCGCCCCCCTCCTCCGCCCCCGACCTCCCTTCCTGTAAATCCGCAGGACAGAAACAGAAATATTCATCGCTCGGCTCGAATCCTCCTAAGATCTTCTCGTCCCGACCGCATCAGAATATTAATTTACAGTATTTGGCTCTGAATATTAAAGTCATCTGTACCTTTTAAAAATTCTTTTCAAATTCAAAAAGGCCCCGGCGCCCTGCCTCCTCCCCCCCCACCCCCGCCGATGAAGGCGGCCCAGGAGAGACGCATCCTAACGTTGCCGCCGCCTGATAAGTCTCCCTCTCCTCTTTCCGAGTCTACGGGGATTTTCTGATGCATCCGATGTGTCAGAAATAATTAGGTTTTGTCAGATTTATCATCGTTGCACAAACCCTTCTCCCCGACTAGGGCTCCGGATCATGTTATGCCTTGTTTGTGTGTGACAGCATTATTATTCTTGTTAGCTGCCCAGCAGTTTTTTCCTTTTCCTTTTCCACCCACTCCTGTGTTGTCCTGAAGGGGAAAAAAAGGCATCCTGTGCTGCTTCCTGCCCAGCGCTTATTGACAGTGGCTAAAGATATTCATCCATTTAGAGTTAAAAACATGTATCATGGTGTCCGAGCGAACTGCCGGGGCTGAAGTTGATTAATGGCAGAAGCAAGCTGCTGGTTTTTCCTCTTGAGGAGCGACATGCCACAGCCTCTGCATATTAACGAGTGGCTGCGCTTTCTATTAACTAGATAAAAAAGCCTCTCCTCTGCCTTTGCTCCAGGGGGCTCAAGGATGAGAAATTCTCCATTATTTATCATGTGGCCTGTTTCCCCCCCTCCCACACCCCCTTTTTTTTCATGTATTTCAACCTGGTGTCATCAGTAAACTTTTAAATGCCAAACATGTCTGGAACATCACAGCTTATCGGCCTTACAGGGGCCGTGTTTTTCATGCAATTTTCATGTGCTTACTTACAGTAGACGTGAGGCATCATGTCGAATTAGCGTCTTGCAAACAACATGGTTTTTACTTTCGCCAGATAAAGCGTGTCACACGAGTTGTTTTTCTTTTGTTACAAGAAAATGTCAAATTGTAAATCGGGGGATGGGTTGGAAAGAGATTCTTACTATGAGGTGACATTAGGTAAACATCTTCAATTTTGTTGTTTTTTTTTTTTTTTTTACACACACGAAGTTGTAGACAAATGTCTTTGTTGAAGCAAAAGCTGAAAATGATCAGAACATTAAAAAGCGTTATAGTTAAAGAGCTAATTGGATTTAATTGTAGCTTCAAAGTGTTTATAGTGCTGAATATTTCCCCTTTTCCAGTATTTCCTTTGTATACAACGAGCAGATGTCCTGTGAGTCGGCCAATCTGCATGGGTCGCTTGTCAACTTGAGCAAAATAGCCAAACTTGTCTTTCTTGCAAACATGCAGTACACAACAACAGATGAATGGAAGTGGCATGTTGCTCTGTGCTCCATGTAGACAGGAAAAACTCCACCACTCCTTCACTTTCTCGTCTGTATCGTCAAAATGGGATGATTTGATCCAACTAGACCAAATGATCCCGTTTAAACTAGATTCCATTAGATCGAGTTGGACATTGACCTTACATAAACATTTCAGGCACAAAATCAGATTTCCATACAGGGGAGTTTGATCAGTTAGTTTAATTCATTAGTTATCAGATGAGAAATAACATTTGGTCACTAAGAAAAAGTTGAAAATGAAATTACTTGGAAACCAGCCAATCCAGTGAAAGGGAATGATGTTTACCAGTTCCTGGATCACCAGAACGGTTTTCCTTTAGCTTCTAATGCTCGTCTGAGAATATCTGAAAAATCTGACATCTTCGTGCGTCTGTTCTTTTCCTCACAGGCCACCTGTTCACGTGAAAGAGGAGCCGCTCAACATGGATGACGACGACTGTCCGATGTCACTCGTGACGACGGCCAATCACAGTCCGGAACTCGACGATGACCGGGAGCTGGAGGAAGGGAACCTATCGGAAGACCTTGAGTGACTAGGATACGATTTTTGGTCAATGTGTCCCACCATTCTACCGCACTGTTTCTCTTACACAGACCTGCAAGGCTAGAAACCACTCCACCGTCCAAGAACCCACAGCTGACTCTCTTTCTCACCACTGGGACTATTTATTGAGCATGTATCTGGATAGAGACCAGTCCAGAGGAACTCTTTGTTGCAGACCTTCTGGATTCCCCAAACATGACAGACATGAGATGTCTGTTGTAAAAAGAAGAACAAGACGAAAAAGAAACTCTCTGAGACCTGTTATATGTGGGGGGGGTGGCGCGGCCACATACAGTGAAAGGATGATGGACGCATGGATGGATGGGGGGAGGAAACATGAGGCAAATAAGCAAATCATGTTCTGTTGAAAGCTCGCGGCCTCCTATACTGCCAAAAAAGGAAGACGTTTTATGTTTGTGAATAACCCAACCCACAGTAGTTGTTAATGTCTAGAGACAATTGCTGGTTCAATTCAAATTGTTGCTCTGTTATCATTTGCACAGGAGTAGTCTCGGAAAATTGTGTCACTGCCTGTATGTTGCTATTATTATTAAAATCAGCATATTTTTTTTAGCTTTTTTTTTTTTTTTTTCTTTCTTTCCTTCTTTCTTTTTACCATTGTTAATTTCCGGATCTGATTTATAGACACCACCAACTGTAAATGCCATCCCTCGAATCACAACTGCAGTACCAAGACTGTTTTCGCAACTGTTCGGAGAAAAAAACAAAGAAAGAAAAAAAAAACAAGGGAAAAAAAAAAAAGTTGGCTTCCAGTCTGTTATGTGTTTGTGATTAAAAGTCTGAAATGAAGTTGGAGAAATAATAACAGTTTGTGTAAAAAAAAAAACAAAAAAAAAACAACGCCATTTACAAAACGAATGCATTTCTGCGTAACTTTCCTCTTGCTCTTCTTACCTCGGCGTTCTAAAGCTTTGTCTACCTGCAAACAGTGACAGGCAACAGCTAAAAACCAAAGCCAAACTCTAGCAATGGCCAATAGCTTACAGGCACAAGCCACCAAACTCCTCTTTTTGGTCTCACCTTCTGTGACTTTAAACTAGTTCAAAGATAAGTTGTTTTTTCTTAATTTATTTATTTTTGTTTTTCTGTCCACAAACTACCTTGGAAAAACCTCTGGGATTGTTTTCATTTAGCCCTATACAAAGATGGTCAGTGCAGAAACGAGTGCTGATTCTTCATGTGTAATTTGGGAACTCATAAAAAAAAATATATATATATATATATGTCTACTCCGGTTACCTTCTGCCAGGCATTCTGTCTGTGACATAACCATAAAAAGTGGACCATGACCAAAATAAAACATTTGTTTATTCAATAGAAGTGCAAAAACATCTTGATGTTGTGAAGGTTATGTTGATTTTTTTTTTCTTTTTTCTTTTTGTTATGCATTACACATTGAAACTCATTGTTTTGTTTTGTATACAAACCTGTTGGAGATCATTTTTGTTTTAGGTGGAACCGTCCGAATGCGTTCACGTCTTCACTTCTTCCGTGGCGGTTTTTGTTCTGAGCTGCGTCAAAACGACAGAAAAAGAAAAACAACAAAAACAAACAAAAAAAAAAAAAAACTGAAAACACTACTAACCAAACATGAAAACTATCTAGTGAAGCCAAATAAGTCATAATTTCAAGTTAATATGAAATAATGTGGCTTGGTTAGCATGGGAAAGCAAACAGTGATAGCCATTGTGGAAGGGGAAAATCGAAGGTGACCTTTTCTAGGTGAGATTTGCTTTAACTTCATCCAGCGCTCATTATCTGGCTTACGGATTAGAAACTTTACAGGCTTATACACACAAGTGTAATCTGGATAGGTGGTTAGCTTTTTATGGTACACTTTGTACTTCTAGAAGAAGAAGTACTTCCTGTTGTTTTCCTCCTGTAAGCCTGCATTGAGCGCTGGTCATTTCGCCCCTTCACCATTTCGTACTTTTGCGGTTCCGGTCGTTTCGCACCCGACTTTTCCAGGACCAAAATGGTGCCATCTGCCGGTTGAAATTTTGTATCGAACATACACCAATTTGTATCCACTTTGATAACCAAAAGTGATTTTATTTCATTTGCTCATGGTCTGTTGTAAGGAAGTGAGGTGATTCGACGCCAGGTTGTATTTGGTTGCTGACACAACCACAAACAATGGGAAAAGAATGCAATTGACTCAAATTGCATTCTTAACCGTTTTAACTTCTTAACCACTTGATGGAATTTACTGAAGAATAACTAAAAACAAACTCATCCATCCATGAACTTTGTTGCCACCATCTTGGTAGACAGAATTGCTCTAGGCATGACAGGGAGGGGGTATTTTTATTATTATTATTATTATTATTATTATTATTATTATTATTATTATTTTAAATATCTCGCAATGGTTATTTCTATTTTGGGATAAAGGATGTTCCAATCATAAAGGCAGTTCAGCAAAGTCCACTTCTTACTACATCCTAACCTAACAGTCAGGACATGTGAAAGACCTCAAATAGAGAAGTTAAGTTCAAGTCTGGCTTGGAATTTATTGTTTTATTTTTATCCAAATAGCAGTTTAGTTTCTATTTGATTGTCTGGAAGCCATAGTTATTGTGATTGAGCTTGCCTATCAAAATGGCAGACCACGTCCGGTTCAGGCGTGCCGTATCTATGTATTGAAAAGCGGAGACAGGAGGGTTAGGAATGACGATGTGTCGGTACGAAATGGTGAAGGGGAAAAGTGACCCCCCCCCCCCAAAGTGTTGTTGCTTTAATGGTCATTTCTGTTTTCAGTAAACCAAAGTTACACAAAATTCTGCCTCCTCTTGAACGGGATAAGCCGTAAAACTCACACCCATGACCTGTTCGAGTCTGGCACAAAGACATAACAGAGACCAGGTGGTCAGCTTTACCGTCTTTCACATACGTAATGGCTTTTTAAAAGAGCGACGCGTTGAGCTTCGCTTTGAACCAAAATCTGAACCGCACTGTGCGTCCGTTGCTTTTGAGTTGTCAGGCCAGAGCTTAAAACACACACACTGTACAAAAGCACTGCTTGTGGGCACATCATCAGGCACCTGAGAGCCGGTGCCGCGTCAAGAGGTCAGGAGTCACGACGCCGACTCCTGACGGAGGGATAGAAATGACGTTCTTAATAATCGTATTCACACCAAATAAAAAGGGCGCTTTGTCTTTCATTTAAAAGGAAAAAAAAAAAAAAACAACAAAAAAAGGGTTCTCCCACTTAACCCCGTTTTCCCCCCCCCCCCCCCCCCCAAAAAAGGCTTTCCAAAAGCTTCTACCTCTGCAGAACAACTTCAGAACAACCACAACAGATTGCACGAGTTTCGAGAGCTGTCCCACTTTTCCCCCACTGCTTGTCTTTCATAGGACGTGGCTCAAAACCCAACGTTTACATTCCCTGCGTCAGGACACACGGAGGAGTCGCATTGTGATAGGTGGTCTGCAAACATTTGTAGAATGATAATGTATAGATTACCTGTAAGGGGAATATTGTGTTTTTTTTTTTAAAAATGCATGTCTAAAAAAAAAAAAAATCATTTGGTGGACTGGAAACAAAAAGAAATACAATAAAACTCATCGGGACGATGGCCTACGTGTTGCAATGCATAGGAGTGCATTACCTCAGAGGGATAAAACCTGTCAGGCACAGAATGCATATTACCTGTAGATTTGCATGGGTTTTGTACAAATTAAGTAAAATTAAAAAAAAAAAAAAAATGTCTAAAATAGTTGCTTGCACATAATACCAGAAAGACCTCCAGAACTGCGATCTGCTCCTCCACTAGATTTTAGGATTGTCTGGATTTTCTGGGTTGATTTTTGTCTGTATTTTGATAACTGTGCATACTTATGTAAAAAGGAAAAAAAAGAAAAAAAAATCATGTCGGTGGACCCATGAAAATTTACCAGACTTTTTTCTAAGAGGGAAAAAAAAAAGAGAAAAAAAAAAAAGAGAGTTCTGTGTTTCTTTTCTGACTTACCTGAATTTTTACTGTTTCTCTCTCATTGCTCGCTAAGAATAGCAAACCTGCTTTTTCTGCATCTGCTTTGCGTAGCTGTAAGGCTTTAACCTAATGTGTGTATTTATTGCTTGTACCTCTGTGCATACTTTATGAAGCATTATGTCTGGCAGTTGAGTCATGTATCCTTTCTACTGCTATCCTTCTCTAATAATTGAGAATATGATCCCCCCCCTATGTATACAGTAAATTGGGACTGTAGCAAACATATGTTTATGTAATTGGTGATTTTCTGTTCTTATTCTCTTTTACTTTAATCGAGATTCAACAACCTATTTTTTATTTTATTTTATTTTTTTTTTTATACTTCTCATTCCTGTGTACTGTGTCCATATGTTAAAGGTTCTCTGACATTAGAAGGTCATGGTTGAGAATTGTAACAGACATTATTTTCTGTATTCATGGCATTTCACTGCTGAATAAAATAAAGGACCAAAACTTGGAATTTGAAAAAGCAACTGACTACCTCCAGCATCAGAGAGTAAATCATTTCCCTCTCCGCTGTTGCACATTTATCTTTTATTCCGCAAAGGCACAGCCATGAAAATCTAGCGTGGCATTACACATTTAAGGTTTCAGGGGCTGCTACTTCAGAGAGATAAAAAAAAAAATAAGAATAATAAAAATTTAATGTATATGTTACACTTTTTCCTTCTTCTTCTTCTTCTTTTTGGGCAGCCGGAGCCTTGTTTAGAGGAGCAGGACATGGTAGTGCGTTGCTCACCCCTCTGGACCTGTAATGGGTTTAGCCTGTGTGTGATTCAAGCCCGCTGCTTTCATGTAGCACAAGCATGTCCCAGTGCAGACTGAAACGCTGCTTTGAAATGGATTGACAAACCTAAGAAGGATTTCTATACAGCGAAGAAGGAGGCACAGGCCGGTTACTTTCCTCTGGTTTCAAGTCAGTTTGTTTCGTCGCCAGAGAAAACGCCGGACTCTTTTGACTTTTCCATGGCTCTGTGGAGCGTTAAGCAACGCGGCGTTCCCCCTTCCTCACCTGTTGCTGTGCAATGCCAGTCAGTTCCTTCTGGTAGGAAGTCTTCTACACTTGCTCCTTGTTTTGGAGATATTGTCCAAAAATATTGTCTCTAACCCTAACCGAAATATTTCCGGTTAGGGTTAGGGCAGCCCTAACCCTAACCGGACATGTTTCCAGTTTGGAAAATATGAAAAATGATCTATTATTTTGAAAAAGCTGTTCAAAAGACTTCCTTCTTTTAATTATTATTATTATTTAAGAAGCCAGTTTGCCCGTGAGACGTCTTGGGAACATCTCACCGGACGCGTCCCTCTTGCTCCAGGCACGCAGTTTCTTTTTTTAAACAGTAGGTGCCTCTTCAGCTCAAATCTGGCGTTTTTTTGACTAGACGGGAGCAGAAGAAGAACGTGAAGCAGAGGCTCACCCCCTGATTCAAGGCCCGGTCCCAAAACTCACTCGCACTGCACCCATGGAGGGTGTTGAGTACACCCTCCTCTGCGGAGAGTGTACTCAACCAAAGTGAACACAAACGTTCAAGTTTGCAGGTTGAAATGTAAAAATTTGAGAACTGTGCGAACATCCGCGTAAACACAACAAAACCAAGACGGCTTGCAAACGTGACTGTTTGTGCCAAAGAGTCGACTGACGTGGTAAGTTTGTGAGCATCACAAGTCGACGCTCTTCACTCTAATTGAGGTAATGCTGATTTGAAGCTGCATTTGATCTAAATCCTACCTTTCCCATTGTTTGAAGTTCTTTTGATCTGATGCTAGAGAAATTGCCATTGACCAGAATAACAAAACCCCCATTCCGTTCCCCACCTGTTAACACACAGATGTTGAATTTATTCTTGTGGGAAAAAAAAAAAAAAAAAAAATGTTCATGGTGCAGAAATTGTCTTTCCTATTAAGATGATGCAGTTTTAAAACTAAAATAATTCAATGGTCTGCCTGTTACTTACCCAAATGACCAAGCTTGATTAATTAACTAGTAAACTCACGTTTACTTTAAAAAGTAATACTAACTGAAGTCTTTCACGTTTAGGCTTGTACTAGAATCAAAATAAGTTGTTATAGACGAAACTGTTCCATCAAAATGGTGCATCATTTCAACAGCAGTAGGAATTGTTGTAAAACTCAAGGATCTTGAGACGCTCTTGTCTCAAGAATGTTTGACCATCAACGTTCTGCATCACGCATACGGGAAAAATGTATTGCACCAGACGTGCTTCATTTTTCATCTTCAAGACAGTGGTTTCCTCTTAATGGCAGGAAAAAAAAAAAACCCCAAAAAACAAACTCCGCTCTTCGTCCCTACGATTGATGGATGTTGGCTGATCTGACAGGCTATGTGGCTAAATCAACTCCAGCAGACTTGCCACACCTTGCCGGTCACGGAGCAGCCGCACACTGACACACTCATTGAGATTCAAGCTGAATCCACCATGACCAATGTGTTGCCCATTAGCTCGTCTGTACGCCGAGAACCTTCTGCGCGTTCCAAAGGATGCTCAGGAGGGACTTTGTGGGAGTCTTTTGAATCCCGTCCGCTGGTCATTTAATCATAACCCCCGATGCATGTTCTTTTGGCCTTGCCATATGATGTCCCCCGAGGGGTCAGAAAACAACTGCACTTTTCATAAAGGCGCCCAGACACACTTGTCTGCCCCCCCCCTCACCCCGCCCCGATGACAGTCTTCGACATCAACTGTGGCGAGCTCCTGTTATCGCCTCAGCAAATGGTGTTCCAGAGCATTAGTTAACTCGCAAGGCGCTTGTCTTCCGTGCTGTTTATGCACTCGGAAGTGTTTGTGAATTCAAGTGAGGCGTTGCATACGAAGCGCAACAAGGGCCGCTGTGTACTGCGCAACATCAGAGGGAGCTCCAACATTAAAGTGGGCAGCGCAGCCTTCTATAGACCCTTCTTTCAAAGGCCATGAAATAATAATGGGTTGTGGTTAGAGAGGTATCCGTGAGTCACACTGGTTGCTTTTCATAAAGTGGAGTTATTTACAGTGCGATGAATAAAAGAAAGGGTAGCTGGTGGTGCAAGCCTTTTCCACATGAATGGTCGGGAGGAATAAGTTTCCTCTAATGCAGAGCGGCAAGGCCTGGCTGTATACTCTAATAAGTGTAGAAACAAACAGCTGTTTTGCGGGGCATTCAGACAATTATTGGAGGCTTGCTTATGCTGTTTTGATTAGGTTTGGATACACTTAGAGGATTTCACTTGCTTTTGAATTAGAGAGTAGAGCAGACCTGTGATACTGGGTTAGGGTTAGGGTTAGATAAAATGGCCCAGATCATAACGGTACTCAACAGCTTTTCGATGTATTGATTCAATATTTTACTTGAGGCTCAAGTTGATTGTTGCCAAAAGGCTCCATTGGACCAGAGTCCAGTTAAAAGAGCAGAGCAATTTCCTACCAATTGTGCTACTGATAGTAAGACAGAAAGGCCTTTTTTTTCTTTCCCGTTCCAGAGGGAACTGATTTGAATTTAGTTTGAGGAACTTGCTCTCCGATGTGGCTTAAATCTCAGCCCGTTGCTCCACTGTCTCACAACCTACTTGTCTGAATGAGACTCTGTATCCAGGCATCATTTGTCTCATCTCCAGCATCGACCAATTAGATCAATTTATGAGCCGTGCCCTTGTGGGGCCGGCTGGTAAATATCTCTAGTTTCAGCTTATTGATTAAGAGAGGAGACCGTCTCGGTCACTTTCTTTTCCTCCAAAGCCCTTCTGACCCGACGATGCGTGTCGGCTGCCTGGAAAGACCCAGGGCCCCCGGGCAGCAAAAATTGCCTGCTAAATAGTCCGAGGCAATGGCAACGCTAATTGAGATCATCATTATTATAATTGCGGGCCCTGAAAAGCACGTCTTAACTAATTTGCATTGCTCTCAAGTTGATATTGGACCCGGTGCAAAAATAATTGCATGGCTCAGAGGCATGACGTTTGGTTCGGTGGTGGGCAGAAAGGGGGACGCTCGGGCCCCGTTCCTCCCCCAAACCCGGCTTTCGCAGGCGAGAAGGTGGTCCTGAAGTGACGCCGGATTCAGGCAGATGTTTGGTTCTCATGTCAAATGCTTTTCAAGAAAAAGTGAGTTACCCTGTTGTTTTTCTGACAAATCAAAACCAAATTGCTGTGCAGTTTTTTTTCTAATGTTTGACCAAGTCATTTTTTTTTTTTAATTTCATTTTGTTTTCCGGGACATTATGTGCTACGCTTATCTCTGAGCTGATTATGAAGCCAAACATAATGTCCATCATTTTGGGACATTTCAGCACAGACTTCAGTCGGATCTTATGTGATAAATCAACACAGGGTGGAAGAACATCAGTGTGAGATAAAGGGAAATGATTCATCATAATTGACAACATTCCTCTGATGCCCCTAAACAAATCCAATGCGACCAGTTGACTCCAAAAGTCGCACAATCGGTGAACAGAGTCCATTTGGTCACCGACTCCAATATTGGTGTGGGGTGGCAAAGTCGGGAAAGCTGATCAAAGTTAATGGATAAGGATGATTGGGGCTGAAAATTCCTTTCCGTCCAAACTTTGGTTGGTCTGTCACGCAGAATCCCATCAAAACACGCTGAAGTTTGCGACTGGAATGTGACCGAACGTGGACGACGTCGAGCATTGTGAGCAACTCAAAGGTGGCGTCGCACAGACCGACACAGAGAGAGAAATCTGGGTTTCCCCGACTGAAACGAGGGATTAACCCAACAAAATGGTGAGAAAAACGCTGAGGCTCCTGAATTTGTGCCTGTGGCGTCATCAGCCACACACACGCGCACACACACATCCCGTGTGGTTTCTGCAATCCCCCCTCGTGGAAATGAACGCTTGATAACAGCACTAATGAATAAAATACATGTAGCATGATACGACCCATTGTTTGTTTGTTTTATGCCTCCACAACAACAACAATAACAACCCCTTGAGGGGAGATTATGTAAATCCTCTTAGAAATATCCCACATTGCTTTTGTCAGAGGTTTTGGAAAGCATTCCATTACTGTTTTGCTTCTTGTCTTATTAGTTGTTTGGGGGGGGGGGAAAAAATACTCACTTTGAGGCGCATGACGGTGGAGAGGTTATGTTGGGGGTGTAAAGGAAAAAAAAAACAAAAAAAAACATTACAACTTAATCATTAATCCATTGTAATCACATCTGCTCTTAATCAACAATTCATAATGGAATTTATAATGGAGTGATTTCAATTATCTACCTCCACTGGAAGCGGCGTCGGTTCCCAAATTAAATTGGGACGACGCGTTCGAACGTCTTTGTCTGAATTTCACCTGTTTGAGATTTAAAAGTTGTTTGTGGCTTTGGAGTTAAAAAAAAAAAAAAAAAGAAAAAAAAGAAAAAGAAAAACAGCATTAATGATGAATGGTGGGTTAAATCACTTACTGAAGATTTTTAATGACATTTCGGTGTTCCTTGTATAATTACTCTTCATCCGAGATGGGCCGTAATGCTGTTGGACAGTTGCGGTTCAGGCTCGCTAGCTCGCTTCATTAGCGTGTCATTCCCATTTCACATCAGAGGCTTTAATTGTAATGCTGAATATGCACGGCTCTCCGCCGAAGCCTAATCAAAAAGGACCCACTTGTATTATTAATATCAGAAATCAGCCCGCTTGCTATTTTTTTTTTCCCCTCCTTTTTTTTTTTTTTTATAAATAAAAGAATACAGACGCATAAATCAGCTGTCATTTATTAGCATGGCCCTGGCATATCCGCTAGACACGCGGGCAGATCGACCCCACCCTCACACCCCCGCCCCCTGTTCTTTCCCGCATCACTCATCAAGATTTAAAAAAGAATGAAAGACAAGAGAGGAGAGGGAAGGGCGGAGGGATGCATTAAATATACATGCTGATTCGGATGAGGAGTAATCAGATTACATCTCAGGTGACACCTGGTGCACAGAAATAAACAAAACAAAACAAGCGACAAAAAATGTGGACAGTTGGCAAGGAGAGGAAAAGACAGAAGGATAAGAGGGTATGGTAGAAAAAAAAAAAAAAAAAAAAAAAAAGATTATAATTCGAAAGCAAATACCATGAGAGAAAATGACTGTTCCACAGAACAGGCAGGACCTTTAAAGATGGTCGCCCCGCACAGGTTGTGCTGACCAGACATAAAATAACAGCTGTGTTTTGAATCCCGCTGCAGCAGTCAGAAGTCAAACTGCTGCGAACCCCTAATCCACATCTGCGGAAGCTTTTAGTGCTGATGCAGACATCAGCGCCGGAGGACCCTCCACCGAACGCCCGCTCTGTCTCCGGCGTTCGATTAGCTCGGGGGGCGTTGACCCCCGTGGAGTTTGAGTCCTCCAGAAAAAGTACTCGCTTTCTTTTCTTTTTTTTTTTTTTTTTTACTTTTAGTGCCTAATTCTTCTCACCCAGATTATGTGAAGAATTAGGTCAGAAAGCCCAAAACAACAGCGGGTTCGACGTGAACGTTTCCATCCTGCCACAGTCAGAGGCAGACAGTGAAAGGTTTGCCTGGAGAAAACATTGTCACGTTGAATTTCTGAAAACTCATGACAGCTTCAGGTGGATGAGACGGACATAAATTGTTAATTAGACATTAATAGGGAGACAGACATTAATTAGGTATTAATGCGGGGGCTCCTGGAACAGTCCTCCCCTCTCCCAGTCACATCCTTCCTCTTGGTTTCTAACTATGGCTCTGGCCGCCCACTGGATATTCTCTCACGTCCGTGTGTGCAGAAATATCGCCGCCTTGCAAAAGGCTTTCGCAGCCCTTGAACTCGCTCACGTTTGGTCGCCTTACAGCCACGAAATTCTCTGTGTCTTACCGTGATTTTATGAAGGACAGCAGCGGAGAGCAGTGCACATAATGGAATGCGAGTGTTTCATAATTCACACGTCTAGACTGAAGGAAATTTGAGCAAAGTTTGAATAACCGACACTGCATGTTTCAGTGCTGTGGGAGGATCTTCCTGCTGCGAGGCGCCCCGTCTATAAATGGAAAGAGTTATGACAAAAAAAAAAAAACGATTGGCAAGACGAGCAGCGCATTGAGAAAGAGGAGCAGTCAGAAGTTCCATGGTGTCGCTGGAGGAGCTGCAGAGATTCACAGCTCAGGTTTGAGAATCTGTGGTGGACTCGGTGTTGCAAGAAGAATGCAATTGTTTTAGAAAACGCTTGGAAGCTGAACGTCGTGCTATGCTACAGCGTGTTTAAAACGGGTCGCCGAAATACAGCACAATCTTCGCTTAGAAAGTGTTAAAGCAAAAAAAAAAAAAAGAAATACCTGAGGCTAATGTTCAGGTTTTGACTCGGAGGCGCTAAATGCAAATATACGCCACACTTCTTATCAGAATTCAATTAATAATAACCTTATTCACACCATAATTTTCAAAGGGGAAAAAAAAAACAATTGCATTAAAATACACTGAAGTTTGTGCCAGGAAGCCACAAAGTACTTCAAGTGTACTGCAGGTTTCATGTTCCTAAAGCCAAACACTCTGCAGGTTTTCAAAACGTTTAAAGTAGATTTATTTTTGGTTTTTAAAGCCCTAATTCAGCGTTCGGCTGCTGCGGCTCACGCTCACTTTTCTCCCTGACTGAATCTGTTTACCAGAGGCGCTCAGGCGGGGGGGGGGGGGGGGGGGGGGGTGGAAGGATGTTTCCCTCCGTGCAGTGCAACATGCAAACAGGCCATTATATTTTTCACACGTGAGGTTAGTGTCAACACGCAGGAGGGGAATTTGGCGGCGCTTCGAGAGGCGGTTTGTGTAAACGGCGCGTTCGCTCGCTGATGAAAAGGAGGCTTTTACAAACAGAGTCTGGAGGAAACAGCGAGGGGGAAGAAGGGTACTGTAAGCAGAAAGTAAATTACTTTCCAGTGTATGATGCGCCGTTCTAACCCTGGGAGAAGAAGGAAAGCGGGGGAAATGATAGTGGCAGTGAGGGGGACGGAGTGGGGGTCGCGGGTGGGGGGGTGCTTAAGTGCAGGTCAGCTCCATTACCTGAGTCCAGCATGTCTCTCTCACATCCTGAACATACATATATAACCCCAGCTTGATGATATTCTCTCCCAATCATGCTAGCTTCCATTGCACACCTCTTTGATCTGTGATTTGCATTTCAGCGCCCACGGGCTAAAAATTATTTGGATGAGATTTTTTTTTTTTTCTCACTATCTCGTTGCCTTCTTTTCTGCATCTTCTCGCTAACCCATTCACCGTACCTGGGGCTTGTAAACTCATCCCTCTTCCTCACCTCCCTCCCTTTCTCCCCGCTTCCCCGGCTCCCTTCTTCCCTCCGTCCCTGGCGCTCGGGATCTCCGTTTAATATTGGCGGTGCCCCCAGAACGCAACAAACAAATTAGCTGGCGGGGGGACAGAGCGAACGGCATTCTGGGCGCAACACCTGGTAGGTTCCTCGGGGTGAAGCAGCCAGCCCCAAACAAAGCTTTTTGCTGTTGAAAGCGAGATTAAAAACATGCTAAAATGGCAATAATGTGCCAAATGCCTGAGATGTTCTGCGACCGAGTCGATTTTCTCGCGCTTTTAAACACTCACCGGCCACTTTGTTCGTTATTTTCAATTGCTTGTTGACACGAATAGAAAACTAGCCAATCCTGCAACAGGAACTCAGTCAGTTTAATGAACTAGAAGGGATTTAAGGGACTTTGAGCACGGTGGTTGGTGCCGGATGAGATGGTACGAACATCTCAGGAGGGACATTTCCAGTAAGCCTGATGGACTTACTGGAAGTTATTTTGGATGTTAGAGGTCAGAGGCCAATGAGCAAGTTGCGAGAAAGGTCAGAGCACTTCAAGTAACCACTTGTTACGAAGAAGGCAGGCAGAAAGTCCTCTGCAAGCAAAATACATTGAACCTTGGGACAGGTCGCATGCCAACCAAAACTGGACTACGACAGATTGGATTCATGAGTCCAGTTTTCAATGGAAGGCGCAAACAACATGATGTTCTGCATGGTGCCGTAATGCAGTTGGGGATTGTCTGTACTCATTCGTGCCAACCGAGCATCGATGATACGCCACACGCCATGTGAGTGTCGTCGTTGACCATGTCCATCTGGTTTTGAAAGAGTGGCAAGAACGAATGCAGAAGTTCAGGGGTGAATCCTCGAGGTTTTTGAGCCGTGCTGACTCCATAGACTCACGCTTACGGTTCTCGCTGCACATTTGTTATTTGAATCTCCTCCGCCACACACCGAAGGCCTCATCTTAGATCCATGTCTGGAGGTGACTCAAGTAAAGTGAACTCTGTGTCACATTCGAGAAACCGGCTAGAGATGTTTTGACCAGTTTTATTTGATTTTGTGCTGTTGCGACAACTAAAGGGAACTTTTTTTTTTTTTTTTTAAATTACATAAATAAATAAATAAGAATACCTGAACACGCCCTAAACCTCAACATGAAGAGGAAACCGTTTCAGCTTCAAATGTAAACTGCATTGTCATCCCACAATAACATCCTGGGCTTCAAACGCAAAAGCCTTCAGCAGAATATTCACGCGCTCGCAGGCGAGCAGCATCACCGGCCCCCTAAACCAGACATCCGCCGCAGCAGGCCTGTTTCCGGCTTGCTGCGTATTGATGTTTTAAAACAATTTTATTTTTGTTATCATATCAAAGAGAAGACGCGTGGCTATCAAACGCGGGAGGTGTGCGCTCTCAGCCGAGGGGCCCTCTCAGCCAGCCAAGCCGCATTCCTTATTCTATTTTATCTCTCTTGGTTTTTCTTTTTCTTTTTTTTTTTTTTTTTTTTTGACTAATGTCAGTAACAGCTACCGGTAATAAAATGCTTGTTAGAGTTTGCGCTGTTGCCTCGCAGCGTCGGCTTTGATACATTGTCAGGCCATTTGCCAGTGTTTCCTGATTACCTCGCCACCGACTGCATGTTTATTGATTGGGAGTTAATAAAGCAAGGGCCCTCCGCTTATTTCGTCTTTGCTTCCTCTGCGAGAGGTGAGGCTTCCTTTGATGTGGTGGCGATGCATTGTCAGGCAACATAAATGCGTGTGTTATAATGTCAGCTTTGCTCCTAGGCGCCTTCGTTTTTTTTTGTGTGTGTTTTATTTATTTATTTTTTTTTCCATTGTGGTTGAAGTGAAGGAGCAGAGACGCATTGTGATCTCTTTTATTGTCATTGTGTGGCATGAATTCAAGGTTTAAGAAGAAACAAACGGTGCCAATTACCTAGATTACAACCAGGCATCCTGGGCGACCTGATGTAATACTGACATCCAAAGCTTCAGCATATCTTTGCATCTGAATTTAGTGTCTGTTGGTTATATTGTTTGTTTGTTTCTTGTTTTTTTCCAATTAAAAAGTACAAATCTGAAAAATGTAGTGTTTATGTATATTTGGCCCCCTTAAAGCCTCAGACTACTTTGCAGAGTTATATTTTATTATAAATATAACTACAAGTCTTTCCATAGACAGTAGTTGTCAGGTCTTGCCAGAATTAGGCTTCAGTCTGATCTTTGACTAGACCATTCCAGCCCATGAATACGCTTTGATCAAACCACTCAAACCTTCCCACTCAATCATAGCACAGGCTGTAAATTTAGGGGCCTTCGTCGTCTCATGTTTTTTTGGCAGTCTCCAAAAATATCAGTTCATCTTCACTGACGAAATGTTTTCCCAGTAGTGTTGTTTCTCAACAACCCCATCATCCCAACTTGGGAATATAGAGCCACATTTGGCAGCTCTGCCAAATGTGGAAAACAGGATGTTGCAGCTCTGGTCTTGACCAGACTCTGAGTTCAGCACGTTTTGAGACCGAGACGAGACTAATAATGTCCTGCATAGAAAGTAAATTTGACATCTGTTGGTTGCTGTATCTCTGATCCCCACCCCACGCTTCCCATACCGTCCATCCCCATGATAGCCAGTTTGCTGATTAAATCTCTTACAAGCTGATTATCCTTTTGTCTCTGTCCTCCCCAGCTTTTCCCACTAATATTTATTTTCCTTCCCAGGAAGGATGATTTTCCTCCTTCAGCCCCCCTTTGTGCTGTCGGCCATGTCAAATCAAAACCAACACCTTTAAAAATTCAGTCGGCGTTACCCCCTACAAACAGCCAAGGCCTCCTTGTTGTCTATTCATGTATTCAGGTGTACACTGTATCATGGCGGACACGCTGTTCTGAGCGCGAGGGAGGCCCCTACATGGTATTTCTATCGAAATGTGATGTATTCATTCATAGTCACTAGTAAACTCTGTTTGTTTGCAGATAAGCGGGATGTTTACCGGGACAGGGAAGCAGACGGGCACATGCAGATCGGATTTCTTATCGGGAGCAAGTGGTGGCCCCCGCACCTGCTGGCCGTGTAACCCCTGCCGGGTCCCTTGTTGAACGTAAGAAATGGAATACGGCGAGGCGGTTTCCCCCGTCTTCCCATCCCACTCCCTTCTCTTTCTGTTTATCTTCATGCGAGCCTGTATTTATGAGCGCTCTGCGAAGGCAAACATGATATAAACACAGCCTAAGAAATCTCCCCCCCCGCTCCCCCAAAACCTTCCCTTCTTCCCGTCTTCCTCTCTCCGTTTTCGGCTGTATCTACATCCTTGCTTAGTGTCACATTCGGGGGGTCAAAGCAAAGTGCTGTAGCCTCAGGCTAGCTCACAGGCTTGCGTATCATTGTGTTTGCTGATCACTTTCACTGCCTATCATAAACCACCAGCTCTGCATCCTTGTTTATTCTTTTTTATGTTAAAAAAAAAAAAAAAAAAAACAGAAAACTCTCAGTGGGGCTCGTGCAGAAGGCTGGGTGTGGAAATAAAATGTAAACACCAAGTGCTATTATGAGTTGATTTGCTTCCTCGACAACCACTTTCCTGTTGTGACAAAAAAAAAAAAAAAAAAAAAAACCAGTCCTCGTGCCGAAACGCATTTTGAACGTCTAAATATTTTCTGTTTACAGCAATGCCGTGGTGTCAATTAAACCCACTAAATTATTCAAACATTTATCTCCCCTCTCCAGCCCGCCTGGGGAATTTTTAATCAAGCCCGCTTATTTGCTTTAAATTAGCGCCACCGAGCATGTATTTGTGTAAAATCCCTGATATCATTAAAGATTTATCAGTTGAAAATCTGTTTCGGGATGATCTCGCTGTTAATTGGCCGGGAGACGTGCAGCGGCTTCGCACTCATCTGCAACAAGTGCAAATCGCGCCTCGCTTTCGGAGGCGCAGGAGATAAACAACGTGTTTGGAGTCGAATTAGATGCCGGGTTCTTATGTGAACGCCGCAACAAGCTGACATCAGCGTTCGTGCCTCAGGCCACGCTTATAGTTTCAAAACGCACTGAAGTTGTAGCTATTTATTAACGCATTAAGAATTCTGGAGATATATACTGGAGAATATTGCTCACGATGTTGTTCTTGCTGTTCTTTACACGTCCACCAGTTGGCAAAAGTGGTTCTGGCGTGAAGAGGACTGCTGTCAAATCAGTCAATAATCGTGCGGGCGCGTTTTCCTTATGTGGAAAAGTGGGATTTTCCACATTCTGCGATGGGCATGCATCCAGAGGCAGTAAAAAAGATCTGGAAGATCCATCAACTGGTTAATCAAGCATGAAGACAAAGGAAGACTCCAAAACAAATCAGACAAAAAAGTTATTGAAAAGTATAAATCAGGGGATGGATATAATAAAAAAATAAAAATAAAAAAAATCTAAGGCACTGATCACCTTCTGGAGTTCAGCTACATCCATCCATCAAGAAATGGAAGGAACATGGAACATGTGTAAATCTGTCCAGATCACAAACGGAGTGTCCGTGCAGGCGGACTGGTGAGAGCCTCTGCATGCAGCTGTTACCTTGGTTCTCATGCAAGAGAGGAGATGAAGACGTCGCTGTTGAAGGAAACTCACCAGTGATGTGCATCTCACCGCCTTAATGCAGCGGGAAGCTTGTATAGGTAGAAGACTAAATGAATTCAGCAAAAACTGGGGGAAACAATTTGTTTCCATCTGCAACAGAGCTACAGTTCCGGAGAATGTTCATTTTCCTGGATGTTCCACAACTTAAACTGGAACATCCAGTTTAGGCCGCTCCAGAACATGGTGGATGTTCTGGAGCGGCCCAGTCAAATCCAAGATTGTGAACTTGTAAAGGAACAGCTTAGCAAAGAAAAAACAGGAAAACAGTGTTCAGATGTGTAAACTTGACTGAGACCGATCCACGCATGCTGTACTAAATATTGAGCAGGAAGAGGTGAGTATTTATGCAAAAACTTATTATATGTTAAATATTCGTATTTTTATTTGTCCTTGTTTTATAGAAATCAGTTTTCACTTTGACATTAAAGTTTTATTTGTGTATGATAAAAAAGAATCCAAATTAAGTTGATCCTGTTTAATTTGTAAAGGCAAGGTGAGTACTTTGTATATGTACTGCAAGTGACATTTAAAGCAAAGCTGTGCTGTTTGGCACACTCAACCAGACGGCACCCACATTTCCACCTCACCCAGATCTGTAAGAAGTTAGACTCAAATCAAAGTTCAGATCAGTGATCCTCTCCTAACCCCAGTCACTTTCTCCAGCACATCATCTCTCTGCCCTTTTTCCCTTCTTTTTTTTTTTCCCGTAAAGCTAAATATCCCCCAGCAACAGATGGGTTAAAAAAAAAAAAGAAAACGACTGAAGAACCAGTTCTATTGTCCCGCTTTATTTTTGTAGAGCAGAATTTCAGGGCACATCTAAAGCATTTTGAAGCCGTATCACAGATGACATGTTTTGTGAATATTCCCTTTTGTAATGGTAATGGCCCCGGCTCTGTCAATAAGCACAAAAGCGGATGCAACGCAGGGGT